>JAKSZT010054371.1:2756412-2781513 GCA_026826555.1 Tolypeutes matacus | reverse complement strand
GGAAATGGCCATCCCAGGGAATGGAGAGGGCCTGCATCTGCAGGCAGGATCATCCCACCCACCATATCCATGGGATATAAGCCCTCTCTCACTTGGAGTTGGAGTGGACATCACCATCCCAGTCGCCTCTGGATTGGGGGAAGAACTATGGACTAAAGTGGACTTGATGGTATTCTCTTGCGCATATGTTTTCAAGAGATGTGTAAATTGTCTCAATTTACTCAAAAATTGGAATTAAGCTTTAGTGTCTATTTTTATTATAGAATGTTCTTAGGTTTAAATGAGCATTTTTGGTAACCTCATATTAATGAAATAATTTATTTTATGTATTAAAAATTTTCCCCTAGAACTAGGAAAATAATGACTTTTTTCCTTACTTCTCAGTGCAGTAATTTTAAGTTGATTTTCTCCTTCTCTTCTTGAGATATGAACATCTCAATATGACAAAACCTTAGTGGATTTCATGTCACAGAGATAAATTACTATAGGTCACTGAATACAATACAGACTAATTCATAGCAAATGTTCACTTCTTTAAAGCCAGGTAAATACAACTGATAATTAAGAATAGGTTAAACACTTTGGTCTTTGACATGTTAAAGAAAAAAAAAGTTACCATCAGGAAATCTCATTCTAAATATAGTGGATCTTGAATTTACAACTTGTTGTATAACTAAAGTTTTCAGTGCATATATAGATGCCACTTTTGGGGTTTTGTTTTGTTTTGATTTTGTTTTTGTCATGTACTATTCTCTCTTCACACTCCACTAAATGAGAAACAGTCTGAATGCTTGGAGTCTAATAACGGAAATCAAACACTCTTTGTGACATATATCATGATTTAATTCTTTCAGCAATAGCTTTTGCAAACAATTTTAATCGTGATAATTAGGTGATATTGAATTCACAATTATTTTAGAGTCTATATAAGCAAGTATAATATATTAATGAAATGGCTATGATGTCTTCTTGAGAGAAATATGTCTCAAAAATCCAGCCAAGGACCTTGCAGGTTTAGTGAGATATGAACAGAGAAAAAACATATATTGTCATTAAGTTAATATTTCAACAAAAAACAGTACTGGGTACAAGAAGATGCAAAGGATAAAAACTAGTAATTTAAACAGACGTATGTAAAGAAACTGAAAAAATGATACTGTATTCTTTATGACATCATGCAAGTTGCATCTACTTTCAGAATACCCTCTGCTGTTAGGTTCATCACAGTGCCTGAAGGAGAAGTTGAATGGAATACTTGCCAGGAGAAATCTTTTGGTGTGAAAAGAAAGCTCTGTAAGAGAAGTTGAAATATTAAGTTATCCCATATTTTTAATCAGGAAGTATTTTAAAATTAAACAATTTTCTCCTTGTTTCTCATTTATATTTAGTATAATCTTGTGATACAAATGTGGTTCCTCCCATTTTCTGATTATGACTGTTAAAAAGCACATCTCATGAACATTATAACAAATTTAAGATTAGCAAACAAGTATGTACTTTCTGGATATAAAAATCACAATATCCATTCATCTTTGTGAATTTTAATAAGATGTAATATGAAAACAAGTGGTAGAAATTTTAACAAAATTAACTGGAAAATGCATCACATAAATTGACAGGTTTTTGATTGTTTGTTTATTATACATGACTCAAGTGGCCAAAATTGAACATTTTTCATTTATTTTAAACAGAAAAGTGCATTTATTTGGGCCCATGTTCATTACCATTCCTTATCTCATCACTGCATAGGATATCATTATGCCATTGCAAGGGAAAAAATGATGATATAATTGTGCAGACTCTATATTTGTGGAATATTGCCTGGAACACCTGTTAGTTTGATGCCTTGCCAGTGGGCCCTACTTTGGAATTTATGCTCCCCCTTGTGACAGAGTTGGACTCAGTTGTGGTTGCCCTAAACCTGGCTCTTCCAACCCTTCTATTTGAACTTATAATTAGTACTAAGTTTGATAGATGTATGTCCAAAAGACTAAAACATTTGGGCTGTCCATGTGCCAGCTGAGCCTTGATTCTCAGTGGGTTGCCACACCTACTCTCCAGTGAACTGGCTCACCCAAGACAACTAACAAGGAGATGATGATGTAAAAAGATGAACTGAGAGAGTCTACAGCTGCAATCAAGAAAACGTCATCCAGCTGCCACATGGGATAGAAGCCCCCTCTCAATTAGAGGTGGAGTGGCCATCACCATCCCAGAATCTTCAGGACTGGGGAATGAACTATGGACTAAAGTTGACTTACTGGTGTTCTACTATAGAATTATTGTGATTCTAGCAATGGAAGGAATTCTATCATTGATGTGGATGCAGTGGTCCCTGGAGGTTCTGAGGGTAAGGAGAAGGATGGGTGCATTTTGGGGACTTGGGAATTGACCTGAATGACATTACAATGACAGATACCCATTACATATCTTTCCATAACCTAAGAAATTGTGTGGGAGAGAGTGTAAACTACAATGTATACTATAATCTATGCTTCGTGGCAATGCTCCAAAATGTTTTCATCAATTGTAAAGAATGCTTCACACTAATGAAGGATGTTGTTAATGTGGGAAAATGTGAGAGGTGTAGGCAGCAGGGCATATGGGAATCCCCTATATTTTTATGTAACATTTATATAATCTAAATATATTTTTTTAATAAAAAAATATAGTAAAAAATGTATATTGGAATGTCTGTACTGTCATCAGATTTGGAGCCATATAGTATTCCATTTAAGAATGTGAGTGAAGTCACCATGTTTATACTGAAGGGCTTCACAGATAACATTAAGCTGAAAGCCTCCCTCTTTCTATAATTTCTAGCAATCTTTATCTTTACTTTGATAGGAAATTTGGGACAGGTTGTATTGGTCCTTGGGGATTCCCATCTCCACAACCCCATGTACTATTTTCTGAGTGTTTTGTCACTCTTAGATGCCTCCTATTCTTCAATTGTCACCTCCAAAATGCTGGTCAACTTCCTGGAAGTGAATAAAGTCATTTCATTTCCTGGGTGTCCCATGCAGATCTCTCTTTTTGTTACTTTTAGTACTACTGAGTGTTTTCTGCTGGCTGCAATAGCTTATGGTCACTATGTAGCAATCTACAACCCACTGCTCTATTCAGTTAATATGTTACCCCTAGTCTATATGCCATCCTCATTGCTTCCTGTCTTGGTGGTATTTGGCATGGTACTATACACACTGTGATCCCATTTAGCATATCATTCTGTCCATCCAATGAAATTAAACATGTGTTTGGTGACATCCCTCCACTTTTTGTTATTTCTTGTTCTAGTACAGCAACCAGCATCTATTCTTCTACATTGTGGGTTCTATTTAGATAGTTAGAATTTTGATAGTCCTGATCATCTATGGTTTCATTCTGATGGTCATCCTGAGCTTATGTTCTGCTGACAGAAGGCAAAAAGTCTTTTTCACCTGGGGCTCTCACCTAACTGGAGTGTCAATTTACCATGGGACAATCCTTTTCATGTATGTGAGGCCAAATTCCAACTACACTTAGGACATTGACATGAGAGTTGTCTATATTTTACACTTTTGTGATTCCTATGCAGACTCCCATCTTCTACAGTTTGAGGAACATAGTTGTTAAAGAGACAATGTAAAAAATTTTGAGAGAAATTGGTTCATAAGTAAATTACAATTTTAGCATTGAATAAAATTGAAAAGAATGTAGAGGGTCAGCCTGTATCTCTCTGGTGAGAAACAAGGGAAGAAATTGTCTTCTTTTTAGTTAATATTGTTTACATATCCCAGAATATTTCCAAAGAAAGTATTAATCAGTCCTCCAATGCAACAATTTACAAATGTAGATAAATTGTGTCAGCTGTGTGCCTACAGTTATGTTCAAACTGATCCATATTAAATATTCATTGATAAACTCACATTAATATTGTTAGTCTTTGTGTAATTTGATTTTTGTTAAATATAATTACAGGCCATGTACTCAGTATTTGATCATTTGATATAACCTCACATTGTTTATAGTTAAGTCCTCAGATTTTATTATGAAATGAATTTTTGTTCTTCAGTCCTTGTGAATGACCTTCCAAATGGAATTTCCTTATGCCATGTACTCATTCTTTCTGATTTATCCTCTGGATATGCCTTTTGTAATGTTTGGGTAAACAACATATATTTTTATTCCATTATTTCATTCCTACTGTCCAGTTACAGAAATTGAATCGATTCATTCTTAATTTTTCTAAAATATATTGATGATGTGATAGTATATATTGAGTATATAATTAAGGCTCTGGAAAAACAAATAAAAGTAAATTTTGAGCCTTATTTAGTCTGGTTTGTTAATTTTTTTTCTAAGATTCATTGACCTGAAGACATATTAATTGTAGAAATTTACTTGTCTTTCAGTGAAATTCTCTGTTTTCCAGCAGTGATACTTAACCTATGTCTCTACCAGATCAATCTCAGAACAAACCTATCAAAGGGTTTATTTTGAAGTATGAAGTTTAGATCACTACAATGATTTTCAAGGTCTGAATCTCTATTCAATTTTGCAGACAAAATTCATATAGTTCTATTAAAACAACCACATTTTTGATAGGGCACTTTCAATATATTTTCCAAATTCTTCTAAAAACAACAACCACAAGTAAACAAATTTTCATAGATACGACATTGACTATAATGTGTAAAACATGAAGAAATTAAACTACTATTAGCAGCATCATATTAAAGTTAACTTTCTTGATTACAGTCTTTTGAGATTATTTTTCTAGTATAAAGAACAAAACTACTTCAAAAGTATTTCTAAATATCTAAATCTTACTGTGATGAAAATATTTGCATAATTCTGGGATCATGTTTAAGACTTCTAACATTCAAAATAAGAGTTTCAAATTGTTTAAAGTTTCAAATAAATTGATCCCTTGGTTTATCAGTTTCTTTCAAATTAGCAATAATAATATTTCTGTAAGAAAGGTAGTGATGAATACTAGGAGTTAGGATGTACTAACTTATGCCTAAAAATATCTGGCTAATAATTCATTCAACAAATAATACAAAAATGGACATCAGGTTAACATGCTTGAAATTCTCCATTTTTATCCTAAAAGTAGACTTCAAGTGGTGAGAAATAGCATTCTTCCATAATTTTCTCTCAAAATTCAACATGGATTAATTATTTATTTCATTTTCAAGTTAATAACTTTAACTGTTCATATCTCACCTAATATTCTTTCTCTCTAGTTTGAATACATTGATTTCACAGCACCCACAGAATCTTTCTTTCACATCATTTAGCACAGTCATTATTTCATATTTATTGTTGTGAATATTTCATTGCTATCTAGCCCTAGCTATCTACACTGACACTGTAAATTGCTTAAAGACAAGAATTTAGTCTGATCGTCCACACAATTGTATCCCCAGGACATAACATAATAAATGGAACATATAGTTTACTCAGAAAATGTTTTTGATTAAATGTTGTGTCAAGTAATAAGTAATTATGAATAGCAATTGTAAGCATTAATTTGCAGCTTTGTATTTCCTGTACATTATATAGGTACATTACAAATAGTAAGTCTTTACTTGTAAAGATAGTAAGTCATTTATCTTAACAGCAATTGTAATAGGTATTTATTTCTATGATGACTAATCACATTTGAGGAAACAGAGGCACATAAATTCTAAGGCTTATAGCTCTAAGAACGATACAAGGATTCAAATCTGAACTTCTTGGCTACAGAATACCTGGTTTAAGCACATTAGCAAACTGAATGAAAGAATGGAGTGATTTTTTGACTTTGCTAACTGCATTATCAGGCCAGAAAATGCCATATGAAGTAGCACAGTCTACATTTTGTCAAGCAAGAAGAAAGAAAGAAAAGGAAATGATGCAAGAAATATTGGAAAAATTTCTGGATTTGAGAAATAATTGAACTGGATGATGCATAAAGAATTTGCTTTTTTGAGCCTAGCTGATCAATAAATTGAAGACAATAAAGGATGAAGAAGAAGCAAAGTTAACAGTGTAGAATAAGAAGAAGGGGAAAGAGGAAGAGGAGGAGGAATAATAATAATAATAATAATAATAATAAGAAGAAGAAGAAGAAGAAGAAGAAGAAGAAGAAGAAGCAGCAGCAACAGCAGCAGCAGCAATGTAAGAAACATTTTCATAACCGCATCATCAGCAGAGTCGATATAGCTGATGAAGAAAAATTAGTGAACTTGAAGAAAATCCAATAGGGATTAAGATACAAAAATGATATAGCTGAGGGGAAAAAAAACTGATTTGAAATTATCTTTTCTAAAAAATTGAATGAAAAATTGAGAACACTTGCAATTTAAAATTTTTTGCATGAAATCCTGGTATGTCATGCTGTGCACTGTTCCTTTAATTGAAAGTGAACATGACAGTGGATAGAAGGAATCCACACTCTGTTACAGAATGACAAACCACAAAAAGCCTGTCCACGTGAGGAGGTCTGTAACTTTGCATTTGATTTTTCCATCTCAGCTCATTCTCAACTATTCGAGTTTAGATTTTTAAGGCCTTCTTCAGCGTTTAATCAATTCTTTGTTGGTGTAAGATGTTGGGATTGTTTCTCCACACATAAACTGATCTTTGTTATAAATAACTTTTATAATGAGACAGCAGGTAGGACATGTTGCCACATCTTCCCCATTCTCCAAATCTTCCTTGGTGAGGGAGAAGTTATCCCCATATGGGCAGGGGTAGACATACATCTCTGAGTCTTCATCATATTGGAAGTCTTCGATCTCCAACTCATTGGGAAATACCACCTTTGTCACTGGAGTCAGCCACAGGGCTGGTGCCCCGGCCGGCTGGCACCTCCTCCGTTGGTCTAAACTCCATGTTTTCTTTCATTGCTTGTGCTTTTGCTGGAAAGTTTAATAGTGCACCACCTACCACCAGGTCTTGAAGATGTTTTCCTGTATTTTCTTCTGGGAGCTTTATGGTTCTTGCTTTTATATTTAGGTCATTGATCCTTTTGGAGTTAATTTTTGTATAATGCATGAGAAAGGAGTCCCCTTTCTTTTTTTGGCTGTGGATATCCAGTTTTCACAGAACCATTTGAATAAACAGCTCTGTCCCAGCTGGGGTGGGGGGCAGGGGTTGATAAGCTTGTAAAAAATCACTTGACCATAGATGTGAGGGTGTGTTTCTGAATCATCAACTTGGTTCCATTGATCTGTGTGTTTATCTTTATGCCAATACCATGCTGTTTTTACCACTATACCTAGGTAATATGTTTTAAAATCCAGAAGTGATAGCCCTCCAACTTTGCTTTTTCTTTTAAAGATGTTTCTGGATATTTGGGACCTCTTATCCTTCCATATAAATTTGATAATTGTGTTATACATTTGTTTAAAAATGCTGGTGGAATTTTATTGGGATTGCATTGAATCTGTATACCAATTTGGGTAGAACTGACATCTTAATGATATTTAGTCTTCCAAGCCATGAGAAAGGAATGTTCTTCCAACTATTTAGGTCTCTTTTAAATTCCTTTTAACAATTCATTGTAGTTTTCTGAATACAAGTGATTTATACCCTTGGTTAAGTTTATTCCTAAATATTTAATTCTTTCAGTTGCTATAGTAAATGGAATTTTTTAACTGCCTTCCTCTTCAGATTGTGCATTACAATTGTATAGAAGCACCACTGATTTTTGCATATTGATCTCATATCCTGACATTGTATTGAAATCATTTATTAGCTCTATCAGCTGTGTTGCAGATTTTTTGGTACTTTCTAGATATAGAATCATAGCATCTGTGAATAGCGAAAGTTTTACTTCTTCCTTTCTGATTTAGATGACCTTTTTTTTTCTTTTTCTTGCCTGATTGCTCTAGCTAGAACCTCTAGCACTATATTGAACAACGATGGTGCCTTGTGCCTGATCTCAACAGGAAAGCTTTCAGTCTTTCAGTATTAAGTACAATGTTAGCTGTGGGTTTTCATATATGTCCTTTATCATGTTGAGATACTTTTCTTAAATTCCTATATTTTGTAGTATATATATCAAGAAAAGATGTTCTATTTTGTCAAATGCCTTTTCTGTGTCAATTGATAGGTTCATATGATTTTTCTTCTTTGATTTATTAATGTGGTATATTATGCTGATTGATTTTCTTGTGTTGAACCACCCTTGCAGTCCTGGTATAAAACCCACTTGAGATGTTGAATAGTCCTTTTAATGTGTTGTTGGATTCAATTAGCAAGTTTTTTTTTTTTTAAATGATCATGTGTTTTTGTCTTTTATTCTACTAATATAGTATATTGCATAATTGATTTTTTTTTTCCTTTTGGTACTGCAGTGCATTTTTTAAAATTATTATTATTATTTTAAATGATGCTTAGATTACATAAATGTTACACAAAAATTATAGGGATTCCCATGTTCCCCACCTCCCATAACATCCCACATAAACATCTTTCATTAGTGTGGCACATCACCTGAAATGGATATACACATTCTGGGGCTTTGCCACTAAGCATGGACCATAGTTCACGTTGTAGACCCCACTCTCTCCCACACAGTTCTGCATGTTATATGCTGATGTAAAATGCCCTATATGTATCATTGTAATGTTACTCTGGATAATTCCCAAGTCCTGAAAAAGCGCCTGTATTACAATTTCTTTTCCCTTCCCTGCCCCAAAAGCATCCAGTGGCCACTGGCTCCACCTCACTGTTGTAATTTCTTCCATTGCTTGAATCACATTATGTCTACAACAGAATACCATTAAGTCCACTCTAGTCTATAGCTCTTCCCCCAATCCTGAGGAGTTTGGGATGGTGATGTCCATTCCACCTCTAAGTGAGACGGGACTTATATCACATGGATATGGTGAATGGGATTATCCTACCTAATTAGCAAGTTTTTTGTTGAAGATTTTTGCATCTGTATTCATTAGAGAAATGGGTCTGTAATTTTCTTTTTTCATAATATCTTTATCTGGCTCTGGTATTAGGGGGATATTGGCTGCATAGAATGAGTTTGGATGTGTTCCTTTGTGTTCAATATTTTGGAAGGGCTTGAGTAAGATTGGTATTAAATCTTCTTTGAATACTTAATAGAACTCACTGGTGAAACCATCTGGTCATGGGGTTTTCATTTTGTGTAGTTGACTGATGACACTGTTCCAATCTCTTTACTTGTGATTGCTTTGTTGAGGTCTTCTATTTCTTCTAGGGTCATTGTGGGTTGTTTGTAAGTGCCTAGGAATTTTCCCATTTTGTCTACATTGTCTAGTTTGTTGGCATGCAGTTGTTCATATTATCCTCTTCTGATCTCTTTTATTTCTGTGAGGTCAGTAGTAATGTCCCCATTTTCATTTTTTATTTCATTTATTTGCATCTTCTCTTTTTTTCTTTATCAATCTAGCTAAGGGTTTGTCTATTTTGTTAATCTTCTCAAAGAACCATGTTTTGATTTTGTTAATTCTATTTTTTTTCTCAATTTCATTTATGTCTGCCCTGATCTTTCTTATTTCATTCCTTCTACTTGCTTTGGGATTAGTATGCTGTTCTTTTTCTAGTTACTCCATCTGTGTAGTTAGGTCAATGATTTTAGTCATTTCTTCTTTTTAAATGTAGACCTTGAAAGCTATAAATTTCCCTCTCAGCAATGCCTTCAATGCAAGCCATAGGTTTTGATAAACTGTGTTCTCATCTTCATTTGTCTTGACATATTTATTGATTTCTCTTGAAATTTCTTTTTTGACCCACTGATTATTTAAGAGTGTGTTGTTTAATCTCCATATATTTATAATTTTTTTCCTTTTTCCACCTCTTGTTGTTTCCAAACTTTATTCCATTATGATCAGAGAAAGTGATAATTTCGATCTTGTTGAATTTATTGAGATCTGCTTTGTGACCCAGCCTATTGTCTATCCTCGAGTAAGATTTGTGAGCACTTGAAAAGAATGTATATGCTGCTGTTTTGGGGTGCAATGTTCTGCATACAACCATTAGGTTTAGTTCATTTATAATATTAGTCATGCTCTCTGTTTCTTTATTGATCTTCTGCCCAGATGTTCTATGAAATGCTGAATGGTGTATTGAAGTTTCCAACTATCATTGCATAGATATCTACTTCTCCCTTCAGTTCTGCCCATGCTTGTCCCATGTATCTTGGGGCATCCTGGTTAGATGTGTATACATTTATGACTATTATTTCTTCCTGGTGAATTGCCCCTTTTATTAATAAATACTGTCCTTCCTTATTTCTAATAAACTTTCACCTTCAACCTATTGGTATCCTTGGGTCTAAGGTGATTCTCTTGCAGACAGCATTTAGATGGCTTATATTTTCTTCTCCATTCCACCAGTCTATGTGTTTTGATTAGACAGTTTAATCTATTATTATTCAATGTTGTTACTGTAAAGGCAGTTCATTTTTCACCAATTTTCACCTTTGGGTTTCATCTGTCATTATATTTTGAACATTCTTTTGACAATTTTAGTTACTTTTACTGATATAATCTTTATTTCTAGACTCTGTTCCAAGCCTCTCTCTCCTGTCTTTTCTTTTCAGGCCATAGTACTCCCTTTAGTATTTCCTGCAAGGCTGGTCTCTTTGTTATAAATTCTCATAGTTTCTGATTATCTGAATATTCTAAACTCATCCTCATTTTTGAAAGACAATCTTGCTGGATACAAGATTATTGACTAGCAGTTTTTCTCTTGCAGTATCTTAAGTATATCATACCATTGCCTTCTTGTCTCCATGGTTTCTAATGTGAAATTGGTGCTAAATCTTATTGGGTTTTCCTTATATGTTATGTATCGCTTTTCTCTTGCTGCTCTCAAAATTCTCTTTGTCTTTGGCATTTGACATTCTGATTATTATGTGTCTCAGAGTTGGTATATTCAGATTCATTCAGATAGGAGTACATTGTGCTTCTTGGACATGCATATCTATGCCCTTCAATAGTGTTAGGAAATTTTCTACCATTATTTCTTCAGATATACCTTCTCCCCCTTTTCCCTTCTCTTCACCTTCTGGGACTCTTATGACACGTATGTTTGCACATCTCTTGCCATCATTTATTTCCCTGGGACTCTTCAATTTTTTCCATTCTTTTCTTTATTTGTTCTTCTGTATGTTCACTTTTGGAGGCCATGTCTTAAAGCTCACTGATCCTTTCTTCTGCCTATTCAGTTTTATGTTTTATGCCTCCAGGGTATTTTTAATTTCATTCCCATAAGATCAGCTATTTTTCTATGTATGCTTTCCAATTATTCTTTGTGCTCACACAACATCTTCTTTATATCCTTAATCTCTTTAGGTATCTCATTGAATTTATTAAGGAGATTTGTTTGAACATCTATGATTAGTTGTTTCAACTCTTTTATGTCATCTGGAGGCTTATCTTATTCCTTTAAGTGGGTCAGATCTTCCTGTTTCTTGGTATGGATTGTAACTTTTTGTTGATGTCTTGGCATCTGGCTTACTAAGTATATTCATTCTAGGTGAAGTTTCTCTCCTTAGGGCTTTCTTGCCTTTTCTCCATTGCTGGTTGTGTAAAGCTGCAACCAAAATACAGTTGGTGCTGTAAGCTGATGTATTATTCAGCCAAAGGGGTGCTAAAGCCAAGTACCAGAATTCTGTTGGCTTTTATAAAAGGTATTTATTTGGTGTAAAATCTTACATTTACAAGGCCTGAAAGAGGCCAACTCAAGGTAACATAAGAGGTATTTTCTCACCAAAGTATGTTGCCATGTGTTAAAGCAAGATGGTTGCTGACCTCAGCCTGGTCTCTCCTTCCTTCTTCCTTTTAAGGCTCCATGGGCCCAGCTTCTTCTGATTTCAGCTGGAGGGCTCATTTCTTTACAGACCTTCTCATCTTCTAGGGCTCTGGTCACTTCAGCTGCAAACTGTCAGATGAATGGCTGATCTCTCTTCCTGGGGTGCAGGATCAAAGCTGACAAAGTTCTCTCCTCTGGTATGTATGGAGCTTCTCTCTTCTCATGTGTATCTTCTGTTGTGTGAATGCCCATTTATATAGCCCACAAAAGAGGCAGAGACTCATGCCCTACTGATATCATCAAATCAAAGCCATAATCTTAATTTAATCAAGTAAACATAAAACCTTTGAATTTAATACAGTCAAAGGGTATCATGCCCAGAGAAATAGACCAGTTTACAAACATAATTTATATCTCTTTTTGGAATTCATAAGTAATATCAAACTGCCACAGCTGTGGAGGCTGAAACTGCCCATGTTGCCCCAGGAACTAATGAAGCTTCTCTCACCTTTCTCCTCTGCTTGGAGTAGGGACAGACCTATAGCCATGTATAATAATCCAAGTTGTGCAGGCCAAGACTCTCTATAGTTGTCCAGAGAGACCAATGAAGTTTCATACCCCTTCCTCCCCTGCCTGGGGCATGGATGGAGCAGCAGGTGTGGGCAACAATCTATGCCATGTAGGTCCAAAATGACCACAGTTGCCCACATAGCCTGACCACCCCCTCTCTCTGCGAGGGGTGGGGATGGACGCTTTGGAGTACCAAACAATCTAATCCAAGCGGGCCTAATATGTCTGCAGTTGTCTTGAGAGGCTGAAGGTTTACTGCCCCTTCTGCCCTCTACAGGGTGGGAATGGAACCACTGATGTCCAGCAGTTCAGTACATGTAGGCCCAAAGTGCCTGAGGTTTCCCAGAGAGGCTGAGGAAACACCAGTGCCCTCCCATCCTATTGGGTGGTAGGGGTGGATCCATGGGTGCCCACAGTTCAGTCCCTGTAAGTCAAATATACCTGCCATTCCCTGGTGACACTGAGGAAACACCAGACCCTTCCTATCAAGTTAGGGGGTAGCAGCAAATCGACAAGCTCCCAACAGTTCACTCCATTCAGGCCAAAGTGCCTGAGGTTGCTCGGAGAGACTGAGGAAACACGAGACCCTCCTACCATATTAGGGGGTGGCAGTGAATACACAAGTGCCCAACAGTCCAGTCAGTGCAGGTTGAAAGTGCCTGCCATTGCCCAGAGAGGCTGAGGAAACCTAGCTCCCATTATATCATACTTGGGGCAAGGATAGAGCTATAGGTGTCTGACCATTCAGTGTGTCAAATGTAACCACAGTTACCTAAAGAGGCTGGAGAAACACAATCCTTCTCTTGTCCTATTGGGGGTGGAGGTGGAGCCACAGGTGCCCAATAGTCCAGTTTGTGCAGGCCAAAAGCACCTGCAGTTGACCTTAAAGGCTGAAGAAATACCAGCTCCCTCCTGTCCTATGGGAGTGGAGGGGTGGTAATGGAATCGAAGGTGCTCAACAAACCAGTTCATTTGGCCTGAAAGAGCCTGCAGTTGCCCAGAGAGGCAGAGGAAACTCAGCTCCTCTCTTATACTAATTGGGGTATGAGGATGGAACTCCAGGTGTCCAACTACTCAGTCTGTGCCTGCCAAACTTGCCTGTGGTTACCCAGAAAGGCTGGTGCAGGTCTCCCCAGCTTCCTCCCTGCCAGAGGTGGGGCTGGAGCTTAGGCTAGGGCTGCAATTTGATCTTGGTGGAAAGAAGCCAGTCCCTAACTTCATTCTGATTTTCCATCAGCCCCACTTCCCCTCATGACAGGGGAAGAGTTAAAATGGTGGCTACTGGCCTCTTTCTGACTTGGAAATGTTCAAACTTTAGCTGTTTATAGATTATACTTTAGCCAGCTGAGTTTACTAATCTGTAGCTGAAGTCAGTGGCCAACTGTCTCTTTCTCCCCCCAATTATGGACAACGGAGCTTCCAACTCTAGCCACAGAATAGCTCCTGAGGCAGCATGGGCCATCAAATTAAGACGGGCACTGACCTCTGTGGCATGGCCTGCTGTTTCCTGAAAAGGCTGGTGCAGGTCCTACCAGCTTCCTCCCTACCAGAGGTGGGGCTCTTGTTTAGGCTAGAGCTGAAATTTGATCTGGGTGGAAAGAAGCTGGTCCTTATGAACACTGTGATTTTCAATCAGCCCCACTTCCCCTCATGCTGGGGGCAGAGTTAAAATGGTGGCTACTAGCCTCTTCCTGACTTGGACTTGTTTAAACTTTAGCTGTTTTTAGGATTATACTTTAGACAGCTGAAATTACTAATCAGTTGCTGAAGTCAGTGCCCAACTGGCTCTTCCTCCTCCATTTTGGGGAATTGGAGCCTCCAATTCCAGTCATAGTATAGCTCCCAAGACAACTTGCTCCGCAGTCACACAACACGAGTTGTGGCGTGTTCTACTCACAAATCTTATTTCAGAATGGCAGTCTTCTCATTTCATGCTTTCAGGGATGTTGCAGGATTCTCTTATGGTCTCCTAGGGTCCCCAAACAGGTGCTTTAGATAGCTCTGGGTGAATACAAACTGTCCTGTAGGATGAGCTAACTCTTGGAGCTCCTTACTCTGCCACCAATTTGCCCCTTCCCTCATAAATAACATTTTATTTCTACAGATTTATCCAACAGAAAATTTCCTTCAATTTTATAATACTTTCCAAACTCCTCTCTTGCAACTCATAATATATTATATTTTCAGGAACTCACTTTTTACAAGGTGAAAGAACAATTTTTTTTGCTGAAGTTTGAAATAAAAGATATCCTTTAGGTTTTTATTTAAAATGTCAAAAATTGCTAGGTTTGAAGATTATATTTAACAGGAACAATATTTTGTTCTCTATTTCTTTAAAAGTGAGAAAACATACCTTCTAAAATAGTAAAGGCTTTGTTTTTATTTTCCTTTTTTAACCACTAAGGATATGATAAGATTACCATGAAGTACAAGAAGTTATTTTGATAAAAACATAGACTCTTTCTTTGCTTTATATGTTGATTATTTAGAATAAAATTTCATAATTTCTTACCAGGAATGGCTAATAATTTAAGAAAACTTTGTTACTTTATCAGAGACAATTAAATTTTAGTTTTGTATCAGTATATCATTTGATAAATAAGTTTATCAAACCTAAGTTAGTATTGATTAAAACATATAAAATTTGTTTCTAGACACATTTTATAACTTTTTACATTCATTCACCTTTCTGCTTTACATTCTGTGCAAAACAATAATTTCACCTTAACACAAAATAATTTATAAAGTTAATAATTTATAAAGTTATAAATTATACTCAGCATTTATTAAAACAAACAAAATATACTTCCACAAACCCTCTACAAACTTCCATATCCATTTTGGTCTTATACATATTCCTGCCTCAGATTCTGTGAAAACCAGTCATCTTATCTTAGGAAAAAACCACACTCTCTTATACAAACTTATGAGCATTGAATAAAATATAACTCACTCCCATTAACCATTGACAACTTTCCATATACACTCAGGTCTCATATTATATATTTCTACCTCTCATTCTGTGAAAACTAGCCATTTCACTTTAGGCTAGTTTATGTGCTTTTCTTAACAAAGCATATTGTGCATACTTTATATACCTTCATACATCAAATTATTAAAAAAGATCTTTGAAGTGCTTTCATATATTATGTAAAACACAATAGCATTTTAAAACTAATAATTTTATTTAACACAAATTTCCATTGGGGAGGGGCAAGATGGCATTGGTGTAGCAGGGCACTTACGGAGAGCTCCCGGAGCACGGCGGATTGTGGACGGCGTCCTGCCCGGGGTCTGTGCTGTGGGCACATGGAGTGAGAGGCTTGGTACATCTATCTGCGCAGACTGATGGCGTGGACTGAACTGTGGAGATTCGTGAGTTTTAAGCCTGCCTGTGGTGGTTAGCACAGACGGCTGAGCCCCACACTTAGGGGGAAAAAAATAAAATAAAGCCGGCTGCCGGCTGGAAGTTGCAGCTCCAACCGGCCCGGTGGGAGGGGGCGATACCTGACGAGGGGGGGGGGTGCTCTGGCAAAGGGGCGAGAGAGAGCTTTATTTTGGGGGGATTTGGCTGCCTGGAGCCCCTTGCAGCTTGGGTGAACAAAACGGCTGGAGTGAATTGGCACCCAGTGGAAGAGAGGGGTGAATCTCTAGAGGGAGTTCATTTGCCTAGCTGCCCAGGGATAAGCCCCGAGCCCAGCGGAGCCAGGAGAGGGGGCACTATCTTAGAGAGGCAGGGTTCTGGTAGAAGACAGGGAGGGGATTTTTTTTCCCCATCGATCTGGCTGCCTGGACCCCCTCATAGCTTTGGGGAGCAGATAAGCCAGATTGAAGCAGTGCCAGGCTGAAGGGAGAGGTGAATCTTCTGAGGAAACCTGATTTACCCAGCAGCCCGGTGATCCTGGGGCTCGGCTCCAGAAGGGGCAGAGTAGGCCTTCTTTAATATTCTGCACTGACTAACAACAGAGTTTAAGCTCGCCTGGGGAGGCCAGGAAATGGGAAGTGCTTGATTAGTTTCCATGAGCCCAGTTAGGGTACCCTCCGAGAGGCGGTGGTCTAGAGGAGGACTTATTTTGGGTCCTGTATTTCGCCAAAAAAAAATAGAGACGGTCACTTTAATAAATGAAAAATAAATTCTTTTTAATTTAGAGTAATAGCTAAAAGCTGTTTCAGGACCTGCATATAGAACCCTGTGGGGAAATTGATGAATAAACACAAGCAGGTAGAGAGGATCAACGGGGACCCTTGATCCTCCTTAACTTTGTTTTACTGCTTGCCTGTGTGGTTGTTTGCTTTTTCTCTGTTTATTTATTGTCTCATGCTTTTCTTTCCTCTTTCATCCCCCCTTTCTTTTTTCTTTCTTTTTTTTTTTTTAATTAGGTGCTACTAACTTGTCTCTTCTTTGCTGTGCTTCTTCTTCAGTAATTTCCCATTCTCTGTCTATATTCATTTTGTATTCCATACTATCTCTTATCCTTCCTTCATCCCTCTCCCATCTGCTTTCTGTTGTGGCTCACATATACGATATATTTTCATTTATCCAAAACTTAAGGGTGTCAATTTCTAGTCTATCTATTTTGTTTTCTTCTTTTTTTATTAATATTAACTTTTTCCTTTCAGCCCTTTCTATACTCTTTCTCTCCCTCCTCATAATTCTAGCCTTCTAAATCATTATATATATATTCATCAATTTGGTTTCCCAGTCCATTGTAGGTACTCCACTTTTTTTCTTATTACTCTACACTGACTACATGAGTTAAATATTCATTTCAGTAATATTCATTTGGCCCCTCTTCTAACATTTATCAACACTACTATTATCCTTCTTCCTTCCTCAAATCTTTTGATTCCTCTGGCCCTAATCTTTTGCCTTCAAGGGAACATAGAAAGAAGCAAGGAAATAAAAGAAAAGAAAAAGTGTCAAACAGAAAACTTAACACACACGCAGAACCACCAGCTAAATAAAACTCTAGAGCAGAGAGAGAGAAGCTAATCAACTGAATAAACCCATCAAGATAAAATGATGACTAGAGGGCAACAAAAAATTACAAACCACACTGAGAAACAGGAAAACATGGACCAGTCCAATGAACAAACTAAAAACCAGGAAGTGATGCAGAACATCGAACAACTAATCAAAGCTATCCAAACAAATATCATGGACCCACTTAAAGAAGTGAAGGAAGAGATTAAGGATATAAAGAAGACACTGGGAGAACATACTGAAGAAATTGCAAACTTACCCAAAAAGATAATGGATATGATGGTGATCAAAGGCAAAATCCAAGAAATCAAAAAGATGCTCACAGTCTGAAGGGCCGGCGGGCGGGCTGCGGCTGGAGGACGCTCCCTCCTGCGCCTCTTTGGTGCCGGGAGGCGGGCCTCGGGGCTGCAGTCGGCGCCGCCGCCTCACTGGGGCCGGCGGGCTCACATGACCGACGCAGACTCTGGAGACGCCCGCGCACTGAGGCGGCAGCAGAGGCTGCGGCGGCGACCGCAACGCGGAGGTAGCGGCTTGGCGAGGGACGGCCGACTGCCCTTTCTGACGGCCACGGAGGAGAAGGAAAATGGCGGAGGCCTCGGTGGCCGGGGCGGGCACGGGCGCCGACGTGGCCGCGCACCAGTTTTTCTGCCACTTTTGCAAGGGCGAGGCCAGCCCCAAACTACCAGAATATATTTGTCCCAGATGTGAATCAGGCTTTATTGAAGAGGTGACAGATGATTCCAGTTTTTTAGGTGGTGGTGGCAGCCGGATAGACAGTAGCACATCAACACATTTTGCAGAGCTCTGGGACCATTTGGACCACACGATGTTTTTCCAAGATTTTAGACCATTTCTAAGTAGCCATCCACTGGACCAAAATAATAGAGCCAATGAGAGAGGTAACCAAACTCACTCTGACTTCTGGGGACCAAGTCGACCTCCACGGTTGCCAATGACTCGGAGATACAGATCTCGAGGAAGCACTCATCCTGACAGATCCCCAGCTATTGAAGGAATAATACAACAGATTTTTGCGGGATTCTTTGCAAATTCTGCAATTCCTGGGTCCCCACACCCTTTTTCCTGGAGCGGGATGCTGCACTCCAACCCTGGGGACTATGCCTGGGGTCAGACAGGGCTTGATGCCATTGTTACCCAGCTTTTAGGCAACTGGAAAACACAGGGCCTCCCCCAGCTGATAAGGAAAAGATCTCATCTCTTCCAACAGTGGCAGTAACTCAGGAACAAGTTGATATGGGTTTAGAGTGTCCAGTATGCAAAGACGATTACACAGTTGAAGAGGAAGTCCGGCAGTTACCCTGCAACCACTTCTTTCACAGTAGTTGTATTGTGCCATGGTTAGAACTGCATGACACATGTCCTGTATGTAGAAAGAGTTTAAATGATGAGGACTCTACTCGGCAAACCCGAGCTCGGAGGCCTCTGCAAGCAACAGATTTAGCAGTGACAGCCAGCAACATGACCAATGGACTTTCTGAAGCTAAAGACTACACCTGAGCCAGGGCTGTGGTAGACTACTTACCACAGCTATTAACTGTATCAAAACAAACAATAGTAGGTGGATTTAGGAATCTCATAAGAAACCTAACACATAATGTTAATGCAATGAGTGTTTTTCCTCTCCAAATTTAAAGTTAGTATCTACAGATGGAATTGTATCTACAACCAAATGCCTCTTATTCCCGAATTAAGAGTGATAATTTTTAAGTGTGAAACTTAATTTTGTGGGTTTTTCCCCCGCAGAATAGAATCAGTTCCTTAAAGTCTAGCTAGGGACCTGCTCTCTGTCCTACTGCCCTGTAATGGAGAGTTCAACCTCCTTCTCCAGCCTCCACCTTACCATTATTGCATTTTATAGTAAGTGTAGTGGAATCAGTACCCTAAAGTCCTGCTGCTGTAAGTCGTTTGTCTTAATTGTATGAAAGTGCTCCTGTTGGCTCCTTAGCCATAAGGTGAGGTCAAATTAGTTCAGGAATCTGAAACTAAGTTTTATTTTGTTTTGACCCTCAATGAGCAAATCAAAGAAAAATTAAAGTGGGAAGGAGAAAGTGGCCTATCATTGTATTCTTTGGTTTGCTCATTGTAATTTTTAAAGACTACTTCAGGCGATGCAGTTTCCCCAGAAACCAGCATGGCATGTCTTAGGAGCTTAGGTGGACCCTGATTCTGGCCTCTTTCTGGGAATGAGTTGGGCAGGAGGCAGGCACAGAGGGACATGTTTGAAGCCTTTGTTTCTAATGTTTTTTTTTTATGAGCCCCAACTCTTTGTTTACTGTCTTTTATCCTGCAGACCTTTTCTGTTTGTTTGTTTTCTTTTTACCTTTTTCCTTTTTTTCTTTTTTTTATCCTGCAGGCCTTAAAATAATTTCCTTCACAGAAATGGGATTACTTTATTACAGCTTTCATAGCCAATCCACTGTTTTTAATAATTCATTGCTCTTTAGAAACTGAAATTTACATTGTCTCATTTTAATTTTTAGAGCCCCCCCCCCTTTTTTTTAATCCTGAAACTTTCCTGTTCTGCTCAGTTCTGGCTACACTTGGTGTCAGATTATTGTGATCATGCCTAAAAAACATGATCTAGGAGAGGTGGACCTTACTGTTTTCAACCTAAAAGTGCCCCATGCATGTTACATGGCTCTTTGGAGCATTTTAGTGTATAACGTTGAATAAATGAAGAAAGTTAAGAATATTGTTATAACCTCAAAGTGTCAAAAAGAAATGATGAGGACATGTAACAGCTGTTGGTGCACCTAAAAGGGGATTGATGGTGCATGGAGGGGCACCTCATTTGTATGGTCACATCAGCCCTTCATAGTTTGGAATGATCAAAACACGTCACTCATTGGTGAGTGTTTCTTGGCTAGTAGTATTTCCTGAGTTTTTTGTTGACTTTCATACACTGATTTTGGGGGTAAAGGAAGAGGATTAGAGATATCTTTACCTGTACTTTGGAGAGGATGAAGGGGGGGGTAGAGAAAGTGGGAGAGTGGCTTGCTGACCTAATACCCCACCTATAAGAGCTGTGACCAGAAGGTATGATTCAAGTTGGGCCCAGGTGAATAAAAGCTAATTTCTCATATGCCTAAAAAAAAAAAAAAAAAAGATGCTGGATTCACATATTTGAATAGGCAGAAGAAAAAATTAGTGACGTGGAAGACAATACAACTGAAATCAAACAGATAGCAGAACAGATAGACAAAAAGATAGAAAAAATCCAGCATGGACTCGGAATTAACCAACAACACAAAACACACAAATATATGCATTATGGGCATCCCAGAAGGAGAAGAGAAGAGAAAGGGAACAGAAGGAGTGTTGAAGGAAATAATGGCTTAAAACTTCCCAACCCTATTGAGAGAGATGGATGTGCAGATCCAGGAAGCACAGAGCACCCCAAATAGTATAAATCCCAACAGACCAACTCCAAGACATATACTTGTCAAAATGTCCAATGCTGAAGACAAAGAGAAAATACTCAAGGCAGCAAGAGAAAAGAGAACCATCACATCCAAGGGAAGTACAATAAGATAAGTGCTGATTTCTCAGCTGAAACCATGGAGGCAAGAAGACAGTGGTATGACATAGTCAAAATACTAAAAGAAAAAAACTTCCAGCTACGAGTTCTCTATCCAGCAAAAGTGGCATTCAGAAATGGTGGAGAGTTCAAAATATTCACAGATGAACAGAAATTAAGAGAGTATATCAATAAAAGACCTGCACTTCAAGAAATACTAAAGAAGTTCTACAAGTTGAAAGGAAAAAAAAACAAGTGAGAGAGAGTTGAAGGAGAGTTTAAAAACAACTAAAAAGACAAAAAGATGAATAAAAAGAAAATATGACATACATTAGCTCAAAGAAAAAATGGCTGAAGTGAGAAATTTGTTACGAGTAATAACACTGAATGTTAATGGCTTAAATTCACCAATCAAGAGACACAGATTGGCAGAATGGATAAGGAAATATGATCCATCTATATGCTGTCTACAAGAAACCCACCTTCGACCCAGGGATTCAAAGAGGCTGAAAGTGAATGGCTGGAAAACCATTTTACAAGCTAACAATAACCAAAAAAGGGCAGAAGTAGCTATTCTAATATCAGACAAAATAGACTTTAAATGCAAAACTGTTGTAAGAGACAAGGATGGGCACTATATATTAGTAAAAGTGGTAATCTCTCAAGAAGAGAGAACAATCATAAATATTTATGCACCTAATCAGGGTGCCACAAAAATACATGAGGCAAACTCTGGAAAAAATAAGAGGAGAAATAAATGCCTCTACAATTATAGCAGGGGACTTTAACACACCATTATCATCATTAGACAGAACCTCTAGACAGAGAATCAATAAAGAAACAAAGGCTCTCAACAATACATTAGAGGACCTGGACTTAATAGACATATACGGAACACTATACCCAAATACGGCAGGATTGACATTCTTCTCGAGGGCACATGGATCATACTCCTAAATAAACCACATGCTAGGCCACAGAACAACTCTCAATGAATTCAATCAAGGTTGAGCCTAAAATCAGAGAGCTGTGGTAACTCACAGCCACCTGCCACTAAAACCCCATAAAAGAGAAAGAGATAGAGCATCTAAGTAAAATACAAACTAGCTAGATGCCTAAGCACCAGCAAAAAAATTATGGGCCATACTAAGAATATAGAAGACATGGCCCAAGGAAAGGAATACAGCAAAGTCCCAGAAGAGATGCAGAATTTGAGAGAACTAATCAGTGAGATGAGCACACATTTCCAAAATCAAATTAATGAGATGAAAGAGAATATAGTTAAAGAGATCAATGGCATCAGGAAATCATTGCACGAACGTAAAGAAGAATTTGAAATCATAAACAGAAAAGTAACGGAGTTCATGGGAATGAAAGACACAATAGGTGAAGTAAAAAATACATTTGAAGCATACAACAGCGGACTCGAAATGATAGAAGAAAGAATAAGTGATACTGAAGTCAGAACAGCTAAAATTGAAGAGAGAAAAGAACAGAGAGAGAAAAGAATGGAAAAAAAATGAGCAGGGACTCAGAGAGTTGAATGACAACACAAAACGCATGAACATACGTGTCATGGGAGTTCCAGAAGGAGAAAAGAAAGGAAAAAGGGCAGAAAGAGTATTTGAGGAAATAATAGCTGAAAATTCCCCAGCTCTCACGAAAGAAATGAACTTACATGTCGAAGAAGCACACCGTACCCCAATAAGAATAAATCCAAATAGACCTACGCCAAGACACATATTATTCAGAATGTCAAATGTAAAAGATAAAGAGAAAATTCTCAGAGCAGCAAGAGAGAAGCAAATGATCATATACAAAGGACATCCAGTAAGACTTTGTGCAGATTTCTCTTCAGAAACCATGGAAGCGAGAAGACAGTGGTATGATACAATTAGAAAACTGAAAGAGAAAAACAGCCAGCTGCGAATTCTTTATCCAGCAAAACTGTCCTTCAAATATGAAGGTGAATATAAAGTATTCACAAACAAATAGAAACTAAGAGAGTTTGCAAAAAAGAATACAACTTTGAAGGAAATATTAAAGGAAGCATTAGAACCTGAAAGAAAAAGACAGGAGAGAGAGGCTTGGAGGAGAGTATAGAAGAAGGAAAAGCAGAAAGGATAACCAAAAGAGTAAAAAGAAAGACAAAAATAAGATGACATGTGAAAACCAAAGAATAAAATGGAGGAAATAAATAGTGCATTTTCAGTAATATCATTGAATGTGAATGGATTAAATTCCCCAATCAAAAGATACAGGCTGACAGAATGGATAAAATAACATGAGCCATCCATATGCTGCTTACAAGAAACTCGCCTCAGACACAAGGATACAAGCTGACTGAAATTAAAAGGTTAGAAAAAGATACTCCATGTGAATTGTAAACAGAAAAGAGCAGGTGTAGCTATTCTAATATCAGACAAAACAGACTTCAAATGCAAAAAAGTTATAAGAGATGTGGAAGGCCATTTTATATTAATAAAAGGGACGATCTTCAAGGAAGACCTAACAGTCATAAATATCTATGCACCTAACCAGGGTGCCCCAAAATATGTGAGACAAACTCTGGCAAAACTGAAGGGAGAAATAGACATTTCTACAATAATCGTCGGGGACTTCAACACCCCTCTCACATCATTAGATAGAACAACTAGACAGAAGATCAACAAGGAAACAGAGAACTTTAACAATATGATAAACAAGTTAAACCTAACAGACATATACAGAACACTGCATCCAAACTCAGCGGATTATACATTCTTCTCAAGTGCCCATGGATCATTATCCAGGATAGACCACATGTTAGGTCACAATACAGCTCTCAATAAATATAAAAAGATTGAAATTATACAAAGCACCTTCTTAGATCATAATGGAATGAAACTAGAAATCAATAACAGGGGTCCTGCCTGGGGGGTCTCTGCTGTGCACGCTTGGAGTGAGAAGCCTGGGACATCTATCTGCGCGGATCGGCGGCGTGGACCGAACGGTGGAGATTCGTGAGTTTTGAGGCTGCCAGTGGAGGTTGGCACAGGCGGCTGAGCCCCGTGGTTAGGGAAAAAAAAATAAAATTAAATAAAACGGCTATTTGGAGCCGCGGACGGGGCGAAAAGTTTTATTTTCTGGGGATCTGGCTGCCTGGCGCCCCTTGGACCTTGTGTGAACAGAGCAAATGAGCTAATCAGCACCCCGTGAACCGGAGGGGGGATTTTGGTCGGGAAACGCAGCTGATTTCCCTAGCCACCCAGGGATAAGACCCAGGCCACTGTGGAGCCAGGAGGAAGGGACACTTCCCAAAAAAGGGAGGGTTTTGTTGGAAGACAGGGAAGGGTATTTTATATTTTTAGACATCGATCTGGCTGCCTGCAGTGCCCCATAGCATTGGGGAGCAGATAAGCCGACCTGAAGCACCATTAGGCTGAGAGCAGACGCGAATCTGCACTCAAACTGATTTACTGAGCAGCCCGGTGACGCTAGAGCTCGGCGCCAGAAGGGGCGGAATCCGCCTTCTTTAGCACTCCTCACTGACTAACATCAGAGCTTAAGCTAACCTGGGGAGTCCGGAAAGTTGGACGTGCTTGATTAATCTCCACAGGCCCAGCTAGGGTCCTTTCCATAAGGGGGTTGGTCTAGAGGAGGAATTATTTTGGGTCCTGCATTTGGCTAAAAAAATAAAAATTAAAAAAAAAAAAAAAGTGAGGTCACCTCAACAAATGAAAAATAAATTCTTTTTAATTTAGTTTAATAGCTAAAAGCTGCTTCAGGACCTGCATATAGAACCCTGTGGGGAAATTCACTGATAAACACAACTAGGCAAGAAGGATCCACGTGGACACTAGGGGAATCATTGACACCCCCTTAGCTCTGTTTGACTGCTTGCCTGTGTGGATCTTTGGTTTCTTTCTGTTACTTTATGGTCTATTGCTATTATTTAGTTTTTCCTCCCCCCTTCATTTTTACTTCTATTTTTTTATTTTAAATAGGTGCTGCCAGCTTGTCGCTTCTTTGCTGGGCTTCTTATTCAGTAATTTCCCACTTGCTGTATATATTGATTCTGTATTACAAACTATCGCTTATCCTTCCTGCATCTTTCTACCTTCTGTTTTCTGTTGTGGCTCTTAGAGACAACATTTTTTCATAGGCCCACTACTTAAGGGTGTCAATTTCTATCCCCTCTATTTTGTTTTCTTCTTCTTCTTTTTTCTTTTTTTTTTTTTATTAGTATTAACTTTTTCCTTTC
>JAKSZT010054371.1:2718170-2735345 GCA_026826555.1 Tolypeutes matacus | reverse complement strand
TTATTTTATTTTTAGTTCTTTTTTTCTGAGTTTCCTTGTATTTTATCTCTTGCATTTAAGCTTATCATTATTGTTTCTTTTTCCTATTAATTGATTTGGTTATTATATGGGCTTCATCTTCAGGGAAGGTTTGGGTCACAGAAGGGTTACAATGGGGGTTGCAGATGATCACTGGTTGGGGATGTCTGGGATGGAGGATTCATGGGAGTAAGTTCACCTGAATATACATGAGATATATAAAATTGTTCAAATGATTGAGGGATGGGGCATGGTCATGGCGGGTAGACAATCACTCAATAAATGAGGGGATCTGAATTCCCAGCCTGGAGAGCTCTGCCACATTCTCCAAGGGAGCAGCAACAGTCCCCTGAGTTCAGGGATAGTGTCAGGCAAAAGAGGATGGCCCACTGATGAGTTCTTGTTAGTGATGACTAGCCTTATGAGTCTTTGCTCTTATAATTGGAACTTAGCCTACTGTTATGGGGTGCCTAAGGGTTGCCACCTGAGAGGTTCCTTGTTGCTCAAATGTGGCCTCTCTCTAAGCCAAACTCAGCATACGAATGCATTACCTCCCCCACAATGTGGGACATGACTCCCGGGGATGAGCCTCCCTGGCAATGAGGGATTAATACCAAGTGCCAACTAGCAACACAACTGGAAAAAGACCTTGAATAAAAGGGGAAAAGGTAAAGAGAAATGAGTTCATGTGGCTAAAAGACTTCAAAGAGAGTCGGGAGGTCATCCCAGAGGTAACACTTACGCACACTTCAGTAGGATCTCATAGAACAGCAAAGTGGATATCACCCCACACAGAGGGGCTCCTGAAGGCTCTGGAGACACCCAGGTCCTATATAAGGGGGGATAGCCCCAGAGACTGATGCCTTATCAGTGGGCTCTACTTTGGAAGCTGTGCTCCTGAGAGTGACAGAGTTGGACTCAAATAAGTCCTCCCTGTACATGGTCCATCAGTCCCCTCTGTTCAAACCTATATGTGATGCTGGAGTTTGTAGGTGTACTTCCAGAGACTGGAGACTTTGGCCTACCTATGTGCCAGGTGTGCCTGGAATCTCAGTGGAGCTGCAACTCCTACCCTACAGCACAATGGACTCATCCAAGTCACCTGGTGAGGAGACAACGATGGGTAACGGCCATCCCAGGGAATGGAGAGGGCCTGCAGCTGCAGACAGGATAATACCACCCATGGTATCCATGGGATATAAGCCCTCTATCACTTGGAGGTGGAACGGACATCACCATCCCAGTCCCCTGAGGACTGGGGGAAGAACTACGGTCTAGAGTGGACTTAATGGTATTCTGTTGTACACATATTGTGATTCTAGCAATGAAAGAAATTATAACAGTGAGGTGGAGCCGGTGGTCACTGGACATTTTCAGGGCAGGGAGGGGAAGTGCAGTTGAAAATACAGGGGCTTTTTCGGGACTTGAGGGTTGTCCTGAGTGCAGTTGTGGTGACGGATGTAGGCCATTTTAAATCAACATATACCATTCAGAACTGTTTGGGAGAGAATGTGGTCTACGATGTGAACTGTGTTCTATGCTTGGTGGCAAGGCCCCAGGATGTGTAAATCCATTAAGGGTGATGAGCCACACTGATGAAGGCTGTCTGTGTGGGATGTTGTAGGAGGTGTGGGTGGTGGATAACATGGGAATTCCTGTAATTTCTGTGTAATATTTAGGTAATCTAAGCACCTTTAAAAAAAAAATATATATATATATATATATATATATACACACATAAAAATAGCATTTATGTAAGCAAATACACATATGCATATATATTTATATATCATTTTACAAATATTGGAATGTATTGTGAAAAATTTGATTTTTACCCACAATAAAAAAAAAATTGCATTAATTGTCATAAAGATCTAATAGATATAATGCTAACTTATTTTATCAGTATCCATATGAACCTAGGGAGACTATACCCAAGTAGAATAAAACTGAAACAATGATAGTTTACTTAAGAAATGTATTTTCCTCTACCTCCATAAAAGACCTTTCTTTCCATAATACCTTAGAATATTAACCTTAAAAGCTTATTGTTTATTAGGCTCTGGAAAATATACTAAAATTGTTTAATTTGTCTCAAGCATAATCTAAAAAAACCTTTTCATAAATTTCAAGGACATTTTCCTTTACTTACTGAAATTTGACACCTGGATTTTTTAATGATTCTCATCTCAAGGTTGTTAAATTTTTTTACATTGGTAAATTACAGGGCAAACTATGCAAAACAAAGTTTATTCTTTAACATTCACCCTATCCCTATTGTTTTTGATCTAGGCCAAATAGTAAGAATTCTAAGCCAAACCCACATTGTCCCATTGTTTCTGCACTCAGCCCTCCTCCCATAGCTCCTCACACCAGTTTATTTTTCTTTTACAAGGTTAAGAAGAGCCCTGAATTCAATCAAGGCTAAGAGAAGGCCCTGGGGGCAGGGATAGGTGAGACAGAAAGAATGTGGATAAATCCAGGAAAATATCTTAGTTGTTTTTTTTTTTTTTCAGAAAAAGTTTTTCAATTCAGATTTCTACGTGGCCTTCAGTAACAGTCCTGTAAGATTAATTGACCAATGTCTAAGTATTTTAACTTATAAATTTTAAAGAGAACTAGAAGCTGGGCTTTTCTAAATTTGGGACCCCAGGAGTACTCATTTACATATATAAGTACTTTATTTAATTTTTAGCAATTTGAATAGTGCTTTCTTAAGAATTTTCATTTGTTAATTTGGTATAGTTAGGAGTTCCCCTTCACTAGGTTTGCAATAATTAACAAGCTGTGACTCAGTATCCCCTGACATGCTTTAAGGAAGGACAAGCACTCCCTTAAGCCTATGTGTCTGAAAGCAGGGTACTTCCCCAAAGGTTAAACAAAGAGACCACATGGATATGGGAGTAAAGTGAGATAAAGAACTTCACTCCTTCCACATCAAAGCACCACCTGCTCCTTCAGCATTCCAAGAAAACATAACTCCCTAACCCACTACCCTCTAGGCATACAAGGGAAAGTTTTCACCTCTAGGGCTGCCTATTGGTCCCTACACCTTAATCAAACTCTTGACCCCCTCCCACCGACTATCATTTCCCCGCCTAGGAATGTACTGTATAAATTCAAATCCCTCCTTTCCAAGGGTGGGCTGAAGTCTCTCTTCAGACCCCCTCCATGCTGGTGGTTGGGCCAAAGTCTATTCTTCAGACCTCTTCTGTTCAGAAAGCTTCCCAATAAACTTTCTGCCTGTAATCATCAGTTTCCGTGTCCCAGTGAGTGCCGTTTTTCCCCAACAGGTATTACCATCCAGAGTTATGAAAATATGCAATGAACAAACATACACACTAATTTGTCATAATTTTCTTTTTGTTTGTTTGTTTGGCTTGTTTCCAGGTTTTCCCTCAGTCCATGCTTTTGGTTTTTATGGCTTTTAAGATTTCCTCTGGGATAAGGGTAATTTGCTTACTTTTCTTAGTGAACAATAGTGTCACTTGCAGTGTGCCAGTTTATCTTGGAGACACATTCATCATATTTTTAAAATTGGATAAACAGTTATCTGGGCATTTACTTGGTTAGCAGGTTTTTAGCCAGGAAAGTACCTACTGGAGGCTATGCTTTAAATATTTGCTTTAAATTCAGTAGTAAAGATTCCCTCCCCCTGGGCCCTTTCATCCCTGGTTTCTGTCTGTTATCATCCAGCTTTCTCTGGTATTTTCCCCTTGGAGCAACTAGGACAATCCTTTTTCCATTATCCTTCTTCCTTGTAATATACATACTGGTTGGTTTCTAATTTCTTAAAAATTCCCCCCATCTCTCAAGGAGTGGGAGGAGAGCAGAGAGGTCTTACCTTTAACTTTTTGCTGTAATCTTGTCCAAATGTCTTTTTTTCATTAGAATTTTGGTTATCTTTACTTGACTTTTAATGAAAGATGAAGACTTTCTTTTGGTTCTTATATTACTTCACTTATAATTTGTATATTTATAGTTTTAGGTACCTCTTTTTTATCTAATTTAGTCCAGTCTTCAGGATGATTTAATTCCATTTAATATTATTTACTGGGAAGCGGCTGTGGCTCAATCAGTAGGGCTCCCATTTACCATATGGGAGGTCCCGGGTTCGGTTCCCGGGGCCTCCTGGTGAAGGCAAGCCCACCCGCACGGTGTGGTTAGCTGACCCAGTGAGCACAAGCAGCAAGGGGGGGATAAATGAATAAATAAATAAAAAATCTTTAAAAAAAAATATTATTTACTGGTGGTGCTCAATTTCCTCTAGCATATATTGGTTGCCAGGATTTTCTTTTTGTTTGTTATCTGCTTCTTGCTCTGCTTTTTCAATTACCATTCTCCAGTCATCTCCTGTTATCAAGTTATTTAGCAAGGCCTGAATACCAGCCCAATTTAGGTTATAGGTTACAAGTATTAAAGTAAGTAAACTATTTTCTTTGGATCTCTATAGAGTCAGATATCATTTTCTAGTTAAATAAATGTGATAGTGGGAATGGGATACACATATAGACAAATTCTTTTGGGCCTTACTGTTTACATATTCCTGGAGGCACTTCCCAGAGGCATAGAAATTTTGCCAGCTCAAAAGCTGATATTAAAGAGCAACCCTGGCCAAATTGAGTACCTTGATGAGTATCAAAGGGAGAGATTATTTCAATGTCAGGTTTTTCTACCTCTGGTAAAGGGAAATATATGGAAGGAGTTAATAAAGGCTCTATTGAGTTTTCTGGATTTGAATCAGAGAGGACATTTTTCTTTTCTCCACTAGTCTTTACAGGTAAAATTTTATATTTTCTCATTTATACTAGCTTTTGAGAGAGAAAAATACACTATCTCATTCCATTTCTGTTTTCTTCTACAGAACAAATCTAATTGTAATACAGTGTTCTTTTCTATACAACTGAAGCAGGCAACTTTAGGGAATAAAAAACAAATCTGGGAGCTGGCAGAAAACCACGGCTGTGAAACATATGGCCATGGGAACCATCCCTGAGGGAAAGACCCCACAAGATGGCAGCTTTAAGAACTTTGTGAGAATTCCCAATTTGAAATGGGATTCATAAGAGATCAAGGACAATCCCGATATTCTTATGGACCTTGCCATTGGGCGCCCCCCCCTTGGGGGGGGATTGACAGGGGTGGAGGGGGAGGTAACCAATCAAAACTGCAAACAGCTGGGACTTCTCCCCCAAGCATTAACGAGAGGAGGGGTAATTAATGGTTGAAAATGCAAGCATGGAAGTTAAATCAACCCCTCTTCTTCCCCCTTTTATGCCCTTTCTCTTCCTGCCTGGACCAGCACACACCCTGGGGACTTGTAATCTGTAATGGGGACTTGTAGTCTGTAAATCAGCCCTTTTTACCCTTTTTAGCCCTTTTGCCCTTTTTCCTCTCTCTGCCTAGACTAGCATGCAGGTATACATGGGACCCATAATCTGTTATTTTCTTTCTCTTCTCTCATTTTCTTAATAAACTACTGGCCTAACTAAACCGGCATGTACTTAAATTTATTTATGTAACATAGCCAAGAACCTAGAGAAAATCCAGAAACATCCAACAACACAATCATACTGTGGCTATCTCTTTTTTGATTCAAAATCATATTGAAGCCAGAATTTGCTACAGAAATAAACTATTTCCTGCTTTTTCATAGACTTGTGGCTAAAATTTTTCCAGTTTTTCAAATACAGCCTAATGGTCTATATCTAGGAAAGCTATTAGAATTAGAATTTCACATTTCAGAGAAATTCAGTAATCAGTAACCAATTGAGAACACTTGAGCAATACAACTGCAGTATGATACCAATTAGCAATTTAAAGAGACACAACACTTACTATATCTAAGTAACAAACAAATGAACAGACACTTAATACTATATTTTACTAAATACCAATTCACTGCTGGGTTGCTTATTTCACAGGAGTATGCTCAATAGACTCAGGTCATGGCCTAAAACACTGTATGGGCTGGTACTCAGAAACAGGAAATGTATACAGGTAAGAGTAAAGGAGATCATTCTGGAAGCAGGACCCAGGTCCTTAAAACCCAGGTTTAGAGGGCTTGACACACTGAATGAACTTCCCAAACCACTTCTGCCTTGATGAGCCAGTCACCCAGTCAGATGTCCAGATTTGGAGCTGGAACCATTTCTCTCTTTGAAGCTTTAAAGCACCATAGGGCCTGGAGTGCCAGCAAGGTAGGACAAACCTAACTGCTGAGCTTTTAGGCCAACAAGGTCTAGTGGCCACAAAAAGCTCAATAACCAGATAGCAATGCTTTTCCTCTCCCAGGACCTCAGACAGTTAGACTCATTCTTCAGGGATCCTTTGTCCTTGGTCTTGCCAGAGGACAAATTGTGACCAAGCAAAAGCAGGATTCTTTTCTGCCCAATTCCCCTTCTGACCAATTCCTGAGACACTGGGACTTCAAAGAGAGAAAGAGTTCTGTTGTTAGCACATATCAAGGAGCCCAGATGGCATAATGACCAATAATCTGTCTCCCTGAACTGCAGTAATTCTGACGGTTTTATCATACCCAAAAACAGGCAGGTTTATGCTGCATAATTGGGGTACTTCCTTCATTAATAACATTAAGGGGCAGTCTAGTGATCATAAGACTTTAAAGTTGAAAAACAGGATGGGGGTGGATACGAAATGAGGGTCAGTCCAAGGATTTTACAATCACCAGATAAAGACCATATAGTTCTCAATCATTAACAGAGATCAAGGCATCTGGATTCTAGTTCAGCAACATTCAGTAATTCCAGTTATTTACTTTTGGCTCTTCTACAATATGCTAGAAAGTAAAAAGGCAGCTATATAATGCTCCAGTAATCATAATCATTTGTTAAGTCTTAACCCTCACTTACAAATTTATGATACCAACACATCTACCTTACAGCCAAGATGGAGTAACAAGACCTGTTTTACCTCAAGACTGAAACAACATATAAAATAGAAAAAACACATGAAACCACAACTATGAAGACCTTGAAAATAGTCATGAAGAACAGTGATACTCTGTTGTATATAGAAAATTTTGCCTAACCCAAGCCATAAAAGTTTTCTCCTGTATTTTCTTTTAGATGTTTAAGCTTTTTAGACTTTATTTTCAGGTTTATAATCCCAATTGAGGTAATTTTTATAGTGGTCTGAAATGTAGATCTAAATTCATTCATAAATATAGGAATCTAATTGTTCCAGTAAAAATTGTTGAAGATTATCCTTTCTCCACTGAATTGCTATTGCAATTTTGTTGAAAATAAATTGATCATATATATGTTGGTTTACTTCTGAACTTTCTATTCTGTTCCATTGTACATTGATGAACACTATAAGAAAATATAAGTTTAAATTAAATTGTAGAAAATATAGGCTGCATATTTTTATAGGTAGTCAAGAAGAGGAGAAACTGGGGCAAGCATGGTGAGTTTAGTCCTTAGGATCAAATAGAAAGAGAGAAAAGGCAAATGAACCAATAGCATTTTGTTCCAAATTAGAATATGATAGAGGAGTGAACACATAAATCTCACTTATATCTAATGAATTATTTTCATGCAGATTAAGGAAGTAGATTGTAAATTAGAGCAGTCCCTGTAGTGTTTGTTTTCCTGTGATATTGTTGCTGGTTTTTCTCTAGGTTTTAACTATGTTAGGCTGGTAGTTTATTAAGAAAATGAGAGAAGAGAAATGGGAGAAAATAACAGATATACTTGTGGGCTGGTCCAGGCAGAGAGAGGAGAAAAAGGGCAAAAAAGGTCAAAAGGATTGATTTAGTCTCTGTGCTAGCTTTTTAAACCATTATTTATTCCTCCCACTTGCTAATCTCAGGAAGAGGTCCCAGTTGTTTGCTGTTTTGATTGATTACATCACCTGTCTATCTCCTGAGGAGCCCAATGGCAAGGCCCCTTGAGACTATCCGGGGCTTTTCCTTTAACCCAGACAAAATCCCATTCCAAATGGGGAATTCTCACAATGTTCTTCGAGCACCCATCTTGTGGGGTTCTTCCCTCAGGGAGGGTTTCCATGGCCATGTGTTTCACAGCTATGGTTTTTATTATTTCATTCCCTAGACTAGCCTGCTCCAATATACTCCAGATTTAAGATGTTTATATTTAACCCAAACTAAAGGTATACCTTGATATAGCATGCATATTGTCCATGATAAAAATTAATTGATTAGTTCTTCAGCTAGTTTTGTTATTAATAGTTCAAAAAATTAGAATACCATAAATAAAGCATTGACATATAGTGATGATAACTGTGTGATAAATCTAGTGTTGCTATATTCCAAGTTCCAGCTAGAGAAATCAAGTGAAAAAACATTAAGAAAAATGATGGTAAGAAAAGGCCTCAGATATTCAACTTTGAGTTTGTATTTTCTCCAATGAGTAATAGTGGACAATTAAATGCTATTGCTCTGTCCTGGGTATTCTTGCTTCTTGCCAAGATATAGTTGGGAAAGGAATCCGAATTCCATAGGGATGCTGTAGGTTAAGATGATTTAGCCCAAGTGTCTAGAAAAACAAATTAGAATGAGTTGCAAGCAGAGGCATCAAGTTAAATATTAAGGCCAAATGTGAGAAAGGAAAAATCTGGTAGCATAAAAGAGCTTTTTTCTTTACAGATAACTTGGTAATTTGAAAGCACATATATTCTGAAAGAAGTGAGTTCCAATTAGTGTTTTTTTTTTTTTCACTCAGATAAAAGTGTCCTAATCAATCAATATACATGTTTAATTTTAAACTTTGTACTTATACTATGCTACTGAAGGGAAAAAACAGCTACAACCAAAACTAACAGAGTGAGTATGAACTCTTTTATGGTGATATGATTATTTTATTGATATTTTATATTTATTTTAGAACACTATAAAACTCTGAGAATCAAGATTCAACAAGTCAACATGTAAAGAATATTTTATGCTCAAAATTTTCAGATGCTGCTATGACTCACTCAGAAAAAAATGCATGCTATTTTAAGGATGAATAAATTTCTGATCTTTTTCTCCCAAACATGTAGTTTCATAGAAAATATTTTCCTATTTAAAATGATATAATTTAAAAATGATGATAATTCACAAACATGGGACTTTTAATTTCTTAATCATTTTTAAAAATTATTTTTCCCTCACAAAATGATTCTTGATGTCATAAAAGAAATGCTAAAAGCTTTAAGTCAGTATTTCACTTTTTTTTTTTTGGAAGTATTGAGAAATACTGAATTTGAGAGAGAAAGTTGGAATTGAAGGTTTCAGAGATTGTATCCCACATTTCTACTTACAACTGTCATTGGACAGAATAAAATAATAGCTAATTGACATCATACAGATAATGAAAGGTGATAAGCAGTATAATTCTTTGTTTCCATTCTTTGTGATAACATTTAAAAATAATTTGCTCTTCTCATATCTGAATAAATATTTACTTGGGTTTTATAATATGACATTACAAGTTTTGCCAAGACTTTGCATTCTTTTCTCTTTTAAGCATAGATAATGGATTCTTATAGTATGTGTACCTTAAATTAAATATAGAATAGTTATTCACAAAAATATGTGAACAAAATTTGTTAGTTTCTATAGGGAAATACCAAGAATTATGAAACACAGCCCCTGTTTTATATGATGAGAGGCAGATATGACATGTATAAAGAACTCTAAAATCATATTAAGTGATTATATGATGTAGGTGCTAAGGGATAAACGTTGATTTCATGCTGATACTTAAAATACTCTCTAGGGGATTCATGAGGGTAATCCTACTTGATTGTTAAAAAAAATTGATATTTATGAAAACACTTTGATGACTTAAATTTAACTATCATGTAATGCATAAAATATTTTCTAATACACATAAGATTGATGACTGAGAACCATGTAAGAATACCACTTCTTTTAGGTATCAGATAATACACTGGATCAGAATGGATGAGAATCTGAGTTCTCTGTTTCCCAAATGAAAATGAAAAATCCAGAAGTTCTGAGATAGGTAAAGCTAGAGGAGCAAGGAGGTGTGCCTAAGTCAAAAGAGTTCAGAGCCGATGAAAAGAGCATAAATACATCATCATCCCATTATGCAAGAAATTGGGATAAATTGGTTGGTGAGCTCAAAGAAAAAGAAAAGAATGAGAAGGTGGGGATGCAGCTTTAAACAAATTGTTTCAGCAGATCTATTCATATGGTTCTCATGAAGTGAAGCATGCCATGAACAAAGCGATGATAGAATCTGGTGGTAGAGTTTTGAATACTAACTGGTCTGAGAAATGTAAAGAAAAGTTGAAATAAGTTCTCCAGATGATATAGAATGGAAAAAGGACTAAACAAATTTTCTGTAAAAACTCATACAAAAATAAGAAATTATCTTCAATGTAAAAGTAATAATTCAATGTCATTCAATGTAAATGTAATAATGATAGACTGTATGTAAGGTAACAGTGGGTTTTTTGAATAATTAAAAGGCTTGCTCAACAACTATTACTTGACTGTTGTCTTATGTAGTTATATTCTGTAGATTCCACAACCACAAATGAGATCATAATAACAGAAAATAAAAATGCCATATGACAAAATAAAGTGTAGGTAAGCTCTTTACAGTTTCTCAATAATTCTCACAACTCTGAAAGGCAGATTTTAGCTCCATATTTTTTTCAACTATAAGAACTGGTTTGAAAGTTTAAATAATTGCCTAGGCAACCAAAGCCCATAATCATGGAATTCTAAATGCAATCCTACATCTAAAAAAAAAAGTGAGCAATGAGTTGAAATCTTAGCATGTGTATGAAATAGGAAAAACTATGCAAACTCTTAGCCTCTGTTCCTTCATACAAACAAACAAACAAACAAACATGAGGACATTAACACTTAACTCAAGAAGAATATTTGAGAAATAAATGAGAAAACATTATGATAAGCAATTGGCCTAAACAGCAGTAACTCAGTTAAAATCACTTTACCTCCTGTATTCTAGATATTATCCAATTCTGATTCTGTTAATTGCCTTCATTGTTTAAATTCCTGTTTTGTCCACCTAGATCTCAATAACTAGAAAGTTATTGAATAGCTGTATGTCTACCAAATCACTACCAAAATATATTTGCTCACATGCTTTCTACCTAAATGGTTTAATCTCTGGTTTTGGTCTTTTTGGCAACTAATAACTACATTTTATAATAATTTACACTGCCATATTTTGATTTCCATGAGTTCCATCTTGTCTATATTATTAAAATAAGAATTGTAATGATAACTAGTGGCAGATAATGAGGCACTTGAGAATAGAAAGACTTGGCAGAGTTTCTGAAATCATATCATCAGTGCAATTAATTCAACATTGTTGTTATCAGTCAAGAAATACCTATTGATCACCTCTCAATGATGCCTAGAAATACCTATTGATCTCCTCTCAATGATGGGATATAGTCAATGAAAGATCTTGAAACATAATACCTAATCACAATTCTGTTAATTTTATTTTGATACTGTTTTATATTAAAGTGTTTGCACAAACAATAAGACTTATAGCTATACAAGGAAAGTTTTGCACACACTTTATTTGCAAACGGCTTCATGGAAGAGTTGAAGCATCCGGGAAAAATTCATTTCAAAATTTGATGGTGGGCTTAGCCCTGGGAAAATGTGAGAAATGTAAATGAATCTACCTCAGGATTCTCTTTGTTAATAATTGGACTAAAACAAGATTCATTTTGATCTGCCTACAATGAAAAATACGAAAATGTGTAACTTAAGAGTTCATTACTTCCATTCAAATGCAAGTCTAATTTTAGATATGTTGATATGATGAGAATTTAACATACATTCACCATTGTACCTCAGTTGTGTTATTTGATTGTAGTGTATGAAATGCTGGAATTTGAACTGAGAGTTTAAAATTATATTTTCTAATTCCTCCCAAATACTGTAGAGCATGTAAAGTTGGGAAAAGACAGGTCAAACATAAATGACTGATTTGTTTTGTTTTGGTTTGGTTTTTGTATTTTTTTTTTTTAATAAATGACTGATTTCACTATTTTCGCAGATGGAACAGGAAAAAACTCACCAGAAGTAAACTTCAATGAAATAATTTGTTCTTTTGGGATTTTCTGATGGTCCTAATCCCACTATCACCCTGCACTCTCCTCTACTCATGCTCCACAAAATCTGCATGCAGATGGTGGCTGGCTCCTGGATCAGCGGATTTCCAGTTCAGATTGAGCAGACCTGCCAGATTTTCTCTCTGCCCTTTTGTGGATCTAAACAAATCAATCACTTCTTCTGTTACATAGCCCCAGTTCTTAAGCTGGCCTGCGGGCACACTTTTGTGAATGAGATTTTGATCATTAGAGGGGCTGTGCTGTTTGTTATGATCCCTTTTCTCTTAATCCTGGGCTCCTAAGGTAAAATCATCTCCAAAATCTGGAGGTTTCCATCATCAACAGGACTAGCTAAAGCTTTCTCCACCTGCTCATCTCATGTCGTAGTTGTGGCTTTATTCTTTGGATCAGGGAGCATTACATATTTGAGACCCAATACAAGAATTCTTCTGGAACAGACAAATTTCTGTCTCTTTAGTATAACATTGTCACCCCAATGTTTAATCCAATGATATACACTCTGAGGAATAAAAATGTCATGATGGCCTTAAAAAAACCACTACCTAAACATATAATGCATCTGTACTCAATGGCCTTTGTTCATTTACTTCTGATATTGTACTATCAGAAATTAACTTTTGTTTTTCTGCCTTAATACAGATGGATAATATGAACTAACTCTTGAGTTTTTCATTTGATGCTGCATGATTCAATATCAAAGAGTGAAAATTTGAGATTATTTTTGTGAAGCCCAAAAATAGATTATGTTTGTAAACTAATCTATTATTCTGTGTGTGTTAGCCTTTGGTCTTATTAAATTCAGTGAGGGGCCTCTTATGAAGTTTACTTCATAAAATCAATTTAGAGCTTCTGACTGGTCTATATCAGTAAGACATAACTCAGGTTGAGTCCCTGTCCCCTTGGTGGGCTGATATAAATGGCCACTCACTCAAGAAGACACATGAGAAGAGAAAAGAGCTCTGTCATATTTGATCCTGGGGCCCTGGGAAGATGAGCAATTTACCTGATAGTTTGTAGCTGACCATGGAAAGAGAGCCAAGACTGATAAAGAAATTTTGGAAAGAAATGACCCCTATGCCAGGAGAGAGGAAGTCCTGAGAGACAAGCTCTATGGCAGCCTACAGCTGAGAGAAAGAAAGCCTAGAGGGAAAGCTGAACCCTCAGAGAGATCAGAGACTATATTGCTTCAACACATGGCATCTGATTTTGGTGAGAAAGCAATCTTGAGTTGTATTTTTTAGGGCCTTGTAATTGTAACTTTTACCCCAAATAAAGACCCTTTATAAAAGCCAATAGATTTCTGGTACTTTGCACCATCATCACTTTGACAGACTAATACACAAGGTTTAACCTCAGTGTTTATGGTGTGTATTAGTCAGCCAAAGGGGGTGCAGATGCAAAATACCAGAAATCAGTCAGTTTTTAAAAAGGGTATTTATTTGGAGTAGAGGCTTACAGTTTCCAGGTCATAAAACATAAGTTACTTCCCTCACCAAAGTTAGTTGTCACATGTTGAAGCAATATGGCTGCCGACATCTGCCAAGAGTTCAGACTTCCTGGGCTCCTCTCTTCCTGGGGCTTGCTCCACTCCAGGCTCAGGCTTGTTTCTCTCCACAAGGCTACATGTAGACTATTAAGTGAATGGCTCTTCTCTTTTCCCGGGACTTCTCTCCTTTCTCAAGACCAAGCTCCAATGTGTGCTTACTTCCTGGGGATCCAACATTAATAGTCCAAACTCCCTTCTCTGCGATGCGGTTTCTCTGTGAGTTCCTGCCCACCAAGGGGGTGATGATGCAATGTCCTACTGACGTGGCCCAATCAAAGATTTCATCATTATTTAATCAAGTAAAAGTAAAACCTCTGAATCCAATATGCTCTAATATATGTCCAGAGGAAAAGATCAGTTTACAAACATAATCCAATATTTCTCTTTGTAAATCATCAATAATTTCAAAATGCTATATGGTGCAAATAAGAAACTATTTTTTTTTTAAATCTCATATTTAGTGCACTAGTTTACTGACTCCATAAATTATCTGTTGATTTTGAATTGCTCACTGAATAATGTAAGATCTCTCTCTCTTAGCTGGTAATTGACATCAAAATAATTTTTCAATAAAAATCATAGTGGAGAGACAGGGCCAAGATGACATTAGTGTAGGAGGGTACACACTGCAAACTCCCAGAGCAAGACGGATTGTGGACGGGGCCATGCCTGGGGGTCTGGGCTGTGCACGTTTGGAATGAGAAGCTTGGGACATCTATCTGTGAGGATCAATGGTGTGGACAGAACAGGAACATAGAAAGAAGCAAGGAAGTAAAAGAAGAATAGAAAGTGCCAAAAAGAAAACTTAACTCACGTGCAGAACCACCAGCTAAATAAAACTCTAGAGCACAGAGAAAAGCTAATCAACTGAACGAACCCATCAAGATAATATGATGACCAGAGGGCAACAAAAAATTACAAATGACTCTGAGACACAGGAAAACATGGACCAGTCCAATGAACAAAATAAAAACCAGGAAGCAATGCAGAACATCCAACAACTAATCAAAGCTGTCCAAACAAATATCATGGACCAACTTAAAGAAGTGAAGACACTGGAAAGTGAAGAAGACACTGGGAGAACATACTGAAGAAATTGCAAACATGCCTTAAAAGGTAATGGATATGATGGTGAACAATGGCAAAATCCAAGAAATCAAAGAGACACTGGATTCACATAATAGCAGATTTGAACAGGCAGAGGAAAGAATTAGTGATATGGAAGACAATACAGTTGAAATAAAAGAGATAATAGAACAGATAGACAAAAAATTAGGAAAAATCCAGCATGGACTCAGGGAATTAACCGATAACAAAAAACGCACAAACATATGCATTATGGGCATCCCAGAAGAAGAGAAGGGAAAGGGAACAGAAGGAATGTGGAAGGACATAATGGCTGAAAACTTCCTAACCCTATTGAGAAAGATGGATGTGCAGATCCAGGAAGTACAGCGCACCCCAAATAGTATAAATCCCAACAGGTCAACTCCAAGACATATACCTGTCAAAATGTCCAATGCTCAAGACAAAGGGAAAATACTCTAGGCAGCAAGAGAAAAGAGAACCATCACATGCAAGGGAAGCACAATAAAATTAAGGGCTGATTTCTCAGCTGAAACCATGGAGGCAAGAAGACAGTGGTATGACATAGTCAAAATACTAAAAGAAAAAAACTTCCAGCCACGAGTTCTCTATCCAGCAAAACTGGCATTCAAAAATTATGGAAAGTTCAAAATATTCACAGATAAACAGAAATTAAGAGAGTATGTCAATAAGAAACCAGCACTTCAAGAAATACTAAAGGAACCTCTAAAAGTTGAAAGGAAAAAACAAGGGAGAGAGAGTTGGAAGAGAGTTGAAAAACAACTGAAAAGACAAAAAGAGAAACAAAACAACATATGACATACATTAACCCAAAGAAAAAATGTCTGAAGTAAGAAATTCGTTACGAGTAATAACACTGAATGTTAATGGATTAAAGTCACCAATCAAGAGACACAGATTGGCAGAATGAATAAGAAAATATGATCCATCTATATGCTGTCTACAAGACATCCACCTTGGACCCAGGTATTCAAATACACTGAAAGTGAATGGCTGGAAAACCATTTACAAGCTAACATTAGCCAAAAAAGGGCAGAAGTAGCTATTCTAATATCAGAAAAAATAGGCTTTAAATGCAAAACTATTGTAAGAGACAAAGAGGGACACTACATATTATTAAAAGGAGTAATCTCTCAAGAAGAGAGAACAATCATCAACATTTACGCACCTAATCGGGGTGCCTCAAAATACGTGCGGCAAACTCTGGGAAAACTAAGAGGAGAAATAAATGCCTCTAATATTATAGCAGGGGACTTCAACATACCACTATCATCATTAGACAGAACATCTAGACAGAGAATCAATAAAGAAACTAAGGCACTCAACAATACATGAGAAGACCTGGACTTAATAGACATATACAGAACACTACACCCAAATACAGTGGGATATACATTCTTCTCGAGTGCACATGGAACATACTCCAAAACAGACCATATGCTAGGCCACAGAACAACTCTCAATGAACTCAGAAGATTGAGATTTTACAAAATAATTTCTCTGACCACAACGGAATGAAATTGGAAATCACTAAGTACCAGAGAAACAGGTTAGGTACAAGGATATGGAAGTTAAACAACACACTCTTAGACAAACAGTGGGTCAAAGAGGATATCCCAAAAGAAATCAGTAACTACCTTGAAACTAATGAAAACGACAACACAACATATCAAAACCTATGGGATGCAGTGAAAGCAGTCCTGAGAGGGAAGTTCATAGCCACAAATTTATATATTAAAAAAGAAGAAAGAGCTAAAATTGAAGACCTAACTGCACACTTGGAGGAATTGGAAAAACAACAACAAATTAAACCTAAAGGAAGTAGAAAGAAGGAAATAACAAAGATTAGAGCAGAACTAAATGAAATAGAGAATAAGAAAGCACTGGAAACAATAAACAAAACCAAAAGCTGGTTCTTCGAGAATATCAATAAAATTGAGAAACCCTTAGCCAGACTAACAAAGAAAAAGAGAGAACAGATGCAAATACATCAAATAAGAAATGAGCAAGGGGATATCACTACTGACCCCACAAATAAAGAGAGTCATAAGAGGATAATTGGAAAAATTATATGCCAACCAGATGATAATTTAGAGGAAATGGACAAGTTTCTAGAAAACTACAAACAGCCTACATTGATGAAAGAAGAAATAGATGAATTCAACAGTCCAATTACAAGTAAAGAGATAAACACAGTCATCAAAAACGTCCCAACTAAGAAAAGCCCAGGACCAGAGGGCTTCACAGCTGAATTCTACCAAACATTCCGGAAAGAGCTAACATCAATTCTACTTAAGCTCTTCCAAAAAATAGAAGTAGAAGGAATATTGCCTAACTCATTCTATGATGCCAACATTACCCTAATACCAAAACCAAATAAAGATACCACA
>JAKSZT010054371.1:2693389-2713170 GCA_026826555.1 Tolypeutes matacus | reverse complement strand
GGGTGTGCAAGGATGGTTCAATATAAGAAAATCAATCAATGTAATACACCACATAAACAGATTGAAAGAAAAAAATCACATGAACATCTCTATAGATCCAGAAAAAGCATTCGACAAAATACAGCACTCTTTCCTCATAAAAACACTACAAAAGATAAGAATAGATGGAAACTTTCTGAATATGATAAAGGGTATATTTGAAAAACCCAAAGCTAACATCATTTTCAACGGTGAAATCCTAAAAGTCTTCCCTCTGAGATCGGGAACTAGACAATGATGTCACTATCACCGCTCCTATTTAACATTGTCTTAGAAGTACTTGCACGAGCACTGAGACAAGAAAAGGCATAAAAGGCATCCAGATTGGAAAAGAAGAAGTAAAAATTTCACTATTTGCAGATGACATGATCCTATACATAGAAAGCCCTGAGAAATCGACAACAAGGCTTCTAGAACTTATAAAGGAATTCAGTAATGTTGCAGGCTATAACATCAATGCTCAAAAATCAGTAACATTTCTAAACACCAATAACAAGCAAACTGAGGAGGAAATCAAGAAAAAAATACCATTTACAATAGTAACTAAAAGAATAAATTTAACTAAAGATGTAAAGGACTTACATACAGAAAACTACACAACGCTGTTAAAGGAAATCAAAGAAGACTTAAATAAATGGAAAAATATTCCCTGTTCATGGACAGGAAGACAAAACATCATCAAGATGTCTATCCTACCCAAACTAATCTACAGATTTAATGCAATCCCAATAAAAGGCAACCCTGTATTTTTTAAGGAAATGGAAAAACTAATCACAAAATATATTTGGAGAGGCAAGAGTCCCTGAATTGCCAAAGACATACTGAAAAAGAAAAATGAAGTTGGAGGTATCACATTACCTGACTTTAAAACATACTACAAAGCTACAGTTATCAAAACTATGTGGTATTGGCACAATAATAGACCTACTGACCAATGGAACCGGATTGAGAGTTCTGATATAGATCCTTGCATATACTGTTTTCTGATATTTGACAAGGGCACGAAGCCCACTCCGTTGGGAGAGAATGGCCTCTTTAAAAAGTGGTGCTTGGAGAACTAGATATCCATACCCAAAAGAATGAGCGAAGAATACCATCTCACACCTTATACAAAAATCAACTCAAGATGGATCAAAGATCTAAATATAAGAGCCAAGACCATAAAGACCTTGGAAGATAATGTAGGGAAGCATCTACAGGACCTTGTAATAGGAAATGGTTTCATGAACTTCACAGCCAAAGCACGAGCAGCAAGAGAAAAAATAAATAAATGGGATCTCATCAAAATTAAAAACTTCTGCACCTCAAAGAATATTATTAAGAAAATAAAAAGGCAACCTACCCAATGGGAGAAAATATTTGACAACCATATATCTGATAGGAGCCTAATATCCTGCATATATAAAGAAATCCTACACCTTGAAAAGAAAAAGAAAAACAACCCATTTAAAAAATGGGCAAGTGACCTGAAAAGGCTTTTCTCCAAGGAAGAAATACAAATGGGTAAAAAGCACATGAAAAAATGCTCAACATCGCTTGCTATCAGGGAAATGCAAATCAAAAATACAATGAGATACCATCTTACACCCATCAGAATGGCAGCTATTAAAAAAACAGAAGACACTAAATGTTGGAGAGGATGTGGAGGAATAGGAGCCCTCATCCACTGCTGGTGGGACTGTGGTATGTTCCAGCCACTGTGGAGGACAGTTTGGCAGTTCCTCAGAAAACTAATAGATCTTCCATATGATCCAGCAATTCCACTGCTGGGTATATTCCCAGAAGAATTGAAAGCAAAGACACAAACAGATATATGCATACCAATGTCCATAGCGGCATTGTTGACCATTGCCAAAAGTTGGAATCAGCCCCGGTGCCCATCAACAGATGAATGGATAAGCAAAATGTGGTACATACATACAATGGAATATTACTCAGCTGTAAGAAGGAATAAAGTGCTAACACATGGAATAACATGGATGAATCTTGAAGACCTTATGTTGAGTGAAGCTATCCAGGCACTGAAGTATGAACAGTATATGACCACACTGATTTGAACTGAGGAAAGTGAGCAGTCTCTGAGAACCATTGTCTGAAAGATAGGTTAACTAGGGAGAGAAAGAGAAGAGCAGGCTTTGAGCCATCACCCATATGGACATAATCTATGGTAAAGGGATATAGATTAGTTGCATATTGAAGGATAGGGCAGATGGGTAGTGATATTACTGGGTTTGGTGGTGCAGCATTGACAGGTGGGTAGATTAGGAAGGGCAAGTTTAAATACCCAGGGCATGTAACTATGAATCTTGACATTCCATGAGTCAAGACACGGGAGTGTCATATGCCCCAGACAGGTGGGGAGGAAGGAACAGTTAAGATATAATGGGGTATTTAGTGGTCATGGGAAAGGTTTTCCATTACGTTACAGTAATGGACACAGGACATGGTAAATATCATCAAAACGTATTAAACTCTATCGTCTAAATTGTAAACTATACTGTAAATCATTGACAATGTTTAGTTGCTATATTTTGCTATCTGTATAACAGTTATAATAATGCTAACATCCAAAAAAAGGGGGGGGGGATTTAATATGGGGTGGGGAAGGTGGGGGTCGTTTGGTATCTGGGAGTCTCTGGTATTCCATGTGTGACTTTGCTGTGACCTAAAACTTCTTTGAAAATTAAATGAAAATTTGGGAGACAATGGTGATTGAGAGGGGGAAGGTGTCACGGCACACTGGACATCCAATAACACAGTGATAAAAGGAAAAAAAGAATATATATATATATATATTTTAAAGACATTTCTTTTGCTTTTTTCCCTATTTTTCTAAATGTCTCAATCCACTAATTATATTTTGTTTTGTTTTGTTTTTTGTTTCTTTTTTTTGTTTTGTTTTTCCTGAGTTTCCTTATGTTTGTCTCTTGCATGTAAGCTTATCATAGTTGTTTCTTTTTCCTATTAAGTGTATTTGATTATTTTATGGACCACATGTTCATGGAAGATTTAGATCACAGAAGGGTTACAATAGGTACTGCAGAGGATTATTGGTGGGGGTGTCTGGGAGGGGGGATTCATGGGAGTAAGTTCATCCGAATATACATGAAAGATATACAAAATTGTTCAAAAGATCAAAGGAAGGGGCATGGTCACGGTGGGTGGACAATCACACAAAAAATGAGGGAATCTGAATTCCTAGCCTGGAGAGCTCTGCCACATTCTCCAAGGGAGCAGCAACAGTCTCTGAGTGCAGGGACAGTGTCTGTCAAAAGAGGATGTCCCACTGATGAGTTCTTTTTATTGGTGACTACCCTTATGAGTCTTTGCTCTTGTAGCTGAAACTTAGCTTACTGTTATGTGGTGCCTATGTGTTGCCACCTGAGAGCCTCCTCATTGCTCAAGTGTGGCCTCACTCTAAGCCAAACTTAGCATATGAACGCATTACCTTTCCCCCAACGTGGGACATGACTCCCGGGGATGAGCCTCCCTGGCAACGAGGGATTAATACTAAGTGCCAACTGGCAACACAATTGGAAAAAGACCTTGAATAAAATTCGGAAAAGGTAAAGACAAATGAATTCAAGTGGCTAAGAGACTTCAAAGAGAGTTGGGAGTTCTTCCCGAGGTAACTCTTACGTACACCTCAGTAGGAGCTCATAGAACATCAAAGTGCATTTCACCCCACACAGAGGGGCTCCTGAGAGCTCTGGGGACACCCAGGTCCTATATAAGGGGGGATAGCCCCAGAGACTGAGGCCTTATCAGTGGGCTCTATTTTGGAATCTGTGCTCCTCAGAGTGACAGAATTGGACTCAAATAAGTCCTCCCTGCACATGGTTCATCCGTCCCTTCTATTCAAACCTATATGTGATGCTGGAGGTTTTAGGTATACTTCCAGAGACTGGAGCCTCCGGCCTACATATGTACCAGGTGTGTGTGGAATCTCGGTGGAGCTGCAACTCCTACCCTACAGCTCAATGGACTCATCCAAGTCACCTGGCGAGGAGACAACGATGGGCAATGGCCAGCCCAGGGAATGGAGAGGACCTGCATCTGCAGGCAGGATCATCCCACCCACCATATCCATGGGTTATAAGCCCTCTCTCACTTGGAGGTGGAGTGGACATCACCATCCCAGTCCCTTCAAGATTGGGGGAAAAACTATGGACTAGAGTGGACTGATGGTATTCTGTTGTACACATATGGTGATTCTAGCAATGGAAGAAATTATAAGAGTGAGGTGGAGCCAGTGGCCATTGGACACTTTCGGGGCAGGGAGGGGATGTGCAGTTGAAATACAGGGGCTTTTTCGGCATTTGGAGGTTGTCCTGAGTGCCGCTGTGGCAACGGATGTAGGCCATTTTAAATCAGCACATACCATTCAGAACTGTGTGGGAGAGAGTGTGGTCTACAATGTGAACTGTGGTCTATGGATGATGGCAAGGACCCAGGATGTGTAAGTCCATTGAGGGTGATGGGCCACACTTGTGGGAGATGTTTGTGTGGGATGTGGTGGGAAGTGTGGGAGGTGGGGAACATGGGAATCCCGGTAGGTTCCGTGTAATATTTTAGTTAATCTAAGCACCTCTTAAAATTATATATGTGTATATATATATAAAACATTTTTGTAAGCAAATGCACATATATGCATATATATTTATATATCATTTTACAAATATTGATATGTATTGTGAAAATTTTTATTTTTATTTTTACTCACAATAAAAAATAAATAATTAAAAAAAAATAAAATAAAATAAAAAATTATAGTGAATTTTTATTGTTCCTTTCTTCTTTCATCTAGGTATCATTTACTTATTCTTTTTTTTTTTTTTTTATGGGTAAAAATAAAAATTCTCACAATACATACAAACATTTGTAAAATGATATATAAATATATATGCATATATGTGTATTTGCTTACAAAAATGTTATTTATATATATATATATACATATATTTTAAGAGGTGCTTAGATTACCTAAAATATTACACGGAACTTATTCTTTTAATAAAGAAATTAACTAGATAAAAATACTGTACTTTTTTTTTCATTAAGCTTTTCTTTTTTAATTCAACTGTATTTGTTATAACCTATTTAAGCAGAATGGGATTTGGGTACTACATTTCCATTCAAAGCTTAAGTCTGAGATATGTTTCACTGCTTTAAAACAGCTTAGGTATATTTTGCTACCCTAACAATATTTTGGAATATAAGCTCTGTGGATAGTTGATACCATTGAACTCGTAGTTTAACATAGTAATTTCTAGAGGCCTAGTACATGCAGAGCTGTTAGCTAGAGGAGATGGAAGGTTTAAAAAGTAGATACTCTAAAACAAAACTCAAGTTGTTTTAACAAAGATTTCTTTTAAACCTTGAAGTATAGTGCAGAATACATACTTCACTGAGAAACGATTTGGTCAATGAAGGAATCCACTTGATAGTCAAATGCTTTATTTTATCTTTTGGGTTTTTTTTTTTGTATACTAAAATTTGTGATTTACCAAAAAAAAAAACATGCAAAATATTACACAATTTTCTCATACATCTCTCCACCACCAACACCTTGCATTGATGTAAAATATTTGTTACAAATTATGAAAGAGCATTGTCAAATTATTACTACTAACTATAGCCGATCTTATATTTATTGTATTTTCTCTTAATGCACCCGATTTTAACACCCTGTATTAGTATTATATATTCATTAAGAGAATATTCTCATATTTGTTCTGTTAACCACAGTCCATCTTCCACCATAGGATTTACTGTTATACAGTCTCATGGCTTGTAGAATTAGTTCAAAGTATACACATAATGGTTTTCATTATTATCAAAGAGTTGTTCTGCCATGACCTCAGTCAATTTTAGAAAGTTTTCTTTACTCCAAAAGAAAAATTTCCACACCCACATTTACCCTTCTATTGTGGTCGCTTAAAATTGAAATAATATCTACTTGCCCTTGCTACAAAAATATAACAATATTACTGTTAACTATAGTCCATAAGTTACATTAGTTGTAGTTTTCCCATGTATCACCATATTCTTGACATTTTGTAAAAGAATAACATTCTTATACTATTACCCATAATCTTCATCTGCCACTGAAATCACTGCTATACATTCCCTAGATTATTTTCTAGTTTCCTTTCCATTGGCATTTATATCCACAGGCTACCTCTTTCAGCCACAATCATATTTATAAATCAGTGTTGGTTATACTCACTATAATCTGTTACAACCAACTCTATTCATTTCCACACTTTTACAATAAACCTTTTTAACAATTCTACATACACTAAACATCAGCTCCAATTCTTAACCCACATTTTATCTCCTAGTAACCTATACGCTAGAGTTTACCTCCATGAGTTTACTCATATTTAGTTCATCTTAATGAGACCATACAATATTTGTCCTTTCATGTCTGGCTTATTTCACTCAACATAATATCCTCAAGGTTAATCTATGTTGTCATATGCTTCCTGACTTCATTTCATCTTACAGCTGAATAGTATCCCATTTTATGTATATACCACATTTTGTTTATCCATTCTTCTGTTAATGGGCCCTTGAACTGGTTCCATATTTTAGCAATTGTGAATAATGCTGCTAAGGACATCAGTGTGCACATGTCAATTTTTGTCCTGGCTTTCAGTTCTTCTGAATATATCCCTAGTAATGGGATTTTCAGATGATATGGCAGTTCATATTCAGCTTTGTGAGATACAGAGAAGCTCTCTGTAGAAGACTGATATTGTTTATGAATTCCAAAAATAGATATAGGATTATGTTTGTGAACTGGTCTGTTCCTCTGGGCATATTAGATTGGATTGGATTTAGAGATTTCACTTTTACTTGATTAAATTTTGATAAAAGCTTTGATTGGGCCATGTCAGTAGGATGTCGAGGCCCTGCCCACCAAGGTGGGGACTCACAGAGAAAACCACACAGCAGAGGAGTTGGAGTTTTAGTGCTGGAACCCCAGGAAGTAAATACACAGAGAAGCAGTTACATGAGGAAAGAGAGAACACTCCTTTATTTTATTTTTTTATGTTTATTTTTTATTTTTTAAAAGATACTTAGATTACATAAATGTTACACAAAAATTGTAGGGATTCCCATATGCCCCACCTCCCAACCCCCCCACAACCTCCCACATAAACATCCTTCATTAGTGTGGCACATCACCTGCACTAGATATACACATCTTGGAGCTTTGAGAAGGCTTCTTTAGAAATGGTAGAGCCCCTAGGAAGAGATATGAGCCATCATCATGAGAGTTTACAGCTGGCCTTGTGGAGAAAGCAAAGCAGCTGAGCCCAAAGAGAAATGAGCCCGAGGAGAGAGACGAGGCTTATCCCAGTCCACAGCTAATATTGGAAGAAGCTGGGACCATGAGCCTTAAGAGGAACAGGATACCTGAACTCTTGCAGATGTAGGCAGCCATCTTGCTCCAACACGTGGCAACAGACTTTGGTGAATGAAGAAACGTACGCTTTATGGCCTGGTAACTGTAAGCTTCTACCCCAAATAAATACCCTTTGTTAAGCCAACAGCTTTATGGTATTTTGCATCAGCACCACATTGGCTGACTAATACACTGACTTCCACAGAGGCAGAACCATTCTACATTCCCACTAACAGTGAAGGAGTGTTCCTATTTGTCCACATCCTCTCTATATCCTAACCAACACTATTTTTCCACGTTATTTCTCCACATCCTCTCCAATAGTGTTTTTCTTTTTCTCCACATCCAGCACTTGTAGTTTTCTGTTTTTGTTGCTGTTGTTGTTGTTCTTTTACTAATAGCCATTCTATAAGGTATGAAATGGTATCTCATTGTAGTTTAGATCTGCATTTCCCTAATTGTTAGTAATTTTGATTATCTCTTCATGTGATTTTTAATTTGATTGCTTGCCTTTTTATCATTGAGTTGTATGATATCTTTATATAATATGCATATCAATTCCTTATCAGATATGTAGTTTCCAAATTTTTCTCCCACTGGAGGGTGCATTTTTACTTTCTTGCCAGCCTTTTGAAGAACAAGTGTTTAATTTTGAGAGGGTCCCATTTATCTATTTTTTTTTTCTTTCATTGCTTGTGCTTTGGTTAGTGTAAGGTTTTAAGAAAATGCTGCCTACCACAAGAGCTTGAAGATGTTTTTTTATATTTTCTTCCAGGAATTTTATGGTTATAGCTTTAACATTTAGGTCTTTGATACATTCTGAGTTAATTTTTGTATAAAGTGTGAGATAGGGGCCCTTTTCTTTCTTTTGGATATGGATATCCAGTTCTCCCAGCACTGTTTGTCGAATACACTTTTCTGGACCACCTGGATGGGAATGACAGCCTTGTCAAAAATCACTTGACAATAGATGTGAGGGTCTATCTCTGAGATCTCAATTTGGTTCCATTGGCCAATCTATTTTTATGCCAGTATCATGCTGATTTTACCACTATAGCAAAGTAATATGCTTTAAAGTCAGGAAGTCAGAGTCCTCCAGCTGCCTTCTTTTTTAAAGACATTTTTTGCTATTTGGGGCCCCTTACCCTTCCAAATTTGATATTTGGCTTTTCCACTTCTGCAGAAAAAAAAAAAAGAGCTGTTGGGAATTCATTGGGATGGCTTTGAATCTGTAAATCAGTTTGGGTAGCATTGACATCTTAATGATATTTAGTATTCTAGTCCATCAACACGAAAAGTCCTTCCATTTATTTAAGTCTTCTTTGGTTTATTTATTTATTATTTTTTTAGACTTCAACAGTTTTTATTATCATTTTTAAAAAAGATATTCTACAATTTGAGTTTTCACTTCTTTGACTTAAGAGTTGTTTAACAGAGAATTTTAAAAGTACTGTATAGAAACACTACTGACTTTTTGCATAATAATCTTGTATCCCACCACTGTTGAACTCAGCTTTTGATTCTAGTAGCTTTGTTGTCTATTTTTCATGACATTCTAGATATAGGATCATATCATCAGTGGAGCAAAAGTTTTAATTCTTCCTTTCTTATTTGGGTGTCTTTCTTTATCTAGCCTAATTGCTCTAGCTAGAACTTCTAGCACAATGTTGAATAATGTAGTGAAAAATGAGCATCCTTGTCTTGTTCCTGATTTCTGCAGGAAAGCTTTCAGTCTTTCACCATTGAGGCAATGCTAGCTATGAGTTTTTTCACATATGCACTTAACCATATTGAGAAAATATCCTGATAGTCCTAACTTTTGGAGTGTTTTTTGTTTTGTTTTGTTTTGTTTCTTTTTGTTGTTGTTGTTGTTTGTTTGTTTGTTTGTTTGTTTTTTGGAGTGTTTTTATCAAGAAAGAATGCTGTACTTTGCCAAAAGCCTTTTCTGCATTAATTGAGAGGATCATGTGATTTTTTTCTTCTTCAATTTATTAAGGTGGTTTATTACACTAATTGATTTTCTTGTGTTGAAAAACGCTTGCATAGCTGGATAAAACCACTTGATCATGGTATATAATTCTGTTAATGTGTTTTTGCATTCAGTTTGCAATTATTTGGTTGAAGATTTTTGCATCTATATTCGTTAGAGAAATTGATTTGTAATTTTCTTTTTTTGTAGTATCTTTGGCTAGTTTTGGTATTAAAGTGATGCTGGCTTCACAGAATGAGTTTGGTAGCATTCCTTCCTGTTCAATATTTTGGAAGAGCTTGAGCAAGATTGGTATTAGATCATCTTTGATGATTGTTATAATTCACTAGTGAGGCCAGTTGGTCCTGGATTTTTCATCTTTGGGAGGCTTTTGATAACTGTTTCAATCTCTTTACTTGTGATTGGTTTGTTAAGGCCTATTTCTTCTAGGGTCAGTGTACATTGTTCATGTGTTTCTAGGAATTTGTATATTTCATCTATGTTGTCTAGTCTTGTGGCATATACTTTTTCATAGTATCCTCTTATAATGCCTTTCATTTCTGCAGGGTCAGTGGTAATATCTCACCTCTCATTTCTGATTTTATTTACTTGCATCTTCTCTCTTTTTTTCTTTGTCAGTCTAGCTAAAGCTTTGCCGATTATGTTCTTCTTCTCAAAGAACTACCTTTTGGTTTTGTTGATTTTCTCTCTTGTTATTTTATACTTAATTTCACTTATTTCTGCTCTGATGTTTATTATTTCTTTCTTTGGGCTTAGTTTGAGATTAGTTTGCTGTTCTTTTTCTAGTTCCTCCAGGTGTCCAGTTAGTTCTTCAAATTTAGCTCTTTCTTCATTTTTAATGTAAGCATTGATGGCTATAAATTTCCCTCTCAGTACTGTCTTTGCTGTGTCCGGTATGTTTCGATATGTTGTGGCTGGTATTCATTCATGTCAAGATATTTACTGAATTCTCTTACAGTTTCTTCTTTGACCAACTGATTATTAAAGGTTGTATTATTTAACCTCCATTTATTGGCGAATTTCTCTTTTCCTATCCTTTATTGATCTCCAGCTTCATTCCATAATGATCAGAGAAAGTGTTTTCTAAAATTTCAAACTTTTTACATTTGTTGAGATCTATCTGGTGATCCATCATATAGTTTATTCTGGAGAAAGATTCACGAGTGCTTGAAAACATGTATATCCTGTTGTTTTGGGGTGTAAAGATCCATGAATGTCCTTAAGGCCTAGTTCACTTGTAATATTTTTCAAGCACTCTGTTTCCTTATTTTTCCTCTGCCCAGATGTTCTGTCCAATGCTGATAGTGGTATATTGAAATCTCCAACTATTATTGTAGAGACATCTATATCTCTTTTAAGTTTTGCCAGTGTGTGCCTCATGTATCTTGGGACACCCAGGTTAGGTGCATAAATATTTATTATAGTTATATCTTCTTGCTGAATTGTCCCTTTTGATAATCTATAATGACCTTCCTCATCTCCTATAGGAGTTTTGAATTTAAAATCTGTTTTGTTGGATATTAGGATTGCTACACCAGATCTTTTTTGGTTACTCTTTGCATGGAAAACCTTTTTCTAACCTTACACTTTCAACATGGTTGTGTCCTTATATCTGCGGTGAGTCTCTTGTAGACAACATACAGATGGTTCATATTTTTCTATCCATTCAGTCAGTCTGTTTCATTTGAATTGGGAATTCAATCCATTCACATTCAATATTATTACTGTAAAGGCATTATTATTTAGTCTATTTTATCTTTTGGTTTCTGTTGTTATATCTTACTATTGTCTGTCTTTTTAATCTTTAATTTACCCTTCCTAATAATCTTCATTTCTTCACTCTTCTCCAAGTCTCTTGCCCTTGCTTTTTGCCTTTCAGGCTGCAGCATTCCATTTAATATCTCTTGTAGATCTGCTCATTTGGTAACATACACTCTCAGTTTTTGTTTGTCTGTGAAGACTGTAAACACCCTCAGTTCTGAAGGACAGAATTCTTGGCTGGCAGTTTCTCTCTTTCAGTACATTAAATGCATCATACCACTTTCTTCTTACCTCCATGGTTTCTTTTTTTTTTTTTTTTTAAAGATTTTATTTATTTATTCATTTATCCCCCCCCTGCTGCCTGTGCTCACTGGGTCAGCCAACCACACCGTGCGGGCGGGCCCGCCCTCACCAGGAGGCCCCGGGAACCGAACCCGGAGCCTCCCATATGGTAAACGGGAGCCCTACTGATTGAGCCACAGCCGCTTCCCTCCATGGTTTCTAATGAGAGTTTGACATTTAATAAAATTGAGGTTCACTTGTATGTGATCCTTTGCTTTTCTCTTGCTGCTTTCAGAATCCTCTATTTATGTCTGTTATTTGTTATTTTGAATAGTGGGCATCTCAGAGTAGGTCTATTTGGATTTATTCTGTTTGGGGTGTATTCTCCTTCTTAGATATTGACATTTGTCTTTTGTAAGGGTTGGGAAGTTTTCAGTCATTATTTCCTCAAATATTCTTTCTGCCCCTTTCCATTCTCCTCTTCTTCTGGGATACCAATAACAGGTATGTTTGTGAATTTTGATTTATCATTCAATTCCCTGAGACCCTGTTCCAGTTTTCCATTCTTTTCTCTTTTTATTCTCCTGTCTTTTCAAGTTCAGATGTTCTGTCCTCCAAATCACTAATTCTGTCTTCCATCAATTCACATCTGGTGTTATATGCCTCTAATGTATTTTAAATCTCATCCAGATTGTCTCCATTCCCATAACCTCAGTTACTTTTTTTCATGCATTCAAATTGTTTTTTTATTCTCACACGGTGTTTTCTGAATATCTTTTATCTCTTTAGTCATGTTTTCCTCCTTTTTTAATTGATTCATGAGATTTGTGTGATTACGATTGATTAGTTGTTTTAAATCATGTATTTCATTAGGTTATTTGGTTTGTTCCTGTGGCTGGACCATCCCTTCCTGTTTCATAGTATGGCTTGTAATGTTTTGCTGATGTCTAGACATCTGATATGGTTGGTGAATTTACTCTGTCAGTCAATTTCTCTTTCTTGACTATTGGTTTTGTTTCATGGCTATTCTTTGATTTTTCTTTCAACTGAATCTGAGCCTTTAAAATTGTCCATCTTAAGCATCAAAATCAGGCCAGGAACTCACTAGTGGGGCACAAATATTCTCCCAGGAATTCAAGACAAGAAAGACCTAAAATTGTTTTTCTCCTTGACGTTTTCTGGCTGGCCAGAAATGGTGCTCATGGGAAAATCTTTTCACAGATGTGTATCTTTCTACCTTTGCTTGCCTGTGATTCTGATCTGGTCAGAGCTGAGATTCAAACTGGGGTCTGCTGGCAGATTCACTGAAGAGAAGCCATTCTCCACATTCTGTTGCACCCTTCCCCTTCCTAAGGAAGAACATGTCTGTTTCCCTCTCAGGTGGCTGCAGTAAGCCATGGCTTTTATCCAGGCAGCAGGCTTTAAGGGTGGGGGATGTGTGCCATTCCCAGATGTGGCAGAGTTTATTAACTCAGTTAAGTTGTTTTGGGTTCTTCGTCTCTCTGTCTGTCTCCTTCTTGGGATTTGCAGTGTCCTAGTCCACTGACATCTAAAGTAGGTCCTTCAGACAGCTTTTTGCCTTTTCTCCATTGTTCTTGTGTGAGAATTAGGCCCTGCCTGCCTATTCTGATGCCATCTTCCTGGAAGTCCTCTGATAGCTTAACACTTTAGACAAAAAAGTTAATATTACAACAAACATTACTTCAAGCTATTAAAAAAAGCCAACAAGGAATGAGAAAATTACTAATTTTATTTCAGTGCCTGAAGTATTACATTATATCATGCTTAGTACTAGAAAGTAACCTCATCTTCTTCTTAAGTATGTTGTTGTATACAGATTATTAAAATGTTAACAAAAATTAACAAAAAATTCTTGAAAATTTATTATCAGTGGTAATGAAGAGAAAATATTGAACATGTATACTAGTATTCTTCAGGCAGAACTTAGGCCACTTCCTCCATGTGTGATATGTTGTTATCTCCTACACGAGGTGAGATTTCTTCAGTTACAATAACTTTAGCATCCTCAGTGGTAGATTCACTTTCATCAATACAAATATGATTATTCTAAAGATCCTGTTACAATATAACTAGGAATTTTCCAAACAGAAGCCAGAAGAAAGGAGTATGGATTAGTAGAGTAAGATGATCAGATCCTTCAAAGACTTATCATTCTTGTCAATCTCTGCCTTTTGCCTTAAGATTTCAATAATGGAACAATCAGGGTTGACTTCCAGGTTTTTCTTTGTTACCATATAATCCACTGATAAGTTGTCTCTGAGGTCTTATGACAAATTTTCAAAAAAAATTTTCATGATTTTGCCTGTGGAGACATCTTTGTGAATGAAAGTTTGGTCTACATAGTTGCTGTTTTGTTTGTCACAGTTCCATTTCTGTTAATACTTTTCTCCTACACCAAAATCATATGCACAATTCTCAAATTACCTTCAGCCACAAATCAAGCCAAAGCCTTCTCCACCTGCTCACTTCATCTTGTGGTTGTCATGTTATTCTATGGATGGTTACATATCTAAGACCCAAAACAAGTCACTCAGCAGGAACTGACAAAATGCTATCTCTTTTCTATACCATTGTGAATCCCATGTTTAATCCCATGATATACAGTTTAAGGAACAAGGATGTCATAATGGCACTGAGAAAATTTTCATGTAAATAATTTAGTTTATTAAAGAAAGAGTTATATTTACAAGAGATGCTTTATCATATGTTTGTAATGAAGTTTCAACAGATTTTTACTTTTAACTATATTTGTTATCTGACAATACAGTGGCCATTATTTCCAGTGTATGGAATTTACTGTTGAGAAACCACTCTATATTGTTATCCAAATTATATATGTATTAGCAAACGACAAATCATGCCATTAATAATTATATAATTTTATAGTGCAGCATCCCCTCTAAATAAAAACTTTTGATAATGGTTGATGTAATATAATCAACTGTAATGTAGACTCAATTATATCACTTATTGCAAATGATGGGATGATTGTCTAATAGTTGTCACAGCTATTTTATAAACCAGGTTGGTATTTGCATTAAATAAAAATAGACATCCAGTTTTGCCCAGCAATGACTGTCCAGAATTCCTTGTAGGAAAAAAGGACCTAAGGACCTTGCAATGAGGATGAAACTTTATAAAGATGATGAAACACAATACAAGTGACTATTAGGTATTTTTATACATATATCATATTAAAGATTTCTATATAATGGAATACTATTATTTGATCAAACTAATATTATCATTTAAAATATATGGATATAATTAACAGGAGGCATGGGAAAATTTACATTTTTATATGTATATTCTTGGAGATGATAAAAAGATAGGAAAATTGGTAGAAAAGGAATAAATTTAAAATATAGTTAGCTATCTGCTATAAAAAGATATCATGCACATATCTTATACACAGTTTATGCACACATACACATTGATAATAAGGGCAAACATAATCATCAAATTTTAACTGTGGATATTTCACAGTAAATTTTTCAATGATTTCTTTTATTTTTCTATTCTGAATTTTTGGTGTTTATTAAAATGAACTCATGGTCTCCATATAATTAAAAAATAATAAATCTGTATTTATTATGGATAAAGAAAAGGATAGTAATTAGTTGTATGTGTTGTTTCCCATTTCAAAAAGATATAATTGATCTCATGCCGACCTAATGAATCCTTCATATATGAAGGCAACAGATTTCTAAGAAGCCATGACCTGTTATGAGGAAATACAGATAGAAAATGATGTGATGAAGCATGTACCTGCTTTTAAGGCTTTTCCCTAGAAATGTAGCAATTCAGTATTGCTCACATTTACAAGGACATACCTAACTCCAAGTGCATAGGGAATTATATAATTACTTTCTACTCAGAACAATACAGCCAGAATATGCATTATCCATCCTGATGGGAAACTCAAGAAGAAATTATTTACCCTGCCCAACTGCGAAGCAAACAATGAATAAATCATTAAGGGTGTTGGTCAACACACCCAAACAAAATCAAAATTTGATAATGGAAATGATTTGGGGCAGGGAAATTTTTTTAAAAATTGCACTCATAATAACCAAAACAGTGCCCAGAAAATTTGAAGGCATAAATTTTGTCATTCTTGAAGCTATTAAATGTTGACTGATGTGAGAGAGAAACTGAGAAATCCTATCATTCTCAATATCCCTGCTGTCACATATGGGAAAAAAGTTTGTTGTTAGAAGAGAGATAACTAACAGGGGGTAAAATAACATTTTAATAATATTAATCACTCTAACTGATGTGAACTAGTTTAACCTTTTTTTTTTGCAGAGAAAGACAAATGAGAGCTGTGTTCTTGAAGCACTATTATTTTGATAGATAATAAAGTACCCCACCCTTCCAAAAAATCAATGGACAGATATTCAAAAACTATTTTATCATGGAATTAGGTGACATAAGCAAAAATCTAAAGCAATCCTCACTGAAAGTGAGGAAAATGTAACAAAAATTTATTGGCATCACGACTCGTTAAATATGATGAATGTATTCAGCTAATATAAGATTTTTGGAAATTATAAATATCTTTTTTATCAAGATAATATTTTGTTCCTAGTTATTTTGAATGAAATATTCACAGACCAATTCACCTACAGTACTAAGAAACTGACTTCTTCAGAAACACAAACAAAGACATTTACTGGCAAGTTGTAGAAAAGAGAACATTTTGTCAATTCTGACTAATGATTTGATTTGGGCCTCAAATAAGTGATGGCATCAGGACCAAAGAGTAAAACCACAACCATGAGGTGGAAAAAACAGGTAGAAAAAACTTTGAACTGACTTGTGGTTGATGGCAACTTTAAGATAGTGGAGATGATTTTGATATACGAGCCAAGTATCAATAGGAAAGAAAGCATGGCAAATAATGTAGTAACCATAGAGACACATTTTTCATTAAGTGAAGTGTCACCACAGGCCAATTTGACCAATGTGGGAATGTTACAGAAGAAGTGGTTGATTCGGTTAGAACCACATAAAGACAGGGAGAAGACCCGATATGTTTGCCCTATCTGAACTGGGATTCCACTGATCCAGGAGCCAACTTCCAGCTGGATACACATCTTTTGGTTCATGACTAGAGGACAGTGCAGAGGGTTACAGATGGCCATGTAGCGGTCATAGGCCACACAGCCAAGAGGAAACATTCAGTGGCACCCAGAATGAGGAAGAAGCACAAAGAAATGCTTCTATCCTGAGTCCAAAGGTTTGCCAGGATCCTGGGAACAGTGATTGACACATAACAGATTTCCAATGAGGACAAATTTGCCAGGAAAAAGTATTCCCTTGTAATTATTATGATAAGACCATTTCCTATCATGATAAATGTGTAGATGAGAAAGAAAATTCCAAATAGGAATCCCTGGAAGTTTGGAAGATCAGAAAATCCCAGGAGAACAAATCTCACCACTGAAGGAAAATTGCCTTATGCTCTTTGGTCTCTATGTAACATCTGATTAAACAATAAATTCAAGATATAAAAGTCACTTTTGTGCTTGGGTTGAAGTTTTCTAAACTATAAAATAAGTACAACTCACTTCCAAAAATTAAAAAGTTTCTAAGGACAGGTTCTATAAAACATCAAATTTAAGTTTAAACTGTGGCTAAAAATGTCATTTTCACTCAAAATCATCCCTAAAAATACATTCCTATTCATGAATTATGTGTGCTGAGGGATGACTGTATTTTCTTCTTATTTGTATTGAGCTATGTAATGCTGTTACTCAGCTTTGACAATCAGACTATCAAAATTGGGTTATAATTATTTTAATAAAAATAAAAAATAAAATAAATAAAATAGAAATTATTGCAAATACATTCACAAGTCACAATTAAGGGAAGTTCTTTTCCCTTAATTCTCCATTTTTATGCTATTTCTCTGTAAATAATTGTATTTATCCTTATTTTAATTTGTTTCCTCAAATATTTTTAAAAGCTCTCTTAATAACATGTTCAATGAATAAACTAGAATATTGATCAAACTGGTGATCTCTGTGAATTGTTGCATTCTAGTATTTCTTGTAGTGATTTTTATTTTAATTGAAAGAAAGCATAAATAATTGAACAACAGAGGAGAGAAAAGACATTTATCAACTTTTTAATATTGGCATTGCATTTGTATGTTAATTCCTGATATCAATTGCCAACTGTTTAGTCATGATTAGAGTGAAAGGAGGAGAAAATTAAAAAGGGTTGTGGTTCAAGCAGAATCTGGAATCAAATCCAGGCTGTCCTTTCAAATCTGCTCATATATATTTTGCCTGGCATGTCTTCGCTCTTTTTCAAAAGTGCTCATGAGTTGCACATAAGTTCCCCTTTTTAATTCAGAATTTTCCAGATGATCCAAGTCTTTCCTGAGCTCTCTTGTCTTCCAAAAGCACTTTTAATATTGTTCACTGTTTGCTGTAAACATAGGAAGAGTTTATTTTCAAATTTTACTCTCTCTTTCTCTCACTCCCTCTCTCTCTTTCACAATAATTAGCTACTGAAGTGTATCATAACTCTTTCTGTAATTTTGTTACCAACAACCTACAGTGCATCTCCATGAGTGCTTGAATATTTGAAATTTGTTCAAACTGGTAGTCTCCATTATATGGTACTTAAGATACTGAAAGAGGACATCCCCACATATTCCAGTGTCTGATATGGTATTTAAGCTCTAAAGTAGGTTGTAGCCTTTTAAACATAGGTTCACATGGAGGATGACAGAAAGTGACAATTTGAAATCTAGGCAAGGGCTTGCAAACTATCAATGAATATGGTAAAACTTGGAACTTTATGATCACCTGCAATAACTTCAACACTTTATTAGAAGAATTCACAGAAATTATCTTATTTAATCCACACAGTGGTGTTGTGCGGCAATTCTTTCACCATAATGAACCTTGTTCTCAAATAAGTTCTATTAATCAACCAAGATCACACAACAAATAAATGATTAAATGTATCAGTGTTACTTTGCCACAACAAGTAACACCAAGGGATCGATCAAATGTTTGCACTGTTTCTTACATGACTATCTAATGAATACCAGGTACTCAATAAATGTTGCATTAATGAAGGCCTAACAATTCCTGTTATTTACTAGCATGTACTACATGCTCTTTCAATGCTCAGTGTGAGGATATGGAATTCTTATTATTGATTTATATATTTACCTCTATATCTCAATGACATAGAGGTCACTCTTTTTTTTTTTTCCTCCAATGCTTTAATAGGTGAGTTTTTTGGGGGAAAAAAAGAACAAAGTAAAGATTTTAAATAATTGGACACCAATTAGAAACTAATAATCTAAAACTGACAGGTAATAATTTGCTATGGGATTTGTGGCAATTTCTGAATAAGAATAATAATCACTTTTAAAAATTTCCCACAGAACTGGTGCAGTAGTTGAGTGCCTGCTTTGCATGTATGAAGTCCCATGTTCAAACCCTAGCACCTCAAAAAAAAAAATGCTTTTTCATACACAGTGTGAATATCAATGAGATAGTGTGTGGTAAACCCTTTAGAAAAGTAGGACTAGAATCATTAAATATTTTCTACACAATTTCTAATTTCCATCTTTAATATTACTGAAAAATAAAACCTTTTGCAAACATTATAATCTAAGTATTTACTCTCTCGCTTTGGAAATTATTCAGTTTCTTCCAATTAGCTACACATGAACAATTTATTATAATATTTATAATATTGAAATATATTATTTATTGATCAGATATTGTGCTGAGTTCATAAATTATTTCTCAAATTTTAATTACTCAGAAAATTTGAAAGAAACTGGGTTAAATACAATCAGTTTACACTTGGATTACAAATTTTATTTTAATTATGCTATATATTTCATATTGAATGACAGTTTGTATTGATCATTTCATATCTAATTACTAACAAGTCTCCAAGGAAATCACGATGCTCTGCTGTACAGAGATGGTGACATCATACACTGTATCTGTTATAAATCTGTTTATATTTTTTAATCTCAAACAACAATTAGGCAATTAATCTTAAAGCAAAGGAAAAAGTTCATGGAATGAAATTCAAGCAACCCTGAAAGAAAGATGAGAAGGAGGGAAGGAGGGAAGGAAGGAAAAGAGGAAGGCAGGGAAGAAGGGAGGAGGGAAGGAAGGAAGGAAGGAAGGAAGGAAGGAAGGAAGGAAGGAAGGAAGGAAGGAAGGAAGGAAGGAAGGAAGGAAGGAAGGAAGGAAGGAAGGAAGGAAGGAAGGAGGGAAGGAAGGAGAG
>JAKSZT010054371.1:2649392-2693289 GCA_026826555.1 Tolypeutes matacus | reverse complement strand
AGGAGGGAAGGAAGGAGAGGGAGGGAGGAGGAAATAGAAGGGAGGAGAAAGGAAGAAGGAAAGAGCCACAATCTAAATTCTTCTGCATAGTTTCGTAAAAACAAAATGCCCACCACAGTGTTAAGTAAAGGATGAATGGTTTGCAATGCTTTAAATCCACTAAATCTGTATCTAGCATGGAATGAGATTTTTATCCTAGGTATAATTTGATTGTATATATTTGCCCCTTCTTAATATAGTAGGAGAGCAAACAACTGTAGCTTCACTATACTGAAAGGACACTACTCATAGTTCTCTTTCTCAGAAGTCCTTCAAAGAGAAGGGTGAATGAAGCCCTAATGTTTTTGCTCCTTTAAGTGAAGCACTTTTATTACCTTTATTTTCCTCAAGAACATAGTAAAATTACTTTATTTTATTTAGCTAATGAACTTATAGCTCTAAATCCACTTGGTGGAAGACATTGCTAGCTAGTCAGCTTAGTAAATTTGCTCTAATTTTTAATCAATACAATATAATGTAAAAAAATAAATATGTTAAAAATAAATTTGCCAGGAGTTTCAGGTTACTTTTCAGAAAATGTGTTTCTTTAAAAATGGTTATTTCCTTCATTGATGATAGGGTACAAAGAAAATCATCCATCTAATGCCTTTTTCAGCAATTTTTATCTTAGAAAAAAACTTATCTTAGAAAAAAATTTCAAAACTGTCCCAATAATTTTTATCATTTAATTATAACTAGTAATACATTTCAAAATAGTACATTTCAAAATAGTATATCTCACTAAATTTCTAACAGAAAACAGGAATTTCTGTTTGAAATGTAGTTAAAACATCAATTAGTGTTTTTTTTTTAAATTCTGCAAATTTGGGGCTTTCTGATATTTTAGTACTTAAGATACAATAAACACAGAAGACCCATATAAACTGTAATTAAGATCTTAGTTGAAAACTTACAATGCTCACCTTTATGGAAAGGGGTGAAATTATTTCTTTCTCTGATACAGAGAATTTTAGGCAATGTTCTAATAAAATTAAGTCTTAAACCACTTGAAATTCAGGAGATGCAAAATGACTAATCCCCTTCTAAAATAATTTTTCTTTCAAAGCATGCAGTGATCTTTAAGTAGACAAATATTTCTTTCCTTCCTGTGGGAATTTATCATCCCCTATGTTGCTTTTTAATTCATCTAACCCATTATACTTGCCTTTGACATATTTTGGAAAGCAACCAAAATTATCACAGGCCATAACTTTCCTTTTTAATGGTGTCTTACTCTACCATTCTTTCAGGTGCTTGGTATCTTTTGTGTTTTTGTTCTTTTCTTTTTAGCTGTCTGCAATAATTGTGTCTTACTACTTAGTTATTCTCTAGTGCTTTAAAAATGTCTTTATTAGATTATGAAGATTATGAAGTCAGTCCATGATAGATGACAAATTCAGTAAAGACTCAAAAGTGTTACAGGCAATCTCTTGACCTTTCAAGCTTCCTATCTTGTTACTTATTTATAAAGGGCCCATGTAGAGAAATTAAAGATGGTTAACACTGGTAGAATTTATAAAATTTTAAAAACATGTGAAAGGAAATATCAGAATGAGTACATCAGAGTATTGTGAATTATAAGTGAAGAATCAAAAATGGATAACTAGAGAATTAAATAATTGATTTGTAAGAGCAGCAGAAATGTGGCATTTTCCCTTTTAAATCATGTAAAATTTAAAATATATGAAAAAAATAGTATAATATAGGTAATTCCCTTGAATCAATCAAAACATAACCATTACATTGATTTGCATATGTCAGATGAAACTTGTAGAACTGGGATAAAGTACAATTAGGCATTGTGTATAAATCTTTTTCATATTTGTTGGGTTTGGATCATAATATTTTCATTGTGTTTTTGTTTATATTCATCAGGGATAATGAACTGTTGTTTCTCTACTTGTCATGTCTTGTCCATATTTTGTTTCAGAATAACCCTGGTCTCATAGAATAACTTGTGATATTTTTACCAGCCCTGCTTTTTTATTTTTTAGAAGAGTTTGAGGATTGTTATTATTTCCTTTCAAAGATTTGGTAGAATTCACCATTGAAGTTATCTAGACTTTGGCATCTTTTTTATGTAGGGATAATTTTAATTACTAATTCAATTACCTTACTTGTTATAGATCTATAAAGATATTTAACTTTGTACTTTTCCTTGAGTAGTTTTGGTATGTATAGAAAGTTGTTTATTTGTCTAAGCTAGCTAATCAGTTGTTATAAAATTGTTCATATATTCCTTCATAGTTATCTTTTATGTTTGTAAGACTGGTCAACATGAGCACAAAAATAGAAATTTCAATTATTGTTTTCAAATATTTTTTTAACATTTGGCTTTAAATCCTTTAAAAGTGAAAAAATACATATTTTAATTGTATTTTATAATTACCTATGTACTTACATTTACTAGGACTCTACTATTTTTGTGTAAATTTGAGCTATATTCTGGTATCACCCCCTTTCAACATGAGGGTTTTTCTCTAATATTTATCCTGATAAAGGGTTTCTAGCAACCAACAGTCACAATAATTGTTGGTCTAATATATCTTTATTTTGCCTCCCTTTTTGAATGAAAGCTTTCTTGGATACAGAACTCTTTTTTTTTTTTTTTTTTTTTTTTTTTTTTTGCTTTTTCAATAATTTGGTTATATTATCCTATTGCGTTCTGGCCTCCATTGTTTCTGACAAGAAGTTAGTCAATTTTTTCTTGTTGCTTTGAATATTTTTGTATTTATCTTTGGAAAACAATAGTTAAACATGATGGGTCTATGTGTAATCCCCTGTTATGTGTAGTTTCATATTTTTTAAATAAAATATGGGATATTTTTGGTGATTATTTTTCTTCAAATATATTTTATGTTCCTTTCTCTTTCTTCTTTTTTCTGAAGCTCTCAATACATGTATTTTAGTGAGCTTTAAGGTACTCCACTGGTTTTTGAGACTGTTTAATTTTATTTTTAATTATTGTTTCTTTGTATTTTAAGATCATATCATCTATATGAATTTATTTTCAATTTTGCTAGTTCTTTCTTATACCTGCTCAAATCTGCTGCAGAGTACCTATAGTGAATTTTTCATTTGTTATTGCATTTTTTATATCTAGAAATTCTACTTGCTTGTTTTAAAATAATTTTCTTATATACAAATTGATCTTGTCTATTTGATGAGTCATTCTAATCATTCTTTATTAAAATTCTTTAAACAAGGGTTCCTTTTTTCTTTGGTAATATTTAAAATAGTGGCTGTTAAGAAGTCTTTATCTTCTAAGTCCAACAACTGGCATCTCTCAGACACAGTTTGTAAGGGCTTTGTTTGCTTTTGCTGCTTTTGTTGTTCACCTGTATATGTGTCTCACTTTCTTGGGTTGTTGTATGCCTCAAAATGTTTGGTTAGATCTGAATATTTTAGATAATGTATTGTGGCAATTCTGGATTTTAAGTCCCTCTATAGTAGGTTGTTGTTGCTCTTTCTATGTTTGTTTAGTGACTTGCACAGACTAATTCTGTATAGTCTAATTCCTTTATTGTGTGGAGCCACTTATATCTCTGCCCAGTTGTTTCATTTTCTAAAGTCTTATTTACTAAAGATTACCCTTGGATCAGCATAGCTTACTGATCAGCCACTGATTGGCCAGATGTGCTTAAACACCTTGAAGCCAGTAAGACTCTCCTCTTTGTGATGCATCTGTGTGTGACTTGAGGAAGGCATTCAATGTACCCTTTTCTGAATTTTGTTTTCTGTATTAACAAGGTTACATTCAACCATGGACAGGTGACTTACTGGCACTCTTCTTGGTACCTCCTGAGTGTGTATGTACCCTTGTACATATACAGAGCACTTCAGAAACTAGGGGTGAGATGGAGCTTGTCAATGCACTATTTCACTTTCTCATTCCCCAGAACTGCCCACTTAATTTCTACCTGGTCTCTTCCAAATCTCATAGGGACTTTAGACTAGTTGTAATATTTGTCTTCCCTTATTGTTTGCCACTGAGATTCTTAATATATGTGACAATGTGCTTAGGCATGGAGTTTGCCATGCTTTGCTAAAAATAAAGTGAGCTTCCTGAAACAGATATAAAAGAGATGGGAGTCCTCATGGCTTGTACTGTGATAGGTCTTCTCCATGGAACTGAGTAGCAGATGGGATAATATTTTGGTTAAAATACAGCTCATTGAATTTGACTATATCTTACTGAATTTGACTTTATCTTCGTAAGTAAACATTTCACAATTTTTTTGGTCAATTTCAAGATTTTTGTCATTGCAGTTGGTAATTTTGTCCAGTTTTGTCATTTCTGAACTGCTGATTCAGCCATTCCAGAAGTCTGGGTAATTAATTTTTGAGAAATGCACAAATGCTTTTCAGTTTAAAAATTGTGGTAAAGTTAAATTATGTACTGTAGAAAAAAGACATGTTCTTAATTTTAGCCCTTTCCAGTACATATGAACCCATTTGTAATTAGTAGCTTTTGAAGATATTATTTTTAGTTAATGTGAGGCCACCTGAATCAGGATGAGTTTTTCCTACTACTATAGGCTTTATAAGAAAAACCCTGGGGATGAAGCAGAGGCCAGAAGTCAAATCAACCCAGAAAAGTAAAAGTGCATGTTTAGTAAAACAGAGATACAAACAAGAGACCCCAAGGATTGCCAGCATCCAGAGATAGAATGTTACAGATCTTGTTGAGAAAGCATTTCTTTGCTGATGCCTTGATTTTGGACTTCTCCTAGCCTCAAAACAATGAGCCAACTCCCATTGTTTAAGCCAATCCTTTGTGTGGTATTTGTCATAGCAGCCAGGAAACTAAAAATAAAGGATTGTGCTTTTAACAAATAGCACTGAACAATTAACAACCACATGGAAAAATTTAGCCCAAACCTAAAACTCATGCTTTATAAAAAGATTAACTCAAATCTAAATATATAATGTGAAACTATATACACTTACAAGAAAACATAGGAGAAATCTTTTTAAACTGGGATTAAACAATGAGTTCTTAAATATACTACTAAAGCACAATCTTAAAAAGAAGATATTGATAAATTGGGCTTAGCAAAATTAAAACATTTTGCTCTCACAAAGACATTGTTGAAGGAATACAAATAAAAAATACAGACTGGGGGAAATATTTTGATATCACACATTCAACAGAGTAAATTTTTTAAAAATATATTTTTAAAAAAACTTCCAAAATTCAGCACTAGGACAAGAATCGACCTGTTTAACAAACAGACAAAAGACTTGAATGACAGCTGTTACCTTAAGCATGGCTATTTCCAATAGAAGGGCCCACCAGATCTGGTCCTAAAAAGGAGAAGCATTTCTCTCAGTGAGAAAGTGATTTATTGCGAATGCACAATCAAGGAACTGGACGAATCTTCCCAAAACCAGTTCTCTGTGAAAATGTGAGTTGGGGGTTTTATATGCAGGGAGAGGAAAAAAGCTTATGAAGGCACCTGGCACAGTTTTGCCCGATCAGCAAAGACATAGGATTTCTTCAAGGGTCTTGTAATGAAGAACAGTATACACTCTTTAATTTTGTTTTTCCTCAAGCTGTCAGTCTTATCCTTGCTATCTTGGTTTCAGTAGTTACTCAATCAGAACTCAGAGATAGATCTTCTAAGTTCAGGGTATCCATAACTCCCTTTTCTGCTGATCAAGCAGGCATATCCAGCATTCAGTCTTTAAGGAGGAAGTCACTGATTTACTGAGCCACAGGTGTCACTGGTGCCAAATGGCCTGGTTTTAAAATGAGATGTTGTCTTCTTCCTATAACTGTGACTGAGAAGATCTAGAAAATGTCTTAAGTACAAGACATTAACAAGGTATTGGGAGAAAATAAATTCAGATAGTTTGAGCTACTTTTAGGAAGGAGTATTAGAGATTTTATAACTGCTTATGTGGAGAAAATTCTTAATACACAATTTTTCAACTATCAATACTAAAGATGCTGTACATAAGGCAAATAATCACATGATTGCAGGGACCTGGGGCCCAGGGCCCACCTAGTCCTCAGCATGAGCCTCTTGCAAGACCTAGGCCTAAGTTAAAGGTTACCAACCCTCCCTGGAGGGAAGAGAATGTCTTAAACTAAATCTCTGAGTGGTAAAACTTCATTCCTGAGATACCATCACCAAACCCCATATGCCCAGTCACTGGACCCTTGCAGGAGCTCTGTTCTCATACCCTTTGGAATGCCCTTGTTATCACCCCTATGGAATGTCTTTGTTCTGAGATCCTTACCTTACCCCTCATTTTCTCCTGTCCTCTTGCAGAGTGCTAACTTCATTCATATTTCCATTGGCCACCATCGATGTCTCTTCTGTCGGTAAGTCCCAGGAAGGCTTATGTCTAGATCTCTGCTTGGTGTGTTCTTTAGTCTTTTGGCCTCACCAAATTGTGCCCTTCAGGAGTTGGGTTGGAACATATGATAAAATGCTCACCGTCATTCGCTGTTATTAAAATGAATATTAAAAACAAAATGAGATGGTGTTTTGAGTAAAATTTTTAAAAATTATAAAAGAAATCATAATTGATGAATACTAGTAGAATCTCTGAATGGTGATAGCTTTCAATGCATGATCATTGTGTAGATCAATGTTTATAACATATTTGTCCATCTACTCTGCATTTTTAATACATGAGGAATTTATTTTCTAATTCCTATAAACTTGAAATATTCTCCTCTATTGTATTTTGTGATTGCATGCCTATGAAAATGATGGAAGTAACATGTTAAGGAAACAATTCTATTGTTTTATAATCTCTAGAATAAGAGGAACAAGTAATCTAACTGATATAGATACTTGACTCCAACCTGGATGCAGTAAATACTTAGAGTTTTAGGTTTTGAGCATTCAGGCCTGTTCTATGCAGGGAAAGAATTGTACAAATGCATAGTTAGATGACCAGAAAGACATTAATGTTAGAAAACCATTAGTTTCCACTGATATTTATTATTATCTTATATAATGATAGAGAAAGTCTTAGCTGGTCATATGGCTGTGCAGCTACAGTTTACATTTTCTTAGAGCTTGGTATGGTTTTGTGACTAAATTTTGATGATGGCACCTGACTGGAAGATCTGCATGTTGTTTCCAATTTGTAAAATTCAAAAGGAATAAATGAGTGCTTCTCTTCCTCTGTCCCTCCCTGCCTTTCTCTACACAATTTCTGTTGTCTGGGAAGTAATGAGGCACATCTGGCCAATTTTGACGTAGAGGTGAAATATCATGTTGAGTATGACATCACTATTCCAACAACTTCAGACTCTTTCTACTGAATTTTTCATGGCATAGAAACTTCTACTAAGAGAGTTTACTTTTGCATCTTTTATAGAACAACTTAGTTTAAATCTTATGTATGTATAAATTCCTGATGTTCTCAATAATCACAAACTTTAAATTTGCAGATAAAATATTAGGATATGTTGATTTCATTAATTGATCCACTTAATACACTTATTTAAATTTAAATTAATTGTTTATCCTTAATTGACTAAAAGTTTTTTGAGTCCACCACCCAAAAATTAGGTAAATATATCCCTAAGGCTTAAAATGGGCATATTTCTTTTCTCAATGTCTTTTGAAATTTGGACCATCTGCAGTTGAAATGCCATCATTTCTTTATTTTTACAAATATATGACACATAGAAATTCAACTGGCCATATAATAAAAGGTAGGGATTTGAACACATGGCTTCTAAGTCTTCCACTGATCATACTCTGCTAAAACATAGCTCTAATTTTACCAGACCTTATAAGGTAAATATGGAAAAATGTATCATAAATATATTATTCAATATGTGACTGAATCTCTATTGCCAAGAGTCATATGAAACACATCTGAAGTTATGAATAAGAGTTATAGAAAGACTGAAAAAATACATTAGGAATAATATAGTCAGATATGTTTTTGATTGTTCCAAACTTGAGTGGCAGGAAGAATGGCTTAGTTCATTTAGAGATTAACATGGGAAATGTGCTGATCCCCAGGGCAGAAAATATTTCTTGCTTAAAGAGCACTATTTGTTCTTACAGCAGAATATATTTTAGATGATAAACCTGTTTCAATAAGGAAATTATCTAACAATAAAAAAAAAAAAAAACATTTCTTCTAATTTTATCCCTGCTTTTTGTCTCAATCAATAAAGGTAAGCACAAAATTTCCTTTGATTCAAATAGGTAAGTCTGAACAATTTCTGTCCAATACCAATTATTTTTGCATGTATCTCTTGTTTTTTAAGCATTGGCAAAGAATATTGAATTCCAGAAAATAAAAAGATAAATTCTTCATTTTTAAAAAAAGTTCAAAGATTGTTTCATATAGCCTTTTTAATTTTCTGACTTTCATGATTATAGAATCAAATGTAAACAAAATTCAAAGCATTTTGTAATATAATGGGCCAATATATCAAAGTTTATTACAATTGTCATTATCATAAGTGCTAACATTATTGAGAGTTAACCATGGATTTAAGTGTTTTACATGTATTAAATGTGGGTAATCTATCTCATTGAAATCAAATTATACCTAAATAATGAGCATGATACTGCTGTACATTATTGAATCGCAAGTACATATTATTGATAAGTCCTTGTATGGTAAGAGTTAAGTCTCCTGATAAACGAATTTAAAAATATTAGGGAATATTGACCTGTTTTCATTTTTGTCATTAGAGAATTCATCTTGATTAAAACAGAAAGGAAACCTTCTCATTGCATTCGCCAATTTCTGTTTTTTATTTCTTGCCCTTAATTTGATTTTATAAACTCTCTTCGAAAACAAGCATATATACATTGCCATGACAGATTCGGTAGTTGATAACACAATCCTTGCATCAGAGAAAATCATTATTTCACTGGCATAACCAGAAAAGTAAACATTAAGTATGTGAAAGTATAAAGGTGTCAACATTTAGTTTAATTACTATTGATTTTATTTCTGAGTTGTACAAATAGTATCTTCTAAAAGTTTCAAGGACTCAGTGAAACCAGCTCCATACGTAAGTTGTAATTTTTATACTTTCTGTAAAATGGTTTGTAATTCAGCATAAAGATTTGCAAGTTCTGGTTAAAATTGCTTGCTTGAGCCAGATGCCAAATGAACCTAACTGATCTCTTGAGTCTTTTTGGACAGGAAGTCCATTTTAGAGTTCCTTTTCCTCCCACTACAAAATCTAAATAAAACATATGAATTTTGACTTCACATACCACCCATTCAAATGCAAAAACAGTTTAAAAGATTAAAAGGCATCCCATATTATTTGGTGTTGAATTCATCGTTATTTTTTGTACTAAAAGTTTCTAGATATGCATAATGCTAAAGACTTTGGAGATACTACAGGAAAGCCACCATGATTTAATTAAATATGTTTGAATGCTTCATTTGCAAAACTATTTTAGATGGCATACAAGCTATTTACTTTCACAATGAAATTAATTTTAATTGGCAATAGAACAAAACAATTGAGAGGAGAGAAGCATGGCCACTTGAAAGAATGGAATAATTATTAAAATGGAGCATAAATTCAGATTTTGGGATTTCAAGTATTCAAATATACAGCAAAATTTAAAATCACATGTTATCACCTGCAAAAAGGAAATATAACTCTAAGATTTTTTGAAGGGACATTTTCCTTTTGAACATGTAGAGCCACTGGTAGGGATAATATTTTTTCTTCTAGGGAGTTGGTAAAATTGGTGGGCATACAGTACTAAGATTACAGGAGAAAGCAAAAGCCAAGAAATGTATAGTAATTTTTATATCTGATTAAATCATTCCTACAGATGAAACATGAAGGGAAAAAAGCAGAAGGTAATGTTTCCACAGTGATGCAATTTGTACTCCTGGGATTTTCTGATCTTCCAAATCTCCAAGGGTTTCTCTTTGGAGTGTTCTCTATCATTTACATGATTATTTTAAATGGAAATAGCCTCATAATCATAATAACCAGGCTTGACTCTACACTACCAAAACCCATGTATTTTTTCCTGGCAAATTTTTACTCATTGGAAATCTGTTATGTGTCTATCACTCTCCCCAGATTTCTGGTGAACTTTTGGACTCAAGAGAGAAGCATTTCTAAGGTGAAATGCACCAACCAAATGTGCTTCTTCCTTATTCTGGGAACCGCTGAATGTTTCCTCCTGGCTGTGATGGCCTAGGATCACTATGTGGCCATCTGTAAACCACCACACTACCCTCTAGTCATGAACCAAAAGACGTTTATTCAGTTTGCAATTGGTTCCTGGATCACTTCAATTCCAGTCCAGATAGGGTAAACATGTCAAATTTTCTCTCTGCATTTCTGTGATTCTAACCAAATTAACCACTTCTTCTGTGACATCCCTCCCCTTCTCACACTGGCGTGTGGGGACACAAAACTGCATGAGATATCTGTCTATTTAGTAGTTATGTTGTTTGCTTCAGTCCCTTTTATGTTGATACTTGCCTCCTACAGCAAAATCATTTCCACAATTCTGAGGTTGCCAACAGCCCAAGGACAGGTCAAAGCCTTCTCCACACGTTCTTACCGCTTGCTGGTTGTTGTTTTATTCTTTGGATCTGCTACAATCACCTATTTCAGACCCAAATCCAATCATTTTGCAGGAACTGACAAACGACTTTCTCTTTTCTACACCATTGTGACTCCAATGTTTAATCCCATGATACAGAGCCTGAGGAACAAAGATGTTATAACAGCAACTTCCACTTGTATTTACTATCATTCTTCTTTGTTTCTACAACACAGAAACTAGTCAGTAGGTGAATATTTGTTGAGCAAGTGATTAAATGATTCAAAGTTTAAATGAATATTGCTATGCCCTACTTCAAACTCTTGCCAAGACCTAGAGATATTAAAGCATTGGTAATCATATTTTAACATATTATGACCCCATGTAGAATTACTCAAATCATATTCTAAAAGGAAACCATACATGGATTTAGCTCTCTACTTGTAAGTTCCTGACTGAGCACATGATATGACAGAAAATTCACAACAGTCTCAGCCAGTTTTTTTTTTGTACTTATTTCTATGTTATTCTTCGCAGTTATGGTCCTAAAGTAATCTGCATTAGATATTTTATCTCATTCATGACTATATTCCAAACAAATATATACTCAATCCGTTTTGGATGAGCACTGCTGTATATAAAAGATTGCTTCTTCATTTCCCTTCTAAAGGGCCATTTAAATATTATCTTCTTAACAATAATAACATTTGCCATAAAGAAAATATATTTGAAAACTAAAAATAATTATCCATAAAATAGTAGTAGTAATTAGGTATTGCAAAGCCTCATTTCACCAAACAATTAGATGACAATGAAATAAAACGAGCCCTTGGAGGATACAAAGGATTTCAGCATAATGGCTTGAAGCTGTGAGAGAGTATGTGGCCTATTTCCTTTGAACTATAATGCCCCCCAAACTTTCTGCATGTTGATCTTCTCATTCAAGATACCAATGTCCTCCGAGGATATAATTAATGCTTGTAATATAAATTAAAGTTATGGTAAATCTGTGCACATTTCTTTCCAAACTCCATAATCTCTGGTACAATTTTCCCCTGCCATTGGAGTAAGCTCACAAAAGATTCACATGACATGAGTGGCAATTATGTTTTGGATTCAATGGTATTTTAATCCCTAATAATTAGTAAAAATTCCATTAATAATTGTATCAATATAGAAGTTTATTTGGATCAGTACTACCTCAATTCTTTACTACTATTCCAAGAATTTTGTGAAAGACAGAAAGATCAAAACTGAGTATGTAATGAAAATTTACTTTCTCATCTATAACAATACTGATAGATTTTTGTGGAACAATGACACCTTTGTAGCAAAATGGGGAAGATTCAGATTTAATATATTTTTTAAGACTTCCTAATAATTTTGTAGATTGAATTGCATACACAAAACAAGATTGAGAAAATGGATGCATTCCTGGCCATATTATTTTTCTAGCCCAAACTTGTTGAAGACAGAAAGACATTATTATTTATGTATGTATGTGTGTATGTATGTATGTATGTATGTAGGTATGTATTCTTGTATTGCTTAATTATAGTTTGAGAGGTGTACAAATAGCACTTTGTCCTATAACCACGTTTTCTTCTGGCCAGTGTGTAAAGAAGGGCCAATCTTCTTTGCAGTGGTAATTGGTATAAAGCTGTTGCTTCAAAGTACATATGCATTTTGGCATTTTGTACAGTCTAAAAAAATTGTTTTCCATGTGTGTATTCATATATAATTATTCTGAAGAGTGTATATAAATCATCAGGTTTCTGAAATTTTAGAAGTGTTAGAATTTCTTTTGGGTTAGAATCTTAAATTCTGAAAAGTAGTGTCTTCACAGACAGATGTGCACATTTTGTAGTACTATTAATGACCTATATAAAATTTTCCCCCAGTGTAGAGACTTTCAATTTACAAGCATATTTTGAAAAACTTTTGTAGCACGCTGAGTTTGTTATTTCCAAGTCATCAAATGAAACCAAGTAATGTGATAAAGAGATTTTTTTTGTTGATGACAATTTCAGAAATTCTCACTTGATTTAAGAGAAAATATATGTGTGTATACACAATACAGTGCTATAATAAGTGATATATCTTACATATTATATGTTATATAGCAAGTATATTATTATATATTATATAATGTATAGCATAGTGTATTATATATACATACATATAATACAGATAATTATATATAATAATTATATAATAATTGACATTATGGTGTATTTGTATTTGGCTACAGGAAACACTCCACAACTAGATAAAACTAGTCCACTTGAAACAAATTTACTGTTCATTTTGGATTGGCCTTTTTGCTAGTGTAAAGAAATTGTATATTTGTGAGTGTGGCTTGGATGTTATGAATGTTTTGCTGATACCTATTCAGTAAGATTAATGTGGTTCATTTGATGATGCTTCACTATAGGTTTGTTGGATCTTCTATTCATATGCCTATCCTGGGTATATACTCATTTATGACACTAGGGAATATTGGATTAGACAAGAGAAAATGAAATTCTTTAACTTCATATGTCCATGGTGAAAACACAATGTCGGAAAACTTGTATTTTTTTCCTACCTGAAATGCAAATACTATGAATGAATTATTTGTCTATGCTAGTCCCTCTCCTAACCAAGACCTGTCTAACAATATTTGATATAATTTTGTAGATGATCCATGCATTTTACCTTGATCCTCTGTTTTTGGCCTTGGTACAATCTGTCTCCAATATGTTCAATGAATACACAATCATACTACTAAGAGTCAGGATAAAACATAGTAATAACATTTAAAAAATCATTATGCAAAGAAATTCAGGCAAGAATTTCATATTTAAAAAGCAAAATTCTCTGAGAATTTTGCACAATTTCAAGGACCAAGTGTCATTCAAGGACCAAGTGTCATTTAATACCTGACAAAAGAAATCATGTAGCAATTAGCAATCAACAGGCTGGCTGTCACTATAAACAGCTTATCCTCCAAAGTTCAAGTGGGCTTTTCTTTATTGACAGAAGGGAATTTACCAACTAAGTCACTTTTTCTCTTGTGTTGCAATCCTCACATTCTTTACCAGATAGCCAAGTATAAATTTGGTCAGATTTAGATAGGAAGATGATAAATGTCTTAGTATACAAGAAGCTATGGAAGATGTTGTAGTAAGCATTAAAGAGGAACAAGTACAGTTATATCACCAGGATGACAAGTGAGGAGTTAAAGGCACAGTCAAACTGGACAAGAGTGAGTATCTTAATTGCTTGAGGTAATCAGAAATAATCTATTCATGTACTCTCATCCTGGAAACATAAAACTTATCAATTCACAAGAAAAAAGTAGAGTTTGAGCCTGAGTGACTTAATTAGCTTTACTACATAACATAGTGTTATATGAGACATTAGTGAGTGATTTATGGTTTATAGGGATCCAATTAACTGAAGAGTCACCCTTATTTCATTGGGAGATTGTGACAGAGGAGAAAATGGCTTCCTAGAGATGGACATGTCCTAATTCTGAGAACCTGTGAATATATTACATAACATGGCAAAAAAGACTTTGCAGGTGTGACTAAGGTGATGAAATTTGAGATGAAGAGTTTATCCTGGCTTATCCTGGTAGGTCCAATCTAATTTTCTTTCTGACTTCTAAAAGCATCAGGTCTCAGTTTAAGGCCTTCAACTTATTGGATGAGATTTCTTTCACTGTTGAAGGCTATTTCCTTTTTTGATTGTAGATGCAAGTAGCCATAGATGCAGTCAACTGGCTTATTTAAATCCACAAACACCCTTGCAGTAATAATCAGGCAAATGTTTGATTCACCAAGCAATTGGGGACCATAACCTAGCCAAATTTATACATGTACTTATCACAAACAGGATACTATGACCAACTGTATGCTAGTGAATTGAATAACCTATAAGAAATGGACAAATTCCTGGAAACACAAAATCTACCTACACTGACTCAAGAAGAAATTAAAGATCAAAATACACTAATAGCAAATAAAGATATTGCATCATTAATAAAAACCTGCTTAGAAAGAAAACCCAAGACCAGATGACTTCACTGGTCAATTTTACCAAACATTCCAAGAAGAATTAATCCCAATTCTTCTCAAACTCTCTGAAAAATTTAAGAAGAAGGAAAACTCCCTAATTCCCTCTTTGAGGCCAATATTACCGTAATACCAAAGACAAATAAAGATACCAAAAGAAAATAAAATTATATACCTATATCCTTTATGAATATAGATGTAAATATTCTCAAAAAAATACTAGCAAACTGAATGAAATACCATATTAAATAATTATACACCATGATCTAGTAGGATTTATCCCAAGTATACAAGGGTGTTTCAACATAAGAAAATCACTTAATGTAATTCAACACATGAATAGAATGAAGAAAAAGAAATATATGATAACCTCAAATGATGCAGAAAAGACATTTGGCAAAATCCAGCATAGTTTCTTGATAAAAACCCTTAGAAAATTAGTAATAGAAGGAAACTTCTTCAACATAATAAAGGGCATGTATGAAAATCCACAGCAAGCATCATGCTCAATTGTGAAAGTCTAAAATCTTCCCTCAAATATCAGGAGCAAGACAAGAATGGCCACTGTGACCAATGTTATTCACATTATACCACACAATCTAGCCAGAGCAATTAGGAAAGGAAAGGAAATAAATGGTATTCACATTGGAAAGGAAGAAGTAAACTGTACCTATTTACATATGACTAATCCTATATATTGAATATCCTAAAACATTCACAAAAAAGCTAATAGATTTAATAAACAAATTTAGTAATTTTGTGGGATATAACATCAACATGCAAAAGCAGTATTGTTTCCATACATTACTAAATAACAATCTGGAGAGGAATTGAAGAAAAAAATTACATTTACAAAAACAATGAAAAAATTAAATATCTAAGACAAATTTAACCAAGGTTTTAAATGATTACACATAGAAATTATAACACGTTAATAAAGGAAATCAAAGAAGACCTAAATACATGGAAGGACATTCTATGTTCATGGATTAGAAGACTAAATATTGTTAAGAGTTCCATTCTACCCAAAGTGATTTTCAGATTCAATGCAATCTCAATCAAAATTCTAATATCCTTCTTTGCAGAAATGAAAAACCAATCATCAAATTTATAGGGAAGCATAATTAACCTATGGTGGTTTACAACTGATGGTGGCCTTGAATAACATATTTTTAAAATTAATCTGTTCCTGTAAGTGTGAAGCCATTGTAAGTATGACCTTTAGGTGGGGTTACTTCAGTGAAAGTGTGATCCAGTTCACTCAGGATGGGTTTCAATCCTGTTCCTGTAGTCCTTTACATGTGGCATGAAATTCAAACAAGCAGAGAGAAAGCAATGAGAACCAAGAAGCTGAAATTCAGTAGAACTCAGAAGATAATGGAGAGACCAGAAGCTGACAGGGACATGGCCATGGGACAGAGGAGTCAAGGACCGTGGATCACCATCAGTCAGCAACTAGAATGAATGTCTTCAAGAAGGAAGCAATACTTGATGACACCTTAATTTGTACTTTCTTTTTGTCACAATACAGTGTGCTAATAAAATTCCATTGTTTAAGTCTGCCCATTGCATATTTTCGTTTGCAGAAAAAGAACATAAAAAGGCCCTGAATAAATAAAACCATTTCAAATAGAAGAATGAATTTGGGAAACTCATACTTTCTGATTTTTAAAACTAATAACAAAGCTACAGGAATTAAAACAGCATGTCATCACACTAGGATGACATACAGACCAATGGAATCCAGTTGGAAATTCAGAAAAAACCTTCACATCTAAGGCCTATTGATTTTTGATAAGGGAGATAATTCCTCTCAATAAAGAAAGAATAATATCCTCACCAAATGTTGCTGTGAAAACTGGATATCCACATAAAAAAAGAATGAAGGTGGATGCCTACCTAACACCATGAACAAAAATTAACTCAAAATGGACAAAAGACCTAAGTAAAAACACATCTACTTGTGATGAGTTTCTGTTAACTGATTATTCTCTAACGATTTCCTGTATTTAATTGCACTACTTTGTGCCTTACTTTATTATTTCTTTGCTTCTGCTTGCTTTGAGTTGAACTTTTTCTAATTTCTTAGGGAAAAAAAACTTAGTCTAATGAGTTAAGACTCAGGGAAGCGGCTGTGGCTCAATCAGTGGGGCTCCCGTTTACCATATGGGAGGCCCCGGGTTCGGTTCCCGGAGCCTCCTGGTGAGGGCAGGCCCACCCGCACGGCGTGGTTGGCTGACCCGGCGAGCACAAGCAGCAAGGGGGGGATGAATGAATGAATAAATAAAATCTTTAAAAAAAAAAAAAAAATAATGAGTTAAGACTTTCCAAGTTTCTAACATAAACATTTATCTCACCAGTGTGTAAGCTGCATCATAATATTTAATATGTAGTTTACTTTTCTTTAAGTTCTGTGTAATTTTTAAATTTCCTTGACATCTTCCTCCTAGTCCCACTGATTATTTAGAAGTGTACTTGTTTATTTCCAAGTTATTAAAGATTTTCCTCATCTCTCTTTTATTTATTTCTACTTTCATTCCACTGTGAGAGAACACACTCTGTATGATTTCAATTCTGTTAAATGTGATCAAGTTTGTTTAATGTCCCTGAATCTGGTTTATCTTTAATATTACAGTAATGTATGGGGAGAAAAAAGGTCTAATATGTTGTGTGTGAAGTCTATCATGACTATTCGTTTATTGTGTCATTCAGTATTCTATATCCTTGAAAATTTTCTATCTACTACTTTTCTCAGTTTCTGAGAGGGAGTGTTGAATGTGTTTCTTTGAATAGGGTGAGCATAACTTCAGTTAGATCAATAGGGTTGTATGTGTTGTTGACTTGTTCTATATCCTTGCCAATGTCTATCTTGTTCTGTCAGTTACTGAAAGAAGAGTGTGAAAATATCCACATATAATTTTGGATTTATATATTTCTCCTTTCTGTTTATATCAGGATTTGCCTTTTGTATTTTGTTGCTCTGTAGTTTAGTGCATGTACATTTATGATTCCTATGTCTTTTTTATTAATTGACCCTTTCATCATTATGTCATGTCTTTATTTCTGCTTATTTTTCTTTTTCTGAAGTTTACTTTTTCTTATAAGTTTACATGGCATAACTTTTTCCATCTAATTATTTTAACCTTACATATCATTTTATTTAATGTTAGTTTACTGTAAATATTTTATATTTGAGTCTCTCATCTTGTTGTGTTTTAAACTCAATCACTATTTTAATTGGTATATTTGGATCTATAGCTTTTAAGGTAATTATTGATATGGATGGATTTAGGCCTAATAGTATATTATTGTTTTGTTTTTCCTTGTGACTTTGTTTCTGAACTTCCTCATTCTTGTCTCCTTGGATTATCTGAGCATTTTCAGCATTCCATTTTTATTGACCTATTATATATTCAGCTAATTCTCTTTGTATTAAATTGTTAGTGGTTGTTTAGTGATTAAAATGCACATATCTAATATTTTACTGTATACTTAGAGTTAATAATTTATCACTTCAAAAAAATGTACAATCCATAAAGAACATGTTGTTCGCTCTACTTTGTTATATTTGTCATTTGTGTTACTTCCACCATATACTGAAAAGCCCACCATACTATGTTCTAATTTTTGTTTTCACAAGTCATATATATTTTAAAGAAGGTAAGAGGAGAAAATAAGTCTAACATTTTTGCATATTTCTTTTCATTTCTGTTGATCTTCCTTCATTTCTTGAAGTTCCAAGTTTATATCTTACCTCTTTCACCTCAGACTGAAGAACTTCCTTAGCATATCTTTTAGATAGGGTCTAATGGCCCAGAGTCTCATAGTGTTTCTTCATCCAAAAATGTCCTCTGAGGGATTTTCTGTGGTAATTGAATTTGGCATTGATAGCATCCCCCAAAAGATGCTGCTACATATCTTCTTTTTCTACAGTCATATGAATATTTTTTCCCTCTACATAATCTAATGTGTCATTTTCTTTTGCTACATTCAAGTATTTTTTAAAATTTCTCTTTGGTTTTGAGCAGCTATATTATGAAAACACTTGGCATTCTTATTTTTAATTTTCTTGAGTTTAATGAGCTAATTGTATTTGATAATTTATAACTTTCACCAAAGTTGGAATGTTTCCACCATTATTTCTTCAAATATTTTTTGTATCTATACCAATATCTTTCTCTTGTGCTTTTGAGACTAATGGCATGTATGTCAGATCTCTTAATATTGTCCCACACATCTCAGAGGTTCTGTTTCTTCTAAAATTATTTTTCTTTTTGTTCATCAAATTTGACAGTTTTTAATAATTTACATTAAAGTTCATTGATCCTTTCCACTGTCATCAACAATATTCTCTTGGGACTATTCATTGAATACTTGATAACAAATATTTATTTTCCTGTTCTAAAATATCAATTTTTCCATTATTTCTATTTTTAAGCTTTAACCTCTATTTATATTTATTTTTTTGATGTTTCTTTTACATTATTAAGAAATGTTATAATATCTTCTTAAAATCTCTATCTGATAACTTAAATAACTGGGTATTCTTAGTGTTGTCATCCATTCATTTTTCACTTCCTTGAATATTGTTAACAACTGTTATAAGACATTATGTTAACATTATCTAGAGATATCTAATGTCTAAGATATCAAATTATTGGATGGTATCCTATGCATTCTTAGTATTAATTTCTGAGACACTAAGTATTGTTAAAATTCTGTGGAAAATGTTTATTTCAAAAAAATGGCAGGTAACTGACAAAATTATAAAAGACCACAAATCTGCATTGCTTATTGAGTAGAGTTTCAAAGTCAGTTCAGTATTCAAAGACTTTCATGCTAACTCATGCATTCTCCTCCCAGGGCTTAGTCTGGAACTGGGAAGTAATTTTTATCATAGTTCATCTATCGTAGCCTTTGCTACACATCTTTGGGCCTGATTCTCATATTCTCATATACACACCTAGGAGATAAGCCAAATAATTATATCATTTTAGAGACAGAAGTAGATGATTCCTTTTTCCAGTTATCCTCAGCCGAGTGCAAATTATTTTATGGTATTTTTACTTGATTTGATTTAAATTCTATTATGTTTAAAAAGCAAGAAAATTTAATATTTGGGCTCTCATGCTTCTTTATGAATTTGATAGGATGATCATTCAATTCAAATATAGATAAATTTGTGTTCTTTGGATTTGATATTTTTGAAGTATTTACTTTCATTGCAGATTCTCTAATAAACAATATTTTTAAAATGCTTTGACATAATCTAGGTTAAGGAATAGAATAGAAAATATATTTTCAACTTTAGGTTGAGTGTAACCTTGGAAATAATTCAATGCATTTTTATCCCATTTCAGAACTTTCTGGAAGATGAAACTACACTGCTTCCAAATCATGTTGAAAGAAAGATGGATTAACAAAGGAAAATAATTTGTCTTGGAAGAATAGCCTTAAAATGGAGGATAATTATGGCAACTCCATTTTGGTTAGTTGGAGAAATGTTGCTAGATTGCGTGACCTGGTCCCTTCTTCTTCCCCCCAATTTTTGGAACATTCTTGCCTCTATAGAAAATTTATTCCATGCTACCATATCTACCATGTGGTCAAAGTAAACCAAGAACAAAAATTTGCTTCATAAGCAAATACAGCTATCCCATCCACATTAAGAGTTTGGGGAACGCACCCATGTGATCTGGAAAATCCGTGTAAAAATTTTGACCCTCTCTTTGTACCAGAGAAGTCTGAATTTTCCCATTTTCTTTTATGGGATGTTTACAGCACCTCATTTTAAAATTAGGATTAAGTATTTGGTCATAAGCTATCTGTAGGTCATATATGCAATTTACTATATGAAACATACTGTATGATAAAGAAATAAAAATATGAAAATACATATGAAATTTTTTTTAAAAAATGATGCAAATTTGAGGAGAATAACATTGACCATACCATATGTTAACAAAAGACATTAAACAAATTTTGAACTTCCCTACTGGTACTTATTGGCTTTAAAACCTGGGTCTCATTTTCTTCTATTCTGATGTTTGTCTTCTGAGGCATTTTTTTCCAGTATAGGGCAGTTTCATCAGCCTGGAATATCTCTTCTCGTTTGTAGCCTTTCCTTTCAATCAGTTTCTTCAAGATTTCAGAAAACTCAATATCATCCTCTTGATTGGCAGACACTGCCTCTCTTAGTACTTGGATATTGTGTAGGCTAAACGTTGTTTAAAACTTTTCAAACCAGCCTTTGCTAGAATGAAAATCTGTAGGGGTAGACCCTTCATCTTCATTTTCCTTTAGGGAATCAAATAAGGATTTAGCCTTTTCTCTTATGAAGCCATAGTATACTGGAATGCCTTTTATAAAAAAAAAAAAAAAAAAAAAAAACAGCAATTCTGACCGGAAAGAATGTTGCTATAACTATTATACAGACAGTGCACCAGAAAAAACTTCCATACTTAATAAAGCAATCAAATACTGGAAAAAAAAAAAAAAAAGAAAAGAAAAGAAAAGAAAGAATGTTGCGCTTTTACACGAGCTAGATGCAGATCACATGGTTCATATGAATGCTTTCCAGTTGTTGGTGTAGCTGCCGCAACAACTTCGCAGATTTCATTCTCTTTTTTTCTTGATATGCCTTACAGTCAACTAATTAATGCTGTAATGGCTGCCAATTACAGCAGCTATTATGTTTGAAAGAAGCATATCTAACAATTCTCCTTTTTTCTTCAAGTTCATCAGTTTTTTCTGTTTCTTGGGAGCACTTTTTGAACTACTAGGAACTGTATGCTTGGGACCCATGATTTTAATAGAGTTTATGACATTTAAGCGATGCAAGATATGAGAAACTCGTGATGCAAAGATCACTGCGAGATCACTTTGAGATGTCACGTTGAGTGAGTGCTGTAAACACTCTTAGCATGCCCAAACCGGTGCATAGAATCACAATTCTTTTATTAAAAAATTAATTTTAAGAAAAATATTGTGTACTGTTCGTGTTATTAACAGTAAAATACATACTGTGCAGTTAACATAACATATAACTTTGCATATATTTTATACATTTCTAAATTCTTAAACTTTTTAAGATATCTCTACATTTTTAGCCTTTGTGTGTCATCTGCTGGCTCTTATGTTCTTTTTGCAAATTTTATTTTTTTATTTATATTAACTTTAAGAAATGGTGCATATTTATGATATTAAAATTTAAAATATGCTGTTTTATATGATAATATGCGTATATTTTATGCATTTCTGTGTTACTAAAATTATTCTGCTGGCCTTTGCATTTTGTCTGCAGCTTCCATAAAGTTCCCAAAAAGTCCCATTTACTTTCTTTTGCCAACCCACTATATATTGAAACCACAATGGGGAAAGTCACAATGTGGAAGGGATAAATGTATTAAAAATCAGTACAAAGCAGGGTATGTGCAATACAGAATGAATTTTTGGGATACAGAGATATAGTCTCAATATCATCAAAATAAATGCTTTGTTTTTATAAAACCTATATAAGTTGACATAATGGCATGGAAATAATATTGTCTCAGCACTTTTAGTTTCTAAGTGCTTTTGCATCATTTGACTGTAAACTTGCAATAATTAATAGAAATTCACTTTTAATTGAAACCAGTGGATGTACCAAGATTTTTTTCTGTGGCTCATTTTCCTTGAAAACTTTCTTTTCTTCATATTCTTTATTCTTTAGAATCTAAGATGGTTAATGTTAGATTACATTGTACAAGATTTGGGGATATTTCCTCCGAAAATTGTGAGTAGGTACAATCAGAATTCCACAATTAAGGGCAAGTGTGTCAATAACTTAATAAAATACACACAGATTCCAAAGTAGTTGTACCATTTTACATTCCCACCAGAAGTATATAAGGTATCTAGTTACTCCATATACTTTCTAAATCTTGGTGTTATCAAAATATTTTTCAGTTTTTTTTTTTTTTATACAGCAGGCATGAAGTCATCTCACATTCTGATTGTAATTTACATGCCCCTCACAACTAATAATTTTGAGCAGCTTTTTTTTTGGACTCATAATCATTCACATCTTCTTCTGTGTTGTCTGTTAAAGCCTGTTGTCTATTTTCTTTTACTTTTTGTGAATAATTGAGTATAGGAATTTTTTGTCTATTCTCAATATAAGTCCTTTGACAGGTATAAGTTGTAACTATTTTCTTGCAATCTAAGTGATGTCTTTATTTAACCTTAATGGTGAATTTTGCTAGAAAGAGTTTTTGATTTTCATAAAGTTCACTGTATTATTTTTCTATTATGTTAACTACTTTTAGAATCATCTTAAGAAAATTTCAATTTACCCCAATTTCTATGTTATATTCTAGAAGTTTATAGTATTATGTTTAGGTTTACATTACAATGTGTTTGAGTTGACTCACACTGGTTCTTGGGAGTCAAATGAGTGTGCATATTTACCCAACTCTGTACTCAGAGATATCGTGTTGGTAGCTTCAGATTTTCCATGGTGAGATATTTACAATATAGAAATTAAAATATGATACAAATCAGTATTTCCTTTTTTCTTTTCTTTGTTTCTTTGTTTGATATTTTTTCATGGAAAGCCAGATAACTTTTACACAACTGGTGTTAGAAGAGATTCACATCCTAAAATAATATTTTGTTTATGGTCTTACAGTTAAGATAGAGATGTTAATCCATCCTCTCACCATTACTATCCAGTTGTTCTAACACAGTTTGTTGATAATGAATATTTTCCTGCTACATTTCTTTGGAGAGCTGGTGGAGAATAAGTGTAAACTAAAAAATTAGGTCCATCTTGAAGTTTAATCTGCTATATCGATCTATTTGCATTCCTTTAGAAGCATCACAATCTCTTGAATACTATATATAAATATTGAGGAAATCACATCCAGTTGTTTTGGCTAAGATCAGGTGTAATTATTGAAGAAAGGTAGTCTAAGTCCCATTATATTCTTTATTTTTCAATATTGTTTTCCTTATTTAGGTTATTTTAATTTGGAGAACTTTACTTCTTAACTATATTGATTCTTCCATTCCATGGACTTGGGCTTATACATATTCATTCAGTTATTATTTTTATCATTCCACAAAGTTTTGTCATTTTTAATGGAGAGGGTTTGCACATCTTTGGGTAGATTGGTTTCTATGCAATTTCTTTCTTTTTTTTTTTTACATAAATGTTATTTTATATATATATATATATATATATATATATATATATATATTTTTTTTTTTTTAAAGATGCTTAGATTACATAAATGTTACACAAAAATTATAGGGATTCCCATGTTCCCCACCTCCCACACCTCCCATAACATCCCACATAAACATCTTTCATTAGTGTGGCACATCACCTGCAATGGATATACACATCCTGGGACTTTGCCACTAAGCATGGACCATAGTTCACATTGTAGACCCCAATCTCTCCCACACAGTTCTGCATGGTATATGCTAATGTAAAATGGCCTATATCTGTCATTGTAATGTCACTCAGGATAATTCCCAAGTCCTGAGGAAGCCCCTGTATTACAACTGCTTTTCTGTTCCCTGCCCCAAAAGCATCTAGTAGCCACTGGCTCCACCTCACTGTTATAATTTCTTCCATTGCTTGAATCACAATATGGTTACAACAGAATAGCATTAAGTCCACTCTAGTCCATAGCTCTTCCCCCAATCCTGAGAAGTCTGGAATGATGATGTCCACCCCACCTCCAAGTGAGAGTGGGCTTATATCCCATGGATATGGTGGATGGGATTATCCTGCCCCCAAAGCTGCAGGCTCTCTCCATTCCCTGGGATGGCCATTGTCCATCATCATCTCCTCACCAGGTGACTTGGGTGAGTCCATTGAGCTGTAGAGTAGGAGTTGCATCTCCACCAAGATTTCAGGCACAGCTGGGACATGGGCAGGCCAGAGGCTCAGGTCTCTGGAAGCACACCTACAAACTACAGCATCACATATAGGTTTGAACAGAAGGGACTGATGGACGATGTGCAGGGAGGATTATTTTAGTCCAACTCTGTCCCTTCTCAGGAGCACAGATTCCAAAGTAGAGCCCACTGATAAGGCATCACTCTCTGGAGCTATCCCCCCTTATATAGGACCTGGGTGTCTCCAGAGCCCTCAGGAGCCCCTCTGTGTGAGGTGATATCCACTTTGGTGTTCTATGAGATCCTACTGAGGTGTGTGTTAGCATAACCTCTGGAATGACCTCCTGACTCTCTTTGAAGTCTCTTAGCCTCATGAACCCATTTGTCTTTACCTTTTCCCTCTTTTATTCAAGGTCTTTTTCCAGTCGTATTGCCAGTTGGCACTTGGTATTAATGCCTCGTTGCCAGGGAGGCTCATCCCTGGGAGTCATGTCCCATGCTAGGGGAAAGGTAATGCATTCATATGCTGAGTTTGGCTTAGAGAGAGGCCACATTTGAGCAACAAGGAGGCTCTCAGGTGGCAACCCTTAGGCACCCCATAACAGTAGGCTAAGTTTCAATTACATGAGCAAAGACTCATAAGGCTAGTCATCAATAACAAGAACCCATCAGGGGGCCATCCTCTTTTGCCAGACATTGCCCCTGCACTCAAGGGACTGTTGCTGCTCCCTTGGAGAATGTGGCAGAGCTCTCAAGGCTGGGAATTCAGTATTTCCTCATTTATTGAGTGATTGTCTACCCACCGTGACCATGCCCCATCACTTGATCATTTGAACATTTTTATATATTTTTCATGTATATTCAGATGAACTTACTCCCATGAATCTCCCATCCCAGACACCCCCCACCAATGATCCTCTACAACCCCCATTGCAACCTTTCTGTGATCTAAACCTTCCTTGAAGATGAAGCCCATATAATAACCAAATACAATTAACAGGAAAATGAAATAATAATGATAAGCTTGAATGCAAGAGATAACATACAATGAAACTCAGAAAAAAAGTACTAAAAGTAAAATATAATTAACAGATTGGGACATTCAAAAAAAATGGGGAAAAATTTTTTTTAATTATTTTTTATTTTTATTTTTTCTGCTTTTATCACTGCATTATCGATGTCCAGTGAGATAAAATATATGGAAACTCAGAAAAAAAATCTAAAAATAAAATATAATTAATGGATTGGGACATTCAAAAAATGAGAAAAAAAATTATAAATTTTATTTTTTTGCCTTTTATCACTGCATTATCAGATGTCCAGTCTGTACCATGGCACCTTCCCCCTCTAATTCCCCAGTGTCTCCCAAATTTTCATTAATTTTCAAAGAAGTTTTAGGTCACAACAAAGTCACACACAGAATACCAGAAACTCTCATATACCTAACCTCCTTTCCTCACCCCATATTAAAACCTTTTTTGTGTGTGTGTGTGTATGGTAGCATTGTTATAACTGTTATACAGATAGTGAAACATAACTACTAAACATTGTCAATGGTTTACAGTATAGTTTTTTCAATACCTTATAGTAATGGACACAGGATATGGTAAATATCATAAAAAATTATTAAACTGTACCATCTAAATTGTAATCTATGCAATTTCATGTGATCAAATTAATTTTAATAAATATGTTTCTTAAATTTTATTATTTAATAATCTGTTGCTAGTGTATGGCATTAAAATTTGTTTTATCCATATTCAATGTTTGTCCTATGACCTTGCTAAATTCACTTATTAGTTCTAAACTGTAATCTTTAGCATACATGGGATTTTATATGGACACAATCTGGTCATATTTTAATAGTGTTATCTTTTACTTCTTCCTTTCTAATATGTATGCATTGATTTATTTTGCTTGCCAAACTGCAATGACTAGGTCCTCTATTACCATATAGAATATTAATAGTAAGAGTGGATATCCTTGCATTTTTCTGGTCTGGAGTAAAAATATTCAATATTTTGCCATTACATATGGTATTAGTAATTAGGATTTTCATAGAATATCTGGCAGAGTCTCTAGAGTAGCTCCATCATACTTCCATCCCCAGACTTACATCCTTCTGCAATTCTCTCTCCTTGAGTGTGGACAGAAAAGAATAAAATGTTTGTTATTTTAAGCCACCAAGTTTGTGATAATTTCTTACAGCAAAAATAGGAATCTAATGCACACGGAAAGCTTCACCCTAGTTCCATCATCTAATCACTTTTCAAAAATCCAGACAATCTATTCTCTGTAATCTCAAGACATTTTTGTTTCTGCTTGGGAGCCACACTCCTCTCCTCAGAGAGCTTCATTATGTAAGTTATAAATCTTCTCATACCTCCTTGGTCTGTGCATGGCACCATCATCTCAACATCTGCACTAAATTTGGGTAGTACAAGGTCTATCCCATTTCTGCAGAGTGACCCCAACAAGAAGGATGATTCCAAGTGTAGCAGGACCAAGAGCCCAGATGGTAATGCTGAGTGTCATGGAAAAGTATTCCCAGGCCTGAAACTAAGAATTTCTTCCCCTAAGATTTCAGAATTGCTATGGACCAGTGACTCCTTTGTACTCCCTTTTTCACTTGCGTATAGAAATAGAGGAGACTCTCTATTTCTTGCTGACTTTGATGAAGAATATTGGAGGCCAATATGGCAAGGAACCAAGGTAGGCCTTTAGGAAATTGGATAGAGTCCAGCCATTATCCAGCAAGAGAGAAGTGGTGCTCATTCTTTAACTATTTTTCCAGCCACATATTCATTTGATGAGCCAACCCCAGCTGATACTTTGATTGCAACATTGTGGAGACCCAACTAAAGCTCTGCTAAGAGTAGTGTTCCACAAGTAACAAGTAGATACTGTTCCCCCCCCCCTTTTTTAGATTTACAGAAAAATTACACCAAAAATATAGGGAATTCCCATTAACCCCCCAATACAGACATATTTTCCTCTATTATTAACATCTTAGATTAGTGTGGTACATTTGTTACAATTGATGAACCAATATTGAAACATTGCTAGTAACCAACATCTATTGTTTATATTATGATTTATTGTTTGTGCTGTACAGTTTTTTCAGCTTTGTTGAATGTGTAATGTCATGTGTCTGTCATTACAGTATCATACAGAACAATTTAGCTGCCCTAAAAATGCCCTGTGTTCTACTTATTCTTTCCATCCTCTCCCTTGTGAACCCTTGGCAACTACTATGTTTATAGCAATATTATAAGTTTTTCTATTAACACAAGATAACTACAATAACAATAAATCTTCATTGATGCATGGTTACACTCTCTCTTATGTTAGTTTATTCAATCCCAAATACTGAGGGATTTGAGATGATGTCTGCTTTGACTGCTTCAGACTGAGAAAGGACTTAGATATTATGGGATAAATGGAATTAATTGTTTGCTTGTAGTTATAGGTACTCCTTGCTTTTTGGGATGGGATGTGACCATCATCATACTTTTGTTGTTTGTCCAGGGTGAGCCTGAAGAACAAGAGAGCAGATGTTGAGTACAATTCTGCTAAGATTTAGGGCTCAATGGCAAATCCAGAGACTTCAGTCTCTGAGAGATATATTTAATAGATTTAGTGAGAATTACAGGTTCAACTAAAAGGAGTAGAAAAATCATGAGTTGGGGAATTATAAATGAGTATAACTCTGTTACAATGAAGTCAGATTATAATTCCCTAATAGGGCCCGCTAAGGGGGTGTTGGTTTCATGAGGCTGTATGCCTTGCCTATGGTGTCCTGATGTCTCTAGAGCCCTTAGGATCACTTTTATTTGAGGCTTTGTTTACTGTGGCCATTAAATGAAATCTGCCTGAGACCTGCATGAATGATACCTCCGGAATGACTTCCTGACTAGTTTTGAAATTCTTTGCCATAAAAACTCTTTTTTTAAATTTAATGTTTACCACTTTTCTTCAAGGTCCCTTTATAAATGCATCAGTTTTCATCACTTGGCAATAAACCCTCAGTTCCAGGGAAGATCATTCTCAGGAGGGTCATTTTCAGGAGGGTAATTCTCAGGAATCATGGTCCACATTGCTCATGTCTAGGTGTCTGTTTATCTTGATGGGCTTTTCTCTCTTGCCTAGGGTTTTATTTTTGTTTGGCTTTGGGCTAAGGGTCTTCTTTGACACTTGGTTCTTCTTATTCCAGCTCTTTAGTATTGCCTGTGTTTAACTGAAAAAAACTAAAGGAACAAAAAATAGAAAAAAAAAAAAAGAAAGTTTTATATGTATATATAAAAAAATAAAAGAAAAAGAATTTATATATAAACAAACTAATAAAATATAAAAATAAAATCAAAACAAAAATAAGCAAGCAAGAAAAGACAATAAAAAAGAAATGAATTGAAAAAACGAGTAAAAGGGGGAAAAAAGGAAGATAAGAGAAATTAAAAAGAACAACAACCACAAAAAAGATTGGCATCCCTCCCAGGTCACTGGCTTTGAGGTAGACTCTTTCCTGTTGCTGCCCCTGTGGACTGCGTTCTGAGGGTGGCCAGATGAGGAAAGAGGGATAGATGGAGGGAAGGAGGGAGGGAGAGAGGGAGGGAGGGTGGGAGAGAAGGAGGACAGAAGGAAGGGAGAAGAAAACAAATAAAGAAAAAACCCAACTGGGTGGGTCTCTTTCTCATGCCATCTGCAAAAGACTAGGAACTTCCTTGTCATTTGATTATGTCTGTCAATCAATCACCCCACTGCCCACTTCTCCACAGGTACCCAGGTGAGGAAAGTGATAGTAAAGAGAGAGAGAGAAAAAAAAAAAAAAAACATAAACAGGCCTCCTTCTCAACCCACTGGTGAATTGCTAAGTCCCCTCTCACTGGCTCAATTGTCCTATTTCTGGTTGCTGTTCTGGTGACTCTCTGGGAAGCTCTACACTGCCCTGAGTGCCCTATCACCCTCCACTTGCTGGGTGTCCAGCTGGGGAAGTCATCCTAAGCCACCTCATCCCACAGTTCCCCTCCACTTTATTGCCCTGTTGCCCACCACTCCTCCAGTGCCCAGCTGGGTCACCCCTCTCGAACCACCTTCTCTGATAGACCACAAAGCAAAATGGCTAACTCTATGACTTGCAAGCCTGCCCGCCTTCCCACAATTTTCTGGAGGAAGAGAGCAGCATACATTTTCCTACTCTTCCATCTTGGATCTTTCCTAGAATTTTTTTTTTCTTTTTTTAGGAGGTACCAGGGATTGAACCTAGGCCCTCTCAACTACTGAGCTACACCTGCTCTTATATATTGTCTTAATCTGCTAAAATTTTTGGAAATTTGTTGTGCAGTATTAGATAACAAATGCAGATGCCCTTTATCAGCCTGTGAGTTTCCTTCCTTTTGTATTTAAATAACACATTCTGTGTTTGAATGTATTTTAAATTACTCAAGTCCTTTTACACATATTTTGAGATGATCATGTGGCTTTTCTCCTTTAAATCTTAATATGATTAAGTAATTGATTATATTTCAAATTTTAATCAACATTTAATTTCTGGGAAATATCTCTCTTGCTTATATTGTCTTTTTAAATATAGTACTGAGTTATATTTGCTAATACTTTAAGAATTTTTGTATGTATGCCTATAAGAGATACCAGTTGGTAATGTTATTTTTTTTTGTAAAGTCCTTCCAAATTTGGTTTTAAGTTTATTTTGGTCATACAGCACATAGGAAAGGAAGCTATATTTTTCTATTCTCTGAAAAATATGAATAAGTTGAAATTATTTTTTGCCAAATTATATAGAATTCACTAGTGAAGCTCTTTGGGACTGGTGGCATTTTTATAAGAAAGTTTTATAGTATATTTTTTCTACATAGACTAAAATATTTCCACAATTATCTCTTCTAATAATTCTTCTACTTCATTTTGCTTTCCTCTAGGGTTGAAATTGTGCATATATTATGCAATTTAAAATTGTGCCACAAAATACTCAAAGAGTTTAATATGAAATATTTTTATACATTTTTGTTACTGTTATTATCATCATTATTTTGCCTTTTCTTCAGATTGGATAAATTGAATAATAGTGCACAAATTTACTGATTTTTCTTCATCTGTATCTCCCAGGATATTAAGACTATTCAATAATCTTTTCATTTTGTGTATCATAGTTTCCAGTTCTAGAATTTCCATTTTTTTCTGCCTTGTGATTTCTAATTGTCTACTAATATTTCCATTTATATATGGGTGCTATCCAGCTTATCCCTAGTGTTTAAAACACATTTATTAGAAAATTTTTTGTTCCTTGTTTGATAATCATAATATCTGAGTTATCTGTGTTTTAATTGTAATGACTGTACTCTTGATTAAGGATCATGTTTTTCTCCTATACGCATTTCTGTCTTGTTTTGTTTTTGTTTTTCTTTAATTTATGCTGGGCATTTGTGTAAAAGAATAAGATAGACTCATTTAGATAACATTTTCTCCTGATATAAAGGATCATGGCCTGGGTTTTGTTGCAAATTTATTTACATTCATTTTACTACTGGTTCCAAATATATGTATTTTTACACAAAGTAAATGATAAAGCTATTTCCTTCCTAAGTGATTGGTTTAGTAATAACTGAATGCCTTTTTATGTTTTTGAGTTGATTTAAAATAGCTTTACTCAACTTTTTTTTCCCCCTAAGAGCCTTGGTCTGAATATTTTAACTTATCATATTCCCAAAAGAAGCATCTCTTCTCTTATAGGATATTTTTCTACTTCCTGGAATCTATCGTGTTTTTTGTTTTGTTTTGTTTTTTCATGTTTTAACTGGGTTGAGTTATGGGGACATTACCTTTAGCTTTGGCTAGTTTGATACTTGTCTGAAAAATGAGCTCAATTTTAATCCATTGTGTTTTCATTGGTCAGTCATAAAGTGAATTCAATTAACTGATGTGGGTGTGAAGTACAAAAGTCACACTTCTTTGTTGGAAGATTATTTACCTGGACCTTGGTATCATGTGCAAAGAGAAGTGTGTTATCATTCTACCAAAATAACGGAGCAATAGCCTAAAAGATAATATACAAATATGAAAAACACATACAGAGGAGGAAACAGAATATTACCCAGCCTAATGAGAGAGTCCAGTTAGCACCAATTATCTCTAAGATCACTGAAAGTGAGAGAATTCAGTATTTAGAGACTTGCTTATTTACCCTTATTTACCCTTGGTGCCATATAGTGCATAGAATATGTAAGGACACTGCTCTGTGGCAAAAGGAAAGCATTTAGAGCGAGTGCTCATCCTCATGCAGACCCATTTGACAAAGCAAGCTCAGGGAATGTCTGATTTCTTAAAGCCACTTCTACATGGGCATTCTGAATATTTGGGCTACACTAGCATATATTAATCTGATGACATCATATACCATATTAGCTATAAGCTCTAAGCCAAAGATCCTTAATATAACCCTCCTGACCCTCCTTTTATACAATATCCCCTGCTTTCTGATAGTCCATCTGCTGTAAAATCCATTCAATAAGTGACTCATCTAGATATTTTAGTTTTCAGTTCTATAATGTCCATTTGATTCTTTAGGTTTTTCAAGAATCTGGTGACATTTTCCACCCTTTTATGTTTATCCAACTTAATTTTTGATCATTTTTTCTACATATTATATTAATTTAAAGTCAATTTTTTGCCAACTCCATTTTCAGTGTCAAACATGCATTTGCTTCTAGCATTATTTCCTTTGTTTTTGGTCATAACGTCTTGCCTTCCCTCATATTTAGTACTGTGTTTATTTCTTATATGCCAGATATTAACTATAAAGAAATAGTTTCTAGATGATTTTCCCACCAAAGAGGGTTCAATCCTTCTTTTAATTGTGTGAGGCTGATAAAGTAAGTTCAGTCAGAAACATATTTGTTGGCTTTCCCTCATGTTTGGGAAACATGCAGTACACTTTCAGTTCACTTCTATTCCTAAAGCACGGCCATCCAGGGTCTTCATTTAAGAACTTGGACTCTCTGTGTCTCTGAAGCATGAAGAGAATGCAAGAAATTTTACTCCTTGTTTTAGAATTTTTTGATTCAGATTCTTAATCCAAATCAGCTTTCATATTTGGCAAATATTTTGAAAAAAAATTTTTTTCAAAATTCACTGTGTGGTAAAAGCCCCACAAAGTCTCCAGTTGACAAAGCTTGGGCTGATTTTCCATCCACAGCTGCAGCCATATTCTATTCTTAGCCTGTACATGTGCTTAGATAAGCAAATATTATCAAGGAAATGTGGTTATATTTTGTCAGTGTCAAATCACATTTCCCTGCAGAGGTTTCTGCTCTTCTCTTTTATTTTCAGAACAAACCTCATAACATCTTTCTATCCTGAACACACAGAAATTGTGTTAATTCTACTTTGCCCTTCCAGGTTTTTTTATGCTTTTAGATTATTGCATGTGAAGCTTTGGAATTCAGAAAATATCTTGAGAAGAAAATCTGCCATTTAAGATTCATCATATCTCTCATTTTAGAATTCCAGTATTAAGTGACTTCACAAAACTTTGGACAAGCCTATACACTCAGCCTTTCACACACATCCACGATTGGTCAATGCCTCTAGGGACTTCTTCAGGTCTTCTGCTCAACTCTAAATCATTTTACTCTTCACTGTATTATATTCAGTATTTCATATTATTTACATATATGATGTAAGAGCAGAATCCTCTGATATCATAAATATAACCAGTGTTTTTTAAAGATTTATTTTATTTATTTATTTCGCCCCACCCCTTCATCGTTTGCACTTGCTGCGTCTTTTCTTCTTCTTTGTTTCTTTATGAGGCACCAGAAACCAAATCCGGGGCCTCTGATGTGGGAAGGAGGTACCTAATCACTTGAGCCACTGATGTGGGAGGTGCTTTGTTGTGGCTTTCATTGTGTTTTTTTTTTTCTTGTGTCTTTTTTTGTATCATCTCACATCAGCTAATTGCACCTGCCCATTGCATCAGCTTGCTGTCTTGATTTTCTTCTTTAGAAGGCACCAGGAATCTCTGTTCCCTGCTTTGTTATGTCTCTCTTTATGTTTTCCTTCTTGCATCTCTTCTTGTGTCAGTCATTCATGCCAGCCTGTCATGCCAGCTCCCTATCTTCTTTAGGAGGCTCCAGGAAGTGAGCCAGGGATTTCCCATGTGGTGGGTGGGAGCTCAATCTCTTGAGTCACATCTCTTTTCCCCAGTTTATTTTTTAAAAGCTAATTTTACTTCTTATCATTTCCTCACAAAGCCTTGGCAGCCAGAGCAGGGAAGGTAAGGTTGGAATTTATTAAAGATGGAAAATTTGGTTAAAGGTGGTTCCTTCAAAGCAAAGGATTGGCAATACCAGCAAGGCAACAATTTTGAGGCAAGGTATTCAAAGGAGCTTAGCATGTATTTTGTGTATTGAGGCTTCCACACAAGGGAAAAACCTAATCAGTTGCCAGCAAAGCCAAAAGTGGTCCTGTGCAGGTTGTTGATATCAGGAAACATAAAAGCAGATGTAGTATAGTAATATTATCTAAAGGGTCTTCTTTGCAAACTCAAACCTACAACTAATATAGACACAGTTACTACTTACCATCAGATATGTTAAAAAGTTAAGTCTCAACTGTATTGCCAAAAATGACACATTTCTAGAGCTTGGTTTCCAATTAGCTTATTGATATAAGATAGGTCTCCTTTATCCTTCCCTTCCTTCTGTCTTCAGTCTTTGCTATTGATATTACAAGAACATACTTAGATCCAAGTGCATAAGGAAGTGCATTTCTACTTTCTACAATGCATCCAGAATATGTATTAACCATCCTGATGGCAAACTCAAGAAAAATTATCTACCTTGCCTATCTTAAAAGCAAACAAGGAATAAATCATTAAGAATCTCAAACAACACACCCAAACAAAACTATAAGGCTATAATGGAAATGATTGGAGTGAGGGATTGTTTTTTATTACAAGCATAATAAATTAGCAGTCATAAATTGGGTCACTGTAGAAGCTATTTAATGTTCAATGGTGTGAGAGAGAAACTGAGAAATCCTTTCATTCTCAATATCCCAACTGTTGCATATCGGGAAAAGTTGGTTGTTAGGAAAATGATAACTAACAAAAGATAAAATAACATTTTAAAATATTAATCACTCTAACTGATGTGAACTGATTTTGCTTTTTTTTTTTTTTTTTTTTGCAGAGAAGGGCAAATGAGAGCTGGGTTTTTTAAATACTATGATTTTTTTTGATAGATAATAGAGTTCCCCATCCTTCCAAAAAATCAATGGCCAGATATTAAAAACTAGTTTTTCATTAAATTAGGTGATATAAGCAAAAAATCTAAAGCAATTATCACTTCCAATGAGGAAAATGTAACAAAAACTTCATTTGCGGACGGAGCCAAGATGGTGTTAGTGTAGGAGGGCACACACTGCAAGCTCCCAGAGCAAAGTGGATTGTGAACAGGGTTCTGCCCGGGGGTCTGTGCTGTGCACGCATGGAATGAGAAGCTTGGGGCATCTATCTGCGCAGATCAAAGGTGTGGACGGAACGGTAGAGATTCGTGAGTTTTAAGCCTGCCGGTGTTGGTTGGCATGGACGGCTGAGAACCGCGATTAGGGTGAAAAATAAAATAAAATGGTCAGTTGGAGCCATGAGTGGGGCAAAAAGTTTTATTTTCTGGGGATCTGGCTGCCTGGAGCCCCTTGGAACTTGGGTGAACAGAACAGCCGGAGTGAATCGGAACCCAGTGGACAGGAGGGGTGATTCTGTTCAGGGGAGGGAGTTGATTTGCCTAGCTGACCAGGGGTAAGCCCCAGGCAGCCGCGGAGCCAGGAAGAGGGGACACTCCCCAAAGGAGGAAGGGTTCTGTTGGAGTACAGAGAAGGGAATTTTTTATTTTTATTTTTTGCCATCAATATGGCTGCCTGGACCATCCCATAGCTTTGAGGGGAAGATAAGATGACCTGAAGCAGCATCAGGCTGAGAGGAATGGCGAATCTGCAGTCAAACTGATTTACATAGCAACCCGGTAACACTGATGCTCGGCTCCAGAAGGGGCGGAGTCAGCTGATTTTAGCACTCTGCACTGACTAACATCAGAGCTACAACTACCCTGGGGAGTCCAGGAAGTGGAACGTGCTTGATTAATTTCCATGAGCCCAGGTAGGGTCCCTTCCATAAGGGAGTTGGTCTAGAGGAGGAATTATTTTGGGTTCTCTAATTCGCAAAAAAAAAAAAAAAAGTGAGGTCAATTCAATAAATGAAAAATAAATTCTTTTTAATTTAGTTTAATAGCTAAAAGTTGTTTCAGGACCTGCATATGGAACCCTGGAGGGAAATTGATTGATAAACACAAGCAGGCAGAGAGGATCCACCTGGACCCTAGGGGAATCATTGACCCTCCTTAGCTCTGTTTGACTTCTTGCCTGTGTGGATCTTTGATTTTTCTATGTTTATTTCTGGTCTCTTGCTTTCCTTTCCTCTTTCCTCCCCCCTTTCTTTTTTCTTTCATTTTTTTAAAATTAGGTGCTGCTAGCTTGTAGCTTCTTTGCTGTGCTTCTTCAGTAATTTCCCATTCTCTGTCTATATTGATTTTGTATTCCAAACATTGCTTATCCTTCCTTCATCTTTCTGCCTTCTGCTTTCTGTTGTGGCTCTTAGATACAACATTATTTCATAGGCCCACAACTTAAGGCTGTCAATTTCTATTCCTTCTATTTTATTTTCTTCTTTTTTTTCTAGTAGTATTAACTTTTTCTTTCAGTACTTTCTTTACTATTTCTCTCCCTCCTCATAATTCTAGCCTTCTAAATCACTATATATATATTCCTCCATTTGTTTTCCCAGTCTATTGTAGGAACTCCACTTTTTTCCCTATTACTCTACACTGCCTACACGAGTTAAATATTCATCTCATTAAGTGTCATTTGGCCCCGCTTCTAACTTTTATCAATATTACTATTATCCTTCTGCCTTCCTTACATCTTTTGATTCCTCGTGCCCTAATCTTTTGCCTTCAAGGGAACATAGAAAGAAGGTAGGAAATAAAATAAGAAGAAAAAGTGCCAAAGAGAAAACTTAACTCACATGCAGAACCACCAGCTAAATAAAACTCTAGAGCATAGAGTAAAGCTAATCAATTGAACAATGGCATCAAGATAATATGATGACCAGAGGTCAACAAAATAACAAATGACTCTGAGAAACAGGAAAACATGGACCGGTGCAATGAACAAAATAAAAACCAGAAAGCGATGCAGAACATTGAACAATTAATCAAAGCTATCCAATCAAAATCATGGACCAACTTAAAGAAGTGAAGGAAGAGATTAAGGATATAAAGAAGACACTGGGAGAACATACTGAAGAAATTGCAAACATGCCTAAAAAGGTAATGGTATGATGGTGAGCAATGGCACAATTCAAGAAATCAAAAAGAGGCAGGATTCACATAACAGCAGATTTGAACAGGCAGAGGAAAGAATTAGTGATATGGAAGACATACAGCTGAAATCAAAGAGATAGTAGAACAGATAGGGAAAAATATAGAAAAAATGCACCACGAACTCAGGGAATTAACCAATAACAAAAAACACACAAACATATGCATTATGGGAATCCCAGAAGGAGAAGAGAAAGCAAAGGGAACAGAAGGAGTGTTGAAAGTAATAATGGCTGAAAACTTCCCAATCCTATTGAGAGAGATTGATGTGCAGATCCAGGAAGTACAGCGCACCCCAAATAGTATAAATCCCAACAGGCCAACTCCAAGACATATACTTGTCAAAATGTCCAATGCTCAAGAGAAAGAGAAAATACTCAAGGCAGCAAGAGAAAAGAGAACCATCACATACAAGGGAAGCAAAATAAGATTAAGTGCTGATTTCTCAGCTGAAAGCATGGAGGCAAGAAGACAGTGGTATGACATAGTCAAAATAGTGAAAGAAAAAAAACTTCCAGCCACGAATTCTCTATCCAGCAAAACTGTCATTCAAAAAACATGGAGAAAAAAAAAAAAAAAAAAAACATGGAGAGGAAAGCGGCTGTGGCTCAATCAGTAGGGCTCCCGTTTACCATATGGGAGGCCCCGGGTTCGGTTCCTGGAGCCTCCTGCTGAAGGCAAGCCTGCCCAGACGGCGTGGTTAGCTGACCCAGCGAGCACAAGCAGCAAGGGGGGGATAAATGAATAAATAAATTAAATCTTAAAAAAAAAAAAACATGGAGAGTTAAAAATATTCACACATAAACAGCAATTAAGAGAGTATGTCAATAAGAAACCTGCACTTCAAGAAATACTAAAGGAAGTTCTACAAGTTGAAAGGAAAAAACAAGGGAGAGAGAGTTGGAGGAGAGTTGAAAAACAACTGAAAAGACAAAAAGAGAAACAAAACAACATATGACATACATTAACCCAAAGAAAAAATGCCTGAAGTAAGAAATTCATTACGAGTAATAACACTGAATGTTAATGGATTAAATTCACCAAAAAAAAGGCACAGATTAGCAGATTGGATAAGAAAATATGTTCCATCTATATGCTGTCTACAAGAAACCCACCTTCGACCCAGGGATTCAAGGAGGCTGAAAGTGAATGGCTGGAAAACCATTTTACAAGCTAACAATTGCCAAAAAAGGGCAGGAGTAGCTATTCTAATATCAGACAAAATAGACTATAAATGCAAAACTATTGTAAGAGACAAAGATGGACACTACATATTAGTAAAAGGGGTAATCTCTCAAGAAGAGAGAACAATCATAAACATTTACGCTCCTAATCAAGGTGCCTCAAAATACGTGCGGCAAACTCTGGAAAAACTAAGAGGAGAAATAAATGTCTCTACCATTATAGCAGGGGACTTCAACACACCACTATCATCATTAGACAGAACATCTGGACAGAGAATCAATAAAGAAACTAAGGCACTCAACAATACATTAGAAGACCTGGGCTGAATAGAAATATACAGAACACTACACACAAATACAGTGGGATTTACATTCTTCTCGAGTGCACATGGAACATACTCCAAAATAAACCACATGCTAGGCCACAGAACAACTCTCAAAGAATTCAGAAAGATTGAGATTATACAAAGTAATTTCTCTGACCACAACAGAATGAAATTGGAAATCTCTAAGGGCCAGGAAACAGGTTTGGCACAAGGATATGGAAGTTAAACAACACACTCTTAGACAAACAGTGGGTCAAAGACGAAATCTCATAAGAAATCAGTAACTACATTGAAACTAATGAAAATGACAACACAACATATCAAAACCTATGGGATACAGCAAAAGCAGTCCTGAGAGGGAAGTTCATAGCCATAAATTCATATATTAAAAAAGAAGAAAGAGCTAAAATTGAAGACCTAACTGCACACTTGGAGGAATTGGGAAAAAAAACAACAAACTAAACCTAAAGGAAGTAGAAAAAGGAAATAACAAAGATCAGAGCAGAACTAAATGAAATAGAGAATAAGAAAGCACTGTAAACAATAAACAGAACCAAAAGCTGGTTCTTTGAGAATATCAATAAAATTGACAAACCCTTAGCCAGACTGACAACAAAAAAAGAGAGAACAGAGGCAAATACATAAAATAAGGAATGCGCAAGGGGATATCACTACTGACCCCACAGAAATAAAGAGTATCATAAAAGGATACTTTGAAAAATTATATGCCAACAAGAATGATTATTTAGAGGAAATGGGTAAGTGTCTAGAAACCCACAAACAGCCTACATTGATGAAAGAAGAAATAAATGAACACAACGGTCTAATTACAAGTAAAGAGATAGACCCGTTCATCAAAAACCTCCCAACTAAGAAGAGCCCAGGACCAGATGAATTCACAGCTGAATTCTACCAAATATTCCGGAAATAGTTAACACCAATTCTACTTAAGCTCTTCCAAAAAATAGAAGTAGAAGGAATATTGCCTAACTCATTCTATGATGCCAACATTACCCTAATACCAAAACCAAATGAAGATACCACAAGAAAAGAAAATTAGAGACCAATATCTCTAATGAAGCTAGATGCTAAAATCCTCAACAAAATACTTGCTAATCGCATTCAACAACATAGCAAAAGGATTATATGCCATGACCAAGTGGTTTTCATCCTGGGCATGCAAGGATGCTTCAATATAAGAGAATCAATCAATGTAATACACCACATAAACAGATTGAAAGAAAAAATTCACCTGATCATCTCTATACATGCAGAAAAAGCATTCGACAAAATACAACACTCTTTCCACATAAAAACACTACAAAAGATAGGAATAGAAGGAAACTTTCTGAATATGATAAAGAGTATATATGAAAAACCCAAAGCTAACATCATTTTCAATAGTGAAATCTTAAAAGCCTTCCCTCTGAGATCGGGAACAAGACAAGGATGCCCACTATCACCACTCCTATTTAACATGGTCTTAGAAGTACTTGCGTGACCACTGACACAAGACAAGGACATAAAAGGCACCCAGATTGGAAAAGAAGAAGTAAAAATTTCATTATTTGCAGATGACAGGATCCTATACATAGAAAGCCCTGAGAAATCTACAACAAGGCTTCCAGAACTTATAAAGGAATTCAGTAATGTTGCAGGCTATAAGATCAATGCTCAAGAATCAGTAACATTTCTATACACCAATAACGAGCAAACTGAGGAGGAAATCAGGGAAAAAATACCATTTACAATAGTAACTAAAAGAATCAAATACCTAAGAATAAATTTAACTAAAGATGTAAAGGACTTATATACAGAAAACTACACAACGCTGTTAAAGGAAATCAAAGAAGACTTAAATAAATGGAAAAATATTCCCTGTTCATGGACAGGAAGACAAAACATCATCAAGATGTCTATCCTACCCAAACTAATCTACAGATTTAATGCAATCCCAATAAAAGGCAACCCTGTATTTTTTAAGGAACTGGAAAAACTAACCACAAAATGTATTTGGAGAGGCAAGAGGCCCCGAATTGCCAAAAACATATTGAAAAAGAAAAATGAAGTTGGAGTTATCACACTACCTAACTTTAAAACATACTACAAAGCTACAGTGATCAAAATTGTGTGGTATTGGCACAAGGATAGACCTACTGACCAATGGAACCGGATTGAGAGTTCTGATATAGATCCTCGCATATACAGTCATCTGATATTTGACAAGGCCACGAAACCCACTCAGCTGGGAGAGAGTGGCCTCTTTAACAAGTGGTGCTTGGAGAACTGGATATCCATATCCAAAAGAATGAGAGAAGAATACCATCTCACACCTTATACAAAAATCAACTCAAGATGGATCAAAGATCTAAATATAAGAGCCAAAACCATAAAAACCTTGGAAGATAATATAGGGAAGCATCTACAGGACCTTGTAATAGGAAATGGTTTCATGAACTTCACAGCCAAAGCACGAGCAGCAAGAGAAAAAATTGATAAATGGGATCTCCTCAAAATTAAAAACTTCTGCACCTCTAAGGATGTTATTAAGAAAATAAAAAGGCAACCTACCCAATGGGAAAAAATATTCGGCAACCATATATCTGATAGGAGCCTAATATCCTGCATATATAAAGAAATCCTTCACCTCGAAAATAAAAGGACAAACAACCCATATAAAAAATGTGCAAGTGACCTGAAAAGACACTTCTCTAAGGAAGAAATACAAATGGCTAAAAAGCACATGAAAAAATGCTCAACATCACTTGCAAATCAGGGAAATGCAAATCAAAACTACAATGAGATACCATCTTACACCCATCAGAATGGTAGCTATTAAAAAAACAGGAGACACTAAATGTTGGAGAGGTTGTGGTGGAATAGGAACCCTCATCCACTGCTGGTGGGACTGTGGTATGGTCCAGCCACTGTGGAGGACATTTTGGCGGTTCCTCAGAAAACTAACAATATATCCTCCATAAGATCCAGCAATTTCACTGCTGGGTATATACCTAGAAGAACTGAAAGCAAAGACACAAACAGATATATGCACACCAATGTTCATAGCGGCATTGTTCACCATTGCCAAAAGTTGGAATCAGTCCCGGTGCCCATCAACAGATGAATGGATAAGCACAATGTGGTACATACATACAATGGAATATTACTCAGCTGTAAGAAGGAATAAAGTGCTATCACATGGAATAATGTGGATGAATCTTGAAGACCTTATGTTGAGTTTAGCAAGCCAGGCACTGAAGGATGACCAGTATATCACTTCACTGATTTGTATTGCGGAAAGTGAGCAGTCTCTGAGCACCATAGTCTGAAAGATAGGTTAACAAGGGAGAGAAAGAGAAGAGCAGACTCTGAGCCATCACCCATATGGACATCATCTATGGTAAAGGGATAGAGTATAGTTGCATATTGAAGGATAGGATAGATGGATAGTGATATTACTGGGTTTGGTGGTCCAGGGTTGACAGGTGGTTAGATTAGGAAGGGCAGGTTCAAATACCCAGGGCATGAAAGTATGAATCTTGACATTCCATGAGTCATGACAAGGGGGTGTCATATGCCCCAGGGGTGTGGGGAGGAAGGAACAGTTAAGATCTAATGCTGTATTTAGTGGTCTTGGGAAAGGTTTTTCATTACCCTATAGTAATGGACACAGGACATGGTAAATATCATCAAAACTTTTTAAACTGTATTGTCTAAATTGTAAACTATACTGTAAATCACTGACAATGTTTAAACACTATATTTTGCTATCTGTATAACAGTTATAACAATGCTAACATCAAAAAAAAGGGGGGCGTTTAATATGTGGTGGGGAAAGGGGGAATGTTTTGATATCTGGGAGTCTCTGGTACTCCGTGTGTGACTTTGCTGTGACCTAAATCTTCTTTGAAAATTAAATGAAAATTTGAAAGACAATGGGGATTGAGAGGGGGAAGGTATCATGGCACACCGGACATCCGATAACACAGTGATAAAAGGAAAAAAAGAATATATATATGTATATATTTTTTTAAAGTCATTTCTTTTGCTTTTTTCCCCATTTTTTTAATGTCCCAATCCACTAAGTATATTTTGTTTTTTTTGTTTTTTGTTTGTTTGTTTTTTTGTTTTTTGTTTTTTTTCCTGAGTTTCCTTATGTTTGTCTCTTGCATGTAAGCTTATCATTTTCTTTTTCCTATTAAGTTTATTTGATTATTTTATGGACTACATGTTCTTGGAAGATTTTAGATCACAGAATGGTTACAATGGGTACAGCAGGGGATTATTGGTGGGGGGGTGTCTGGGAGGGGGGATTCATGGGAGTAAGTTCATCTGAATATACATGAAAGATATACAAAATTGTTCAAAAGATCAAAGGATGGGGCATGGTCATGGTGGGTGGACAATCACACAATAAATGAGGGAATCTGAATTCCTAGCCTGGAGAGCTCTGCCACATTCTCCAAGGGAGCAGCAACAGTCCTCTGAGTGCAGGGACAGTGTCCGTCAAATGGGGATGGCCCACTGATGAGTTTTTTTATTGATGATTACCCTTATGAGTCTTGGCTGTTGTAACTGAAACTTAGCTTACTGTTATGGGGTGCCTAAGGGTTGCCACCTGAGAGCTTCCTTGTTGCTCAAATGTGCCTCTCTCTAAGTCAAATTCAGCATATGAATGCATTACCTTCCCCCCAATGTGGGACATGACTCCTGGGGACGAGCCTCCCTGGCAACGAGGGATTAATACCAAGTGCCAACTGGCAACACAACTGGAAAAAGACCTTGAATAAAAGGGGGAAAAGTTAAAGACAAATGAGTTCAAGTGGCTAAGAGACTTCAGAGAGAGTCTGGAGTTCATCCCAGAGGTAACTCTTATGCACACCTCAGTAGGAGCTCATAGAAATTCAAAGTGCATATCACCCCACACAGAGGGGCTCCTGAGAATTCTGGAGACACCCAGGTCCTATATAATGGGGGATAGCCCCAGAGACTGATGCCTTATCAGTGGGCTCTATTTTGGAATCTGTGCTCTTGAGAGTGACAGAATTGGACTCAAATAAATCCTCCCTGCACATGGTTCACCAGTCCCTTCTATTCAAACCTATATGTGATGCTGGAGTTTTTATGTATACTTCCAGAGACTGGAGCCTCTGGCCTACCTATGTGCTAGGTGTGCGTGGAATCTTGGTGGAGCTGCATCTCCTACCCTACAGCTCAATGGACTCATCCAAGTCACCTGGCGAGGAGACAACGATGGGCAATGGCCAGCCCAGGGATGGAGAGGGCCTGCATTTGCAGGCAGGATCATCCCACCCACCATATCCATGGGATATAAGCCCTCTCTAACTTGGAGGTGGAGTGGACATCACCATCCCAGTCCCCTCAAGATTGGGGGAAGAACTATGGACTAGAGTGGACTTGATGGTATTCTGT
>JAKSZT010054371.1:2579967-2644392 GCA_026826555.1 Tolypeutes matacus | reverse complement strand
ACAGAATACCATCAAGTCCACTCTAGTCCATAGTTCTTCCCCCAATCCTGAGGGGACTGGGATGGTGATGTCCACTCCACCTCCAAGTGAGAGAGGGCTTATATCCCATGGATATGGTGGGTGGGATGATCCTGCCTGCAAATGCAGGCCCTCTCCATTCCCTGGGATGGCCGTTGCCCATCGTTGTCTCCTCGCCAGGTGACTTGGATGAGTCCATTGAGCTGTAGGGTAGGAGTTGCAGCTCCACCAAGATTCCACGCACACCTGGCACATAGGTAGGCCAGAGGCTCCAGTTTCTGGAAGTATACCTAAAAACTCCAGCATCACATATAGGTTTGAATAGAAGGGACTGATGAACCATGTGCAGGGAGGACTTATTTGAGTCCAATTCTGTCACTCTCAAGAGCACAGATTCCAAAATAGAGCCCACTGATAATATAGTGGTTTTATTTCAACAGAAAGAAATCATTAAGAATTGATCAACGGAGTAAAGAAATTAATCAACTTTTTATTATTGGCATTTCATGCAGATGTTAATTTCTGATATCAGTCATGGTTTTCATCATAATTTAGAGTCAAAAAAAGAGAAAATTAAAAGATTTGTGGTAAAAGCAGTATCTGAAACCAAATCCAGGCTATCTTTCCAAATCCATTCATATATTCATTTTGCTTGAATATTTTGCCTCTTTTACAAAAGTGCTCTATGAGCTGCATATAAGTTTCTAATTCAGGATCTTCCAGATGATCCAAGGCTTTCCTGAGCTCTCCTATCTTCCAAAACACGTTTGATATTATTTATTATGTGCTGTTAACTTAGGAAAAATTTGTTTCAAATAGTTTATTCTCTGTTTCTCTCTCTTGCTATCTCTTTCTCACTTACTTGCCCTTTCTTAATTTCTCAATAATTAGCTCCTGAAGTGTATCTTACACAATTCTTTCTGTGATTCTGTGATTCCAACAGCACATAGTTCATCTCCATAAGTGCTTGAATATCTGAAATGTGTTCAAACTGATGGTCTCCATTGTAAAATACCTAAGGTCTTGAAAGAGGACATCCCCTCATATTCCAGTGTCTGAATATTTTACTTAAACACCAAAATTGGTTGTTGCCTCTTGAGCAAAGGTTTATGTGGAGAATGAGAGGAATAAATTTGAAATACAGGCAAGAGTTTGCAAACCTTAGCAAATATGGTAAAACTTGGAAATTACTGATCATCTGCAACAATTTCAGCACTCAGGGGTATTCACAGAAACTGTCTTATTTAATCTTCACAGTGGTGCTGTGAGGCAATTCTCTCACCACAATGAACCATGGTCTCAAACATATTCTGTAAATCAACCAAGAACACAGAGCAAGTAAATGACCTATTGAGATTTGAATGCAGGCCTATTTGTATCAAAATCCGAATTACTTTGCTACAACAAGTAATACCAAGAGATCATAATATAAAATGTTGGTATTGTTTCTTAGAGTATTTAATGAATACCACTTACTCAGTAAATATTTCATTAATGAAGGGATAACAATTCCCTCTATTTACTAACATGTACTATATTTTCCTTTATCATTTAGTGTGAGGATTTGTATCCTTAATTTTGCATTTTGTGTTTGCCTCTCTGTCTCAATAACACAGAGACCTCTCTTTACTTATTCTCCAGTGTTCTAAAACTCTAACAGTTATTTTGGGAAAAACAGAAAGAAGTAAAATTTAAATAATAATTGGACAACAAATTAGAAACTGTTAATCTGCAACTGCCAGGTAATAATTTGCTATGGTATTTGTGGCAAGTTCTGAATGAGAATTAATAATAAAACATTTTAAAATTTCCTGTATACAATATGAATATCAATGAGATATTTTATGATAAAGCCTTTAGAAAAGTAGGAAGTAGAATCATTATGCAATTGCTATACAATTTTAATTTCCTTCTTAAATATTCCCGAACATAAAATCTTTTGAAAACATTAGAATCTAAAGTATTTATTACTTTGGAAATTATTCTGTTTCTTCCATTTATGCTATTCATGAACAAGTTTATTATAATATATTAAAATATATTTGTTATTGATCAGAGATTGTGATGGGTTCACAACATTCTTCACCTTTTAGTTACTCAGAAAATTTGAAAGAAACTTCGTTAAAGAAAATCAGTGTACAGATTCAACAGTATTGGATTACAAATTTTATTCTAATTATGCTATATATTTCATACCGATTAAGTTTATATTGAATCATTTCATATTTAATTTCTAAGGAGTCTCCAAGGAAATCACAGTGCTCTCCTGGTAGTATAATGTTGGAGAAGTTGCTGAGAGTCAGAGCATAAAGGGTTAAGCATCTAAAAAGCTTGCTTGCTGGAAAAGAAACATTAGTAAATGTCTCCAAGGACACTGCATGCTGCAGCTATCAGTGGGAGGAGGCAGAGCAGAGTGAACTCACCACATAGATGTTATTGTCTGAATTCCCAAGAAAGATTGTCTGGGAACTCACAAACAGGTAGCGCTCTCACGCACCAAGCTGAGAAACTAGTGAAGGACTCCCTACTTTTGTTATCAGCTTTGTAGTACAAAAAGCAGCTTCGGCCTTAATAAACTTGCCTGCATTCCACATGGAGTGAGGTCTCCTGATCCCAATCTTTCTTTGGATCATTCCCGGCACCGTCTACCTCCACGTTGAATTACAACAGTATAATACAGAGTATCTGCTATAAACCTATCTTATTTTTTAAGCTCAAACAATTAAGCAATTAAACTTAAAGCAAAGAATAACGTCCATGTAATGAAATTCAAGGAACACAGAAGGAAGGGAGGGAGGGAGGAAGGAAAGGAAGGAAGGAAGGAATAAAAGAAGGGAGGAAAGAAGGAGGAAAGAAAGAGGCACAACCCAAATATTCTTCTCCATATTTTGATAAAACCAAAATATTCATCACAATATTTAGAAAAGGATGAATGTTTTCCAATGCTTTAAATCCACTAAATCTGTACCTAACATTAGAATAAGATGTTTACCTTGGGTATAATTTGACTGCATATATTTGCCCATTCTTGATACATAGAGGAGAGCAAAAATTTGTAGCTTCGTTATTAAAACAAATACAGTTCACAGGACTCTTTCTCAGAAGTCCTTCAAGAGAAGGGTAAATGGAGTCCTGATGCTTCTGTTCCTTTATTTGAAGCTCTTTTGTTACTCTTTATTTTCCTCAGGAACATGATAAAATTATTCTATTTTATTTAGCTAATGAACTTGTAGCTCGAAATCCATTTGGCAGCAGACATTGCTAGTCAGTTGGGTTGTAAATTTGCAGTAATTTTTAATCAGTAAAATACAATGCGAAAGACTGGAAGAATATATATTTTTAAATACATTTCCCAGAAGTTTCCAATTAGTTTTCAAAAAAGTGTTCCTTTAAAAATGGTGATTTCCATCATTGATGGTAGGGTGCAAAGAAAAACATCCATAATGCCTTTTATCTTAGAAAAAAATTTAAAACCATCCCAATAATTCTAATACATTTTATTATATAATATGTAATAATACATTTCAAAATAGTACATTTCAAAATGTTCTTAAGCCATTTATCACACCAAATTTCTAACAAGAAAACAGGAAGATATAATTGCTGACTGAAATGTAGTTTAAAGTTATCAACTAATTAGTGTCTTTTCATAATATTCTGTAAACATTTGGGTTTTCTGAGTTTTGGTACTTAGGATATAATAAACTCAGAAGAGCCACCTAAAATGTAATTAAGATCTTAGGTGAAAAATTGTAGTGTTCATCTTTATGGATAGGGATGAAATTATTTCTTTCTCTGATACAGAGAATTTTAAGTGATGTTCTAATGAAATTAAGTTTTAAACCACTTGAAATTCAGGAGATGTAAAATGACTAATCCCCTTCTAAAATAAGTTTCTCTTTCAAAGCATACAGTGATCTTTAAGTAGAAAAATATTTCTTTCTTTACTGTGGGAATTTATCATCTGTCACTTTTTAATTCATCTAACCCATTAATCTTGCCTTTGAAATATTTTGGACAGCAACCAAAAATATCATGGGCCATAATTTCCTTTACAATGGTTTCTTACTCTACCATTCTTTCAGGTGCTTGGTAACCTTTGTGTTTTCGTTCTTTTCTTTTTACCTGTCTGCAATAAATGTGTCTTACTACTTATTCTCTAGTGCTTTAAAAATGTCTTTATTACACTATGAATTTTCAGAGTCAGTTCAAGATAGATGACAAAATTAGTAGTGACTCAAAAGAGTTACAGGCAATCTCTTGCCCTATATAAAGTTGCCTTTTTACTTATTTATAAGTAACATGTAGAGAAAATATAGATGGTTCAAAATAGGTAGAATTTATACAATTTAAAAAGCATATGAAAGGGATTATCATGACAGGTACATCAGAGAATTGTGAACTATAACTGAAATATCATAAAATGACTAGAGAATTAAAGAATTGGTTTGTAAGGTCAACAGACGTGTGGCTTTTTCCTTTGAAATCATGTAAAATTTCAACTATATACAAAATGAAGAGAATAATATAGGTAATCCCCTTGAATCAATCAAAACATAATCATGTTACATTCATTTCATACGTTAAATCAAACTTATACAACTGGGATAAATTGGTCATTATGTATAAATCCTTTTCATATTTGTTGGGTTTAATTATAATATTTTCATCAAAATTTTGTTTATATTCATAAGGGATATTGATCTGTAGTTTTCTATTCTTGTCATGTCTTGTCTATATTTGGTTTCAGAATAACTGGTCCCATAGAATGACTTGTGATGTTTTTACCATTCCTCCATTTTGGGGTGAAGAGTTTGCGAGGATTGTTATTTCTTTTTAAATCTTTGGTAGAATTTCAGCATTGAAGCCATCTAGACTTTGGCATCATTTTTGTGTGGGAGTATTTTTTATTACAAAGTCAGTTACCTTACTTATTATAGGTTTGTAAAGGTATTTAATTTTCTGCCTCCCCTTGAGTAATTTTGGTGTGTACAGCAAGTTGTTTATTTGTCTAAGCTTTCTAATCAGTTGTGTATATATTCTCCTGTACATAGGAAGCTGGTGCTCAACCACTGAGTGACACCCAATCCCTAATCAGTTGTTTTAAAGTTGTTCATGTTGTTCCTTTATAGTAATCTTTCTTTCTGTAATGTTGGTCAAGATGTACACAAAAATAGAGGTTTCAATTACTGTTTTTAAATTACTGTTTTCTCATTTGCCTCTAAATCATAAACAAGGGGAAAATACATAGTGTAACTGTATTTTATGATTACCTATGTAATTACATTTACCAGGGCTCTATTTCTTTCTTTTCAATTTGAGTTATTTTCTGGTATCACCCCCTTTCAACATGAAGGATTTTGTCTAATATTTCTCCTGAGACAATATTTCTGTCTAAGATTTCTAGCAACAAAGAGTCTCAAAAATTGTTGAACAAAGAATGTCTTTTTTTAGCCTTTATTTTTGAGTAATAGTTTTATTGGATATTTAACTCTTGTTTGACAGACTTTTATTTCCTTTTCAGTAATTTGAATATAATCCTATAGCTTTCTGTCCTCCAATGTTTTTGATGAGAATTTAGTCATATTTTTCTTGTTGCTTTGAATATTTTTGTATTTATCTTTGGCATCCAAGATGAAAAATGATGGGTCTATGTGTAATGCTTTGTTATCTGTAGCTTCATGTTTTTTAAAAAATATGTTAAATTTTGGTGATTTTTTTCTTCAAATATATTTTCTGTCCCTTTCTCTATCTTCATTTTTCTGGGATTCTAAAAACTTATATTTTAATGAGCTCTATGGTATTCTACTGGTATTTGAAACTTTTTTATTCTATTTTTAATTCTTGTTTCTTCATATTCTTAAAATCATATCATCTCAACAGGTCTGTCTTCAAGTTTGCTAGTTCTTTTTTCTTCCAGCTCTAGCCTGCTATTGAGGACCTAAAGTGAAATTTTCCTTTCTTATGCTATTTTTTATATCTGGGATTTCCATTTACCTCTTTTAAAATAATTTCTATATATTTATGGCTTTTCTCTGTTTTATGAGTCACTTTAATCATTATTTCTTATAATTCTTTAAATGTTTTCCTTTATTTCTTTGAGAGTATTTAAAATAGTTGCTGTTAAGAAGACTTTGTCTTCTAAGTCCAATAACTGCTTCCTTCAGACACATTTTCTATGCACTCTGCTTTGTTTTGCTATTGGTGTTTATCCATATATGTGTCACAATTTCCTGGTTAGTTGCATGTTTCAACAGTTGTGGTTAGAAATGAATATTTCTATTGGAAATAGTGGAAACTCTGGATTTTAATTCACTATATGGTTGGTTGTTGTTGCTCTTTGTATGCTTGTCTAGTGACTTGCACAGATTAACTCTGTGTAGTTCTGGTTTCTTTACTATGTGGAACAATGTATGTCCCTGTCAAGTTTTTTTTTGTTTTTTGTTTTTTAAGTCTTACTTACTAAAGATTATCTTGGGATCATAGTAACATACTGACAGCCAGTGATTTGCCAGATGTGCTTAAACACCTTGAAGTCAGAAAGACTTCTACTCTCTGTGATGAATTTATATATGACTTCAGGAAGGTATTCAATGTACACTCTCCTGAAATTTATTTTATGCATTCAAAGTTACATTCAACCAAGGACAAGTGACTTCTTGGCATGCTTCTTAGTACCTCCTGAATGTATATGAAGCCTTGTCAATGTGCAAAATATCTCAGACACTAAGGGTGAGAGGGAACTTATCAATGCATTATTTAACTTTTTTATTCCCCAGAACAGAATTGCCCATTAAATTTATCTCTGGTCTCTTCTAAACCTTACAGAGATTTTAGACTAGCTTAATATAGGTCTTTCATGATTATTTACCACTGAGACACCTAATATTATCCACAGTGTCTTTAGCCATGGAATTCCCCATACTCTGCTAAAAATAAAGTGTGCCTCCTCCAACAGTGATAAGAGAAATGCCAGTCCTCATGGCTCCTACTGGGATAGGTCTTCTTCTCTATGGAGCTGAGTAAAGTATGGGAGTGTAGTCAGGGTAAAATATATCTATTTTAATAGATAAACATTTCACAACATATTGGTCAATTTCCAGGTTTTTTGCATTATAGTTGACAATTGTGTACAGTTTTATCATTTCTGAACTGCTTATCCACCCATTCCAGAAGTCTTTGTAATTGATTTTTGACAAATGTGCAAAAGTTTTTCAGTGTCAAAATTGTGGTACATTGAATTATGTACCCCAGAAAAAGACATGTTCTTAAATTTAGTCATATTCTCAAGATGTGAACTCATGTGTAATTAGTACCTTTTGAAGATATTATTTTTAGTTAATGTGTGGTCAACTAAACCAAGATGGGTTTTTACTATTATGTAGGCCTTATAAGGAAAAAGCCTGGGGATAATCCAGAGGCCAGAAGTCAATGGAATCCAGAAGAGAAAAGAGAAGACAACCCCACAAGACAGAGACCCAAGCCAGGGAACCCAAGGATTGCCAGCATTCAGAGCCACAATATTACAAATTTGGTGAGAAAGCATCTCCAGACCTCAAAACCATTAGCCAATTCCCATTGTTTAAGCTAATCCTTTGCATGTTACAGCAGCCAGGAAAGTAAGACTAAAAGTATTGTATCTTTAATATATAGTGCTGAACAATTGGACATCCATATGGAAAAATTTAACCTAAACCTAAAATTCATGCTTTATAAAAAAAATTTACTCAAAATGGATCATAGATCTAAATATATAATGTAAAACTATAAACATTTAGAAGCAAACATAAGAGAAATCTTTGTAAACTGGGGTTAAACAACGAGTTCTTAGATATGCTATTGAAACACAATCCACAAAAGAAGATATTGATAAGCTGGATTTATCAAAAGGAAAATATTTGGTCTGAAGAAGACATTGTTAAGAGAATGCAAATTCAAGATACAAACTAGCTGAAATATTTTCACATCATACATCCAACAGAGTAAATGTATAGAGAAAATGTAAAAAACTTCCAAAATTCAGCAAGAGGACAAGAAACAACCTAATTAACAAATGGAAAATAGTCTTGAATGAATACTTCATGAAATGTGCTGTTCAAAAGGCAAATAATCACATGATAAATTATTGAAATGAATATTAAAAACAAAATGAAATGGTGCTTAAAAAATGAAATGGTGTTTTAATGGCTAAAATTTTTAAAAATCACAAAATAAAAGAAACCAAAATTGGTGAAAACTGATAGAATCACTGCATGGTCATAGTTTTGAATGCATGATCATGGTAGAAATCACCGTTTATTACATATTTGTCCATCTATATATGCATTCATCTTTATATATACATGAATTTATTTCTAATTCCTATAAACTCTAAATATTTTCCTTTATTGTTTTTTGTGATTGCATGTCCATGCATATGGTGGAGGTAACAGGTTATGGAAATAATTCTATTGTTTTACAATCTCTATAATAAGAGGAAACATAAGAAACCTGATGTAGATATTTGACTCTAAGCTGGATGCAGTAAATTCTTGAGGTTTTAGCATTTGAGCATTCAGGCATGTTCTGTGTAGGAAAAGAATTGTACAATTCATAGTTAGATGGCCAGGAAGGCACTAATGTTAGAAAACCATAGGTTTCCACTGATATTCATTATTATCTTATTTAATGATAGAGAAAATTTTAGCTGTTCTTATGGCAGTGCAGATAAAGTTCATATTCCCTAGACTCTATTCCAGCTTGGTGTAGTTTTGTGACTAAATTTCGATGATGGATCATGACCTGATATTCTGCATGTTGTCTCCAAATTGTACAACTCAAAAAGAAGAAGTGAGTGAAAAAATTGTATTGAGGGTGACATCACCATTCCAACAAATTTAAACTTCTTTCTACAGAATTTTTCATGGCAGAGAAACTTCTAACTTGAACATTATTTTTACATCTCTTATAGAACAGCTTAGTTTAAATCCCATGTATTAATAAATTCCTGATGTTCTCCATGCTTATATTTCTCAATAATCACAAAGAATAAATTATTCTCACAATACGTGTTCCTTATTTAGCATCTATTTAATATGTTTTAGATAACAAGCTAAGTACTGTATAAAAATAATCATAATACATGCAATACATCTAAGGGCTTAAAAAGTTTAAATGACTTCTTAAATTTGTATGAAATAGGAGGAAATATAAAAACAAAATAAGAGTGTCTATAGCTAAGAGATTTCAAATGGTCCATTCTTATGCAGGTCTCAGCCAGCTATCACACACTGTCACAGTATGCAAAGCAACAATGTTCCTGAAGATCCTAAGGACATGAGGACACCATAAACAAACCACGAGATAAACAATGCAGCTATCTGACCTGAATTTGACTATCTGAATTTAGCTATCTGACAGCTGGATTACCCTAAATATCCACCAACACAAACAACTTGTGTAATGGTTTCCTTTAAAAACCCTTGCCTAGAAATGCCAATTTGGGATTCAATGTGGGTTGCTACCTGAGTATGTGCTCCTTGAATAGCAATTCTAAGACACCCCCCCCCAAAATGCCTTTATTGCCTTGCAGCTTAGTTTATTATTTCTCAGTAGACAAATCCCTTGTTTTATGTTTCTCCCTCATCCATTGGTTTCAATGATAAAAATAATCTCAAACAGAAATGAAAAGAAAAAAAGATATGAAACAAAGGTGAAGCTGAAGAACCAGACTAAGGAATGACAACAGGAAGTTGTTAGTTTCTGCACAGAATGTCTAATAGACTAAGTGAATTTCAACTACCTTTTTTGTTTTTATTAACACACAATTTTTAAGATTCAAATTCTTAGGTAAGAATTCCCAACTGACTTAGTCTTTAACAATTATACACCACTGACTCAGGAAAATCCTTCATATAAAATCCTACCACAGGTTTCCACATTTGGATTTTATTATCAATAGAAGGTAATAAAATCTGAACAGGGGAAATATATTGATAAAGATAGTGTAGAAGTGGGCAGAACTTCCATAATTTGCCAATGATCTTTCTGCTTTTACAGGAAGCACATATGGTAGCCTGTGAGTTTCCACATTGTTTGAAAAAGAAACTGGTTAGCACCATAACAAGTGTATTAAATGAGTCAGTTAACAAAATCAACATATCTTAATATTTTATATGCAAATTTAAAGTTTGCTGTAATTCTCTTAATTGTTCATCCTTAATTGACTAAAACTTTTGTGAATCCACCAGCCTCATATTAGACAAATATATCCCAAAGTTTTAAAATGGGCTTGTTTCCTTTCTCAATGTCTTTTAAAATTGGTACCATGTGCAACTGAAGTGTCATCATTTCTTTATTTTTACAAATATTTGACACATAGAAATTCAACTGGCTATATACTAAAGGGTAGGGATTTGAACATGTGGTTTTTAAGTTTTCCACTGATCATACTCTGCTAAAACATAGCTCTAATTTGCCAGGCTTTATGAGGTATATCTGGAACAATATAACATAAATGTATTATTCAATATGTGACTGAATCTGTATTGCCAAGAGTCACATGAAACATGATTGAAATTAACAGCAAGAGTTATAGAAAGACTAAGAAAATATATTAGGAGTAGTATGGTCAAATATGTGTTTGATTGTTCCAAATTCTATGAATGGCAGGAAGAATGGTTTAGTTCAATTAGAAATGAATATGGGAATGGAGGTGATCCCCAGGGCAGAGAATCTTTCTTGCTTCAAGAGTCCTATTAGTTATTACAGCAGAATGTATTTCAGAAGATAACATCGGTTTCAATAAAGACTTTATATAACATTAATTTTTTTTCCTAATTTTATCTCTGCTTTTTACCTAAATCAATAAAGGTAAGCATAAAATTTCCCTCAATACAAACTGGTAAGCCTAAACTATTTCTGTCCAATATCAAATTTATTTTTGCATGTATCTCTGGTTTATTAAGCATCAGCAAAAAACATTCAATTCCAGAATATGAAAAAAGTATTCTTGGTTTTTTAAAAATTTCAAATATTGTTTCATATAGCCTTTGTAATTTTCTGACTTTCCTGATTGTAAGATCAAATGAAAATAAAATGCAAAGCCCTTTGTAATATAACACCCAATATATCAAAGATTAGTACCATTGTCATCACCATCATAATTCCTAACATTTATCAAGTGATTATATGTGTTAACAATGGATTTAAGGGTTTTACATGTATTAAATCTGGAGTATCTCATTAAAATCAAATTATACCTAAATAATGAGTATGATACTGATGTGTGTTACTGCATTGAGTATATATATTAATGCATATATATATATATATATATATATATATATATATATAACTGATATAAAGAAAGTTCCTGTATGATAAGGGTTAAGTCCAATGATAAAAGAATCTGAAATTATTAGGTATTTATTGACCTGTTTTCATTTTTGTCATTAAAGAATTCTCCTCCAAAAAAATTTTAAAAAGCCTTCTCAATTGTATTTGCCAATTTGATTTTTATTTCCTTTCTTAAATTTGATTTTATAAACTTGCCTTGAATATAAGAAATTTATACATTGTCATGATAGATTTGGTAGTTGATAACACAATCCTTACATCAGAGAAAATCATTATTTAACTGGAGAGACCAGAAAAACAAAAAAACAACAACAAAAAAAAAAAACACAAAATATGTGAACGAATAAAGGAGTCAACATGTAGTTGAATTATCTAGTGATTTTCTTTCCGAGTTGTATAAACATTAGCTTCTAATAGTTTCCAAAACTCAGTAAATCCACCTTGAAGTTTTGAGAAATTTTTTGGCTTTTTTGACCTGATTGTTTTCAGAAGTTGAACACAGTTTGAATATTTTTAGAATAATTACATTTTTCACTTTACACATAGTTTTATATCAAGGATATCATTTAATATTCACACAATAGTTTTTCCCTTTGACAGATAAAAATTGAGGCAACAAAAAGTCTTGAATAGGTTATTGATTATAAGGTTTGTTGTTGCTTGAACTTGCTAATTTTTTTTTTTTGACATCTACTTTTAGTTTAATTTCAAATGCATTACTCTTCATGGACAGATGGGAACAATGTAGAGAGGGGATCAAAGAATAAGAGAAAAGCTTACAAAAAGAGCAGTCATAATAAAGGGGATATCAATTCTGAGGGCAATGGTTATATCATCAAAGTTGGGGTGCATGATACAAGCTATTCTAGAAGGATGTGGTGACTCATTCAAAAAACTATTTTGATTGAATTATCTAAGTGATTAAAACATGCTTACAATTTTGTAGAATATTGTACTGAAAGAAAAGCATGGGATTTTTGTCTTAGAGACTTGAAATCATAACTTAGGAGTGTCTTCTACTGTCTACTCTTTTCTTACCATCCTTGAGGTTCAGTTACAGCGTCTTTAACAATCCCTACAATTAGATTTTCAGTGGGAGAATTGTATAAGATAGTGATTGCAGAAACTCTCTATATCTTTAATACTTTAGTATTTAGTCTGAAATATCATAGATAATAAATGAAATTATTATTTGTCTTTATTTTTCTTAGTCACAGAAAATATTCATGATGCCCAAGTTTTGCATGGATAGTTACTTCTGTCCTATTTGTTTCTAGTGTTTTTGAAACTGAGCTCTTGTCCATTGTCCACCCTTAAGGTCCTTTGCACATGTTTATTGGTGTGTCTATTCCCTGCAATGATTCTGTGTCTTTCAAATTAGTTAACACATATTATAGAAGTAATCTACCATATCATGAAAACAGTGAGGCAAGGTGTTTCTTCTGCAATGATGAATGGAAAGGTTATAATTCCTTTATACACACAGCACATATACACATAATTAATGCATGTTTTATTCTATTAGGGGAAGGAGGCTGAGTTTTGTAGTAAAGTTGCTTCTTACACATTGAGAATTATACCAGAAAAACAATCAATTTGACTCAGTTGTAGTTTTTCCAAGGAGTTGTGAATCAATTATTATAAAACAAATACAGCATTCATTGCATACTTATAAAAAATACTTTAACAAACTTATACTCCAGATGAAGAAATAAGAAGAATCAATAATAATGATTGAAGATCACACTCCAACACACTCATGTTGTACACTCATTCACATGTTGCAAAGAAAAGACTGAAAAAATACAGATGCAGTATAGAAAAACAGTGATCAATGAGGATGTGGATGATTTAAGAAATTATTATAGATGAGTTTTAGGTTGTAGTTGATACTCCTTCTACAAAATAGGTTTACAATTCAGAATAATTATGTGCATGCTCTTATTAAAATTGCTTGCTTGAACATACATGAGAAGTGAAACTAATTCTGACCTCTTGAGGCATCTTAGACAGAAGGCCATTTTAGAGCTCCTTTCCCTCCCACTACAAAATCTGAATAAAATGTATGACTTCTGACTCATCCATTCAAAAAAGTCCAGTTTAAAAGATTAATGGCATCCCATAATATTTTGAGGCTGAGATCATTATTTTTTATACTAAAATAGCTTAGATATGCATAATATAAAAGATTTTGGAGATAATATAGGAAACCTACCATGTTTTTATTAAATATATTTGAATGCTTCATTCACAAAACTGTTTTAGAAGTCTTACAAACTATTTACTTGTGCAATAAAATTAATTTTAATTGAATAAAATAGGAAACATAATTGAGAGAAGGAAAGCATACCAATTGAAAAAGGGACTAATTGCCACAATTGAACATAAGTTCAGATTTTGAGTTTTAAGTGTTCAAATAGCAAAATCTAAAACTACATGTCATCACCAGTGTAGCAGTTTGATATTATTTATGAATTCCAAAAAAAAGAAGAGGATTATATTTGTAAATCGGTCTGTCCTCTGGACACAATACCCTTGATTGAATTAAATTCAGAGGTTTTACTTTTACTTGTTTAAATCAAGATTAGGGCTTTGATTTGACCACATTACTAGGGCATGCAGCATTGAGTCCCCACTCCCTTGGTGGGCTATATCAATGGATACTCACTCTAGAAGAGAGTTCTGCAGACACAGAAGTAGATACACAGAGAAGATACACAAAGGAGGAGACTCAGCTCCATAGACATAGCAGAGGCCCCCGGAAGAGAGATGAGCCATTTCTCTGAGAGTTGACAGCTGAACTTGTGAAGAGACCACAGCAGCTGAGTCCAGAAATAAACAAGCCCCAGGAAGAGAGACGAGCCCTTTGCCACCTTACAGCTGAGATTGGTAGAAGCTGGATACACGGAGTCTTAAGAGGGAAATGTAAGGCTGAACCCTTGCTGATGTTGCCCACCATCTTGCTTCAACACAGGGCAACAGAGTTTGCTAAGGAAGTAACCTTGAGTTGGACTCTTTAGGGCCTTGTAACTGTAAGCTTTTACCTCAAATAAATACCCTTTTTAAAATCCAACCAATTTCAGATACTCAGCATCAGCCCTTCTGGCTGACAAATATAACCAGAAATAAGAAAATAAAATAAACCTTAACAAAAAAAAAAAAAAAAAAAAAAAAAGGAAAACATGGTTTATTTTTTTACTGACATGTAGACCCAATGGCAGTCATAGTATTTGTTCTTGTACAGAGCTGGAAAAATAGGAGGGCACTGATGCTTAGTTTATATATAAGAAAACCAAAGCCTTGTCTTGAAAAATGAAGTAACTTGTTCTTCTGATTAAATTATGCCTAGTGATGAAAAATGAAAAGAAAAAGGCAGAAGGCAATTTTTCCACTGTGATGCAATTTATACTCCTGGGATTTTCTGACCTTCCAAATCTCCAAGGATTTCTTTCTGGAGTGTTCACCATGGTTTACATAATTATTTTAGTTGGAAATAACCTCATAATCATAATAACCAGGCTTGACCCTATACTACAGAAACCAATGTATTTTTTTCCTGGCAAATTTTTCCTCACTGGAAATTTGTTATGTGTCTAACACTCTGCCCAGGATTCGGGAAAACCCATGGACTCAAGAGAGAAGCATTTCCAAGAGGAAATGTGCCACCTAAATTTGCTTTCTCCTTATGCTAGGGGCCACTGAATGTTTCCTCCTGGCTATAATGGCCTATGACCTCTATGTGGCCATCTGTAATCCACTACACTGTCCTCTAGTCATGAACCAACAGACGTGTATTCAGCTTGCAGTTGGTTTCTGGGTCAGTGGAATCCCAGTCCAGATAGGGAAACATGTCAATTTTTCTCTCTGCATTTTTGTGATTCTAACCAAATCAACCACTTCTTCTGTGACATCCCTCCCCTTCTCAAGCTGGCCTGAGGAGACACAACACTGCATGAGATATCTATTTAGTAGCTATGTTGTTTGTTGCAGTCCCTTTTTTGCTGATACTTGCCTCCTACAGAAAAATCATTTCCACAATTCTGAGGTTGCCAACAGCCCAAGGACAGGCCAAAGCCTTCTCCACATGTTCTTCCCACCTGCTGGTTGCTGTTTTATCCTTTGGAACTGCTGCCATCACCTATTTAAGGCCCAAATCCAACCATTCTGTAGGAACTGACAAACTGCTTTCTCTTTTCTACACCATTGTGACTGCAATGTTTAATCCTATGATACACAGCCTGAGGAACAAGGATGTTATAACAGCACTAAGAAAATTGTTACTTAAATAATATCATGATTAGATTGATTTTATTATTTTAACATTTTTTGGCCTCACAGTTATCAAAGAAACATTTCAAATATCTATATAACCCCCTTAACCAGATAATCAGTTTTGCCTGAGGATGTACTTTTAGAGTTAGCATGAAATGTACTGTGATTGGTATATACTAGGCACATTAATCCACCTTCAAAATGCCATGTGTAAAGAATAAATTTTGTCTCATAAATAAAATAGTAATGTGCATTACATTTTCCCATTCAAAGCTATGAACACAAGTCAAGATTTTAAGAAATTTGGTTTAAATATACTACAAATTATATAAGATTAATTGTCAAAAAATTGCTTAAATCTTCACACATGTATTTGCTAGCATTCTTCTTTGTTTCTACAACACAGAAACTGGTCAGTAGTTGAATATTTGTTGAGAAAATGATTAAATGATTGCATGTTTAAATGAATATGACTATGTCCTACTTCAAATTCTTGACAAAGCCTAGAGATATTAAAGTATTACTAAACATATTTGTTTAAACTACTATGCTCACATGTAGAATTACTCAAATCATATTGCTAAAAGGAAAGCTTACATGAATTTAGGTCTCTCGTTTGTCAGTTCCTGCCTGAGCATATGATATGGCAGAAAATTCCCATCAGTCTCACCCAATTTATGTTACATATTTCCATGTTATTCTTAAAAGTAATTAGCATTGGATACTTTATCTCTTTCATGACCATACTCCAAATATATATATTCTCAATCCATTTTGGATGAACACTGCTGTGTATAAAAGCTTGTCTCTTTGCTTCCTTTCTACAAAGTCATTTATATGTTGTCTACTTTATAATAATATCTTTGTCATAAGTCCTCTCTAAAGAAAATATATTTGAAAATTTAAAATAATTATACATAATATGGTAGTATTATATTTCAAAGACTCATTTCGCCAAACAATTGTATGACAATAGAAATAAGATGAGTCCCTATAGGATATAAAGGATTTCAACATAATGACTTGAAGTTGCAAAATAGTTTGTGGGCTATTGCCTTTAAACTATAATCTCCCCAAACCCTCTTCATGTTGATCTTCTCATTCAAGATACCAGTGTCCTCCAAGGACATAATCAATGCTAATAATAAAAATTAAAGTTATAAATCTGTTCACATTTCTTTTCAGACTCCACATTGGCACTTATGTTTTGGAATAAATGGTATTTTATTTTCTAATAATTGGTAAAAATTCCATTAATAATTGTATCAATACTGAGATTTGTTTGGATCAGAACTACTTCATTTCTTTTCTATTAATCCAAGTATTTTGTTGAAAGAAAGAAAAACTGAGTATGTAATGAAAATTATCTGTCTCCCCTTTGACAGGACAATAGATTTTTTTGTTGATCAATTACTCTTTTTAGCAAAATGGGGGAGGGTTCAATATAATATATTTTTAGACTTCCTAATAATTTTTTCAGGTTGAATCTCATAAGCAAAACAAACATTGGTATAACAGTTACATTCCTTTCCATATGATTTTTTTTAGCCAAAACTTGGATAAAGACAGGAAGACATTATGTATGTATGTACATATGTATGTATGATGGTGATTTATTATTAATATTCCTTGTGATTTTACTTTAGTATTTTAATTCATATTTTCTTCATCCAATAATTTTTATAATACTGTTATCAATGTTTGCTTTGTAATACTCCTACTTTTTTTGATATATGTCTTTGTATAAATTTTTTAATTTGCAATCCAAAAATTATTATAACCTAATAACATCTTCATATGAACATAACCTTACATCCTCACCATAAAATAATCTAATTTTCTATGTCTAATTTCCCATATTTTCTAAACCTCTGAATGTTCTACTTGTCCATATCCAGAATCTGCTCTTGATATATATACCAGTACTTTTAGTAAACTTATTTATTCTTATGTTGCTTTTAATTATATTTTCAGAGGTGCACAAATAGAACTTTTGTCCTATAAGGACATATTTGTCATGATTTCTGGCCATTGTGTAAAAAAGGGCCAATTTTCTTTGCAGTAGTAATAGGTATAAAGCTGTTGCTTCAATGTGTGTATGTATTTTGGCATTTTGTACTTCTCAAAGAAAATATTTGTTTTCCATGTGTGAATGTATACATAAGAATTTTTGAGATATGTATATAAATTATCAAATTTCTGAAATTTTGGAAGTGTTAGAATTTTTGCGGGGGAATCAGAATCTTTTAAATTCTGAAAAGTAATGTCTTCACTAATTTCACAGACCAGTTTGCACATTCTTTAGTTCAAGTCATGACTTATAGAACCATTTTCCCCAGAGATGAAAGATTTCTTATTATTAATATCAGAATGATGCCTTTTTGATTCAAAATATATTTTGGAAAACTTTTCAAACACATTGAGCATGTTATTTACAAGTCTCAAATGATACCAACTAATGTGCTAAATTAAAAAGGTTTTTTTCTGATGAGAATTGCAGAAATTCTCGTTTGTTAAAAGTGCAATATATATGTGTGTTATAAAATACAGTGTTATAATAATGTACCTTATATATTATACATTATATAGCAAGTATATTATTATATATTATATAATACATAGCATAATATATTATATAAAACACAGGTAATTATATATAATATTGTGCTTATTGAAATGATGGTGAATTTTTATTTAGCTACAAGACTCACACCACAACCAGTTAAAGACTAGTCCACTTGAAGCAACTTACCTGTTCATTTTACCAAGTATAAAGAAGTTGTGTATTTGTTAGTATGTTTTGGATGTCATAAATGATTTGTTGATTCTTATTCAGTAAGATTAGTGTGATCCATTCTATGATACTTCACTATAGGTTTGTTATTTTTATTCATATGCCTATCTTTTATTCATATTCATTTATGACACTAGGGAATATTGGATTAGACAAGAGAAAGTCAACTTCTTTACATTCTTAAGTCCATGGTAAAAGCCCAATGTAGAGAGCTTTATATTTGTTTCCTATATGAAAGGTAAATACTATGAATGAATTATTTGTCTATACCTGTCCCCCACCTAACCATGATCTCAAGAGATTGTCCTGGATTATACCCAATCTAATCTTTCTGATTGCTGAAATCATCAGTTCTCCCTTTAAGGCCTTCAATTTATTGGTGAGGCTCATTTCATGTAATTGTTGAAGGTAATCTCCTTTGTCATTGTAGATGTAATCAGCCATAGATGCAATCGATTGATTTAAATCCACAAATACCCTAGCAGTAACAATCAGGCTGGTGTTTTCTTGACCAAGAAACTGGACACCATAACCTAGCCAGATTTATACGTAAAATTATCACAAAGAAGATACTATGAACAACTATATGCTAAAAAATTACATAACCTGCACAAATTCCCAGAAGCACAAAATCTACCTATACTGACTCAAGAAAAAATAAAAGATCAAAATACACTAATAACAATTAAAAAGATTAAATCATTAATAAAAACCTGCCTAGAAAGAAAAGCACAGGACCAGGTGGTTTCACTGGTTAATTTTACCAAACATTCCAAGAAGAATGAACACCAATTCTTCTCAAACTCTCCAAAAAATTGAAGAAGAAGGAAAACTCCCTAACTCCTATGAAACCATTATTGCCATAATAGAGATACCAAAATAAAAGAACATTATAGACCTATATCCTTTTTAAATATACATGCAAATATAATCAATAAAATACTAGCAACTGAATGCACCACATATTAAACAATTCTACACCATGATCAAGTGGTATTTATCCTAGGTATGCAAGGGTGGTTCAACATAAGAAAATTAATTTATATAATTCAGCACATTTATAGAATGAAGGAAAAAATATATATGATAACTTCAACTGATGCAGAAAAGACATTTGACAAAAACCAGCATAATTTCTTTGTAAAACACTGAAAATTAGGAATAGAAGGAAAATTCCTCAATATGATAAAGGGCATAAAGGAAAATCCACAACAACCATCATGCTCAGCAGTGAAAGACAAAGTTTATCCCTCAAAGATCAGGAGCAAGACAAGAACGTCAACTGTGATCAATGTTATTCAACATTGGACTGAATGTTCTAGCCAGAGTAATTAGACAAAAAAAAGAAATAATAGATTCCAACATTGGAGAGGAGGAAGTAAACCTTGCCTACTTCCAGATGACATGATCCTATATATTGAATATCCTGAAAAGTTCACAAAAAAGCTACTAGATTTAATAAACAAATTCTGCAATTTGGTGGGGTACAACATCAACATGCAATAATCAATAGTGTTTCTATGCCCTACCAATGAACAATCTGAAGAGGAACTGAAGAAAAATTTCCATTTCAAATATCAACTAAAAATCAAATCTCTAGGACAAATTTAAACAAAGATTTAAATAATTATAAATGGAAAACTAAAAATAAATAGGACAAAATATTAATAATGGAAAACTATTACACATTAATAAATAAATCAAAGATGTCCTAAATAAATGGAAGGACATTCTATGTTCATGGATGAGAAGACTAACTACTGTTAAGATTTCAATTCTACCCAAAGTGCTTTAAATATTCAATGCAATTGCAATAAAAATTCCAACATCTTTGTTTGCAGAAATGAGAAAGGTAATCATCAAATTTATATGGAAGGATAATGACCCTGTGATGGTTTGCAGCTGAAGGGACCCAAGAAAACATTTTAAAACATAATCCATTCCTGTGGGTGTGAACCCATTGTAAGTTGGACCTTTTGATGATATTATTTCAGTTAAAGCAGGGTTTTTGTTTTGTTTTGTTTATATATATATATATATATATATATATATATATATATATATATATATTTAACTTTATTTTGTACATTTAATAATTAAAAACATAAACATTAAAAACTAAAAAGTAAACACAGATGAATAAATATATACATTTCTCAATTAAATGTAATGGATACATGTAATTTTTTTTTGAATCAAACAATATATTACACAATATATTTGGTTCATAGTAATGCATTCATACAGTATTTGGCCTTTTGTGTCTGGCTTGCTTCACTCAACATAATGTCCTCCAGGTTCATCCATGTTGCCATATGCTTTATGACTTCATTTCTTCTTACAGCTGTGTCCATCAACAGATGAATGGATAAAGCAGGGGTTTTCAATCTTGTTTGTTCCATGGAACCCTTTGTCAGTCGGATGAAAACCACAGACCCCTTATTAAGCCCACACTATAAGGTGTGTTATTTAATAAATATATCACACTCCCACCAACATGTCCCCACAAGAAAAATGATCTTTTTAAAATTTTCAGTTCAAGCTCATGGACATGCTGAAATCTTTCCATGGACCCCTTGGGATCCATGGATCCTGGTTAAGAACCCCTGAGTTAAAGTGTGGCCCAGTTCATTCAGGATGAGTCTTAATCTTATTACTGAAGTCCTCTATATGTGGCACAAAACCCAAATGGACAGAGAGAAAGCCATGTGAAGCAAGACCTTCACATCTAAGGCCAACTGATTTTTGATAAGATAGCTAAGTCTACTTAATGGAAAAATAGTTTCTTCAACAAATGATGCTCTGTCAATTGTATATCCATATGCAAAAGAATGAAGGTGGATGCCTACCTTACATCATAAAAATATTAACTCAGAATATAAGCACCACAACTCTAAAATTCCTGGAATTTATAGCGTAGCATCTTCAGAATCTTTTGTTAGGCAATAGTTTCTAAAATTTATACAAAAACTTTATCAACGTCAAAATAAATAAATGGACATCATCAAAATTTAAAACTTTTTTCCATCTAAGGACTTCTTCATGAAAGTAGAAAGACAATTTACAGAATGAAAGAAATTACTTGAAAATCACATCTCTGATAAGGGTTTAATATCCAGAAAACATTTAAAAACTTCTAAAACTCAACAATAAAAAGAAAAACAAACCAATTTGCAAAAAGGATAAAATTCTTGAATATCCATTACAGCAAAGAAGTTATACAAAATAGCAAAAATCACAAGAAAAGATGATCAACATCAATAGCCATTAGGGAAGTGCAAAGCAAAACCCTAACAAGGTACAATTTCACACCCACTAGAGTGACTACTATTAACAAAAATGGAAAATAACAAGTGTTGTAGAGGATGTGGAGAATTAGGAACACTTGTCCATTGTTGGTTTGAATGTAATATGCTGCATGTTCTAAATGGGCATGGCGTATAATTCTTTTCAAATGTTGCTGAATTCAATTTTATAATATTTTTTAAAATATATTTGCATCTTTATAGAGATATATTGGTCTGAAGTCTTCTATTTTTATACAGTTTTTGGTTTTGGTGTTAGGATATTACTGACCTCACAAAGAAAGTTGTGAGGACAATTAAGAACAAGGACAATTAAGAAAATCCTCTTCTAATTTCTGGAAGGGATTGTGTAGAAGTGGTACAAATTCCTTCAATGTTTGGGAGAACTCTCCACATGCATTGAAAACTCAATGTATATGATGATTCTAAGTCTATTCAGATGATGCAGTTCATTTTGATTGAGTTTGGGTAGTTTGTAATTTTTGAAGAATTGGTCCATTTCTTTTATGTTATTGAATTCAAAATTCTTCATAGTATTTTTGCATTATCATTTTAATGGCTCCTAGGAACTGTATAGATATACCCTATTGTATAACTGATAGTTATTTCTGTCTTCTCTTTATTTATTTTTTGTCAGTCTTGCTAGAGGTTTATCAATTTTATGGATTTTTTTTTAAATATGAGCTTTTCTTTCTTGATTTTTTTCTAATGACTTCCTGTTTTCAATTATATTAATTTCTGCCTTACTTTATTATTTCCCTGCTTCTACTTGTTTTGAGTTGAACTTTTTCTAATTTCTTAGGAAAGAACTTAGACTATTGATTTGAGACTTTCCATGTTTCTAATGTAAACATTTAATGCTATACACTTCCCCCACACCAATGTGTAAGCTGCATTGTAAATTTTATATGTTTTTTTCTCTTTAAGTTCCATTGAATTTTAAAATTTCCATTACATCTTCCTCCTTGACCCATTGATTATTTAAAAATGTGTTGTTTATTTCCAATTGATTAGAAATTTTCCTCGTCTCTTTTATTTCTACTTTTATTCCACTGTGAGAGAACACATTCTGTATGATTTCAGTTCAATTAAATGTGATCAAGTTTATTTAATGTCCGAGAATCTGATTTACCTTGATTGTTCCAGGAGTATATGAAAAAAATTATAACATGTTATGTTATGTGAAGTCTATTATGACAAGTAGATCCTGTTGGTTTATTGCTTTGTTCAGAATTCTATATCCTTGAAGATTTTCTGTCTACTTCTTTTATCAGTTGCTGAGAAGGGTGTTGAATGTGTTTCCCACTGTCTTTGGATGGGGTGGGCACAATTTCAATTAAGTCAATTAGTTTTAAGTGTTGTTTATTTGTTCTATATCCTTCCTAATGTCTGTCTTGTTCTATCAGTTACTGAAAGAAGAGTGTTAAAATCTCCAAATATAATTTTAGAATTGTCTATTTCTCCTTTATGTTTTATCAGCTTTTGCCTCTTTTATTTTGTAACACTGTAGTCTAGTGCATGTATATTTATGATTACTATGTCTTCTTTATGAATTGACCCTTTCATCATTATGTCATGACTATCTTTATTTCTGCTTATTTTTCTTGTTCTGAAGTTTACTTTTTCTGATAAGTGTTTATATGGTATATCTTTTTCCATCCTATTATTGTAACCTTAAATATCCTTTTATTTAATGTTAGTTTCTTGTAAATAGTTTATGTTTGAGTCTCTCATTTTGTTGTGTTTTAAACTCAGTCTCTATTTTAGTTGGTATATTTGGATCTTTAACTTTTAAAGTTAATATTGGTATGGTTGGATTTAGGTGTAATAGTGTATTATTTCTTTTGTTTTTCCTGAGAATTTGTTTCTGAATTCACTTACTCATTGGATTATTTGAGAATTTTCAGCGTTCCATTTTCATTGACCTATTATATATTCAGCTGCATCTCTTTATATTAAGTTGTTAGTTGTAATTTAGTGATTAAAATGCACATATCTAATCTTTTACATTCTACTTAGACTGAATAATTTACCACTTCAAATAAAAAGTAGGAACCACATAAATCATTTTGCCCTCTCCACTTTTTTATATTTGTTATTTGTGTTACTTCTACCATATATTGAAAAGTCTACCATACCGTGTTATAATTTTTGCTCTCACTATTCACATATATTTTAAAGATGAATTTCTAAATTAATTTTTAAGGAGAAAATTAGTTTAACATATTTACTAATTTCTTTTCATCTGTTGATCTTCCTTCATTCCTGAAGTTCCACGTGCATATCTCATCTCATTAACCTCAACCTAAAGAACTTCCTTAACATACCTTTTAGATAAGGTCTACTGGGGTTGGAGTCTCATAGATTTTCCACATTCAAGAATGCCCTTCTGAGGGATTTTCTCTGGGAATTGAATTTGGTGTTAATCACCTCCCTCCAAACTGTCAAGATGGGAGTCCTACATGTGCACACTGTGCTCTTGTTCTTTCATTACTTTCCATTCTTTCCATTACAAGAATTAAGGCTAATTCTTCATTAGTCTTTGATATATAACAGTTATTTCCTTTCAGTTGACAGGTTGATAATCATTTCGCCTGTTATCTCCATGACCTATGCAGTATCTAATAACTTCTACTCCCATAAAAATCTCAGTGGATGTCCTGACCTGCTCTGTTTCATGGTTAGCTCATAAAGGAATCCTTTCTTCTAATCTTATGGCCCTCTGTGGTACCACAAAATCTGTAGAAGATGACCTTGAACACATTAATTACTATGACTTAGACCATAGTTTTACATATATTCTCTACCACTCTCCATGATCTTATTCATTATTCATATTCACACAACAGTGCATCTTTTTGTTTTTTAAATATATTTTTTATTTATTTTTAAAAGATACTTAAATTACATAAGATGCTACATAAAAAAATATAAGGTATTCCCATATGCCCCACTTCTACCACCTCCCACTTTCCCCCATATTAACAACTTCTTTCATTACTGTGGTACATTCATTGCAATTGATGACATAGTTTGGAGCATTGCCACTAAGGATGGATTATATTTTACATTGTAGTTTTTTGTTTTTTTTTTAAAGATGCTTAGATTACATAAGTGTTACACAAAAATTATAGGGATTTCCATGTTCCCCACATCCCACACCTCCCATAACATCCCACATAAACATCTTTCATTAGTGTGGCACATCACCTGCAATGGATATACACATCCTGGGGCTTTGCCACTAAGCTTGGACCATAGTTCACATTGTAGACCCCAATCTCTCCCACACAGTTCTGCATGTTATATGCTGATGTAAAATGCCCTATATCTATCATTGTAATGTTACTCAGGATAATTCTCAAGTCCTGAAAATTCAACTGTGTTACAACTGCTTTTCCCTTCCCTGCCCCAAAAGCATCCAGTAGCCACTGGCTCCACCTCATTGTTGTATTTTGTTCCATTGCTTGTATCACATTATGTCTACAACAGAATACCATTAAGTACATTCTAATCTATAGCTCTTCCCCCAATACTGAGGAGTTTGGGATGGTGACGTCCACTCCACCTCCAAGTGAGAGGGTCTTATATCCCATGGATATGGTGGATGGGATGATCCTGCCTGCAGCTGCAGGCTCTCTCCATTCCCTGGGATGGCCATTGTCCATCATCGTCTCCTCACCAGGTAACTTGGGTGAGTCCACTGAGCTGTAGAGTAGGAGTTGCAGTTCCACCAAGATTCCAGGCACAGCTGGCACATTGGCAGTCCCGAGGTGCCAGTCTCTGTAAGTACACCTACAAACTCCAGCATCACATATAGGTTTGAATAGAAGGGACTGTTGGACCATGTGCAGGGAGGACTTATTTGAGTCCAACTCTGTCACTCTCAGGAGCACAGATTCCAAAGTAGAGCCCACTGATAAGGCATGAATCTCTGGAGCTATCCCCCCTTATATAGGACCTGGGTGTCTCCAGAGGCCTCAGGAGCCCCTCTGTGTGGGATGATATCCACTTTGATGTTCTATGAGATCCTACTGAGATGCGCGTAAGCATTACGTCTGGGATGACCTCCTGACTCTCTTTGAAGTCTCTTAGCCACTTGAACTCATTTGTCTTTAGCTTTTCCCCCTTGTATTCAAGGTCTTTTTCCAATCATATTAATACCAGTTGGCATTTGGTATTAATCCCTCATTGCCAAGGAGGCTCATCCTGGGGTGTCATGTCCCATGTTGTGGGGAAGGTAATGCATTCATATACCGAATTTGGCTTAGAGAGAGGCCACATTTGAGCAACAAGGAGGCTTTCAGGTGGCAACCCTTAGGCACCCCATAACAATAGGCAAAGTTTCAATTACAAGAGCAAAGACTTGTAAGGCTAGTCATCAATAACAAGAACCCATTAATGGACCCTCCTCCTTTGCCAGACACTGCCCCTGCACTCCGGGGACTGTTGCAGCTCCCTTGGAGATTGTGGCAGAGCTCTCCCAGCTGGGAATTCAGTATTACCTCTTTTATTGAGTGATTGTCTACCCACTGTGACCGTGCCCCACCCCTTGATCATTTGAACAATTTTATATATCTTTCATGCATATTCAGGTGAACTTCCTCCCATGAAACTCCATCCCAGACAACCCCCACCAATGATCCTCTCCTGCCCCCTCTGTAACCCTTCTGTGATCCAAAACTTCCTTGAAGATGAAGCCCATATAATAGCCAAATACAATTAATAGGAAAATGAAATAATAAAGAGAAGTTTCAATATAAGAGATATGATACATCATAACTTCAAAAAAACACTAGAAAAACAAAAAAATAATTTTTTCTCATTTTTCCTTTTATCACTGCATTATCGGGTGTCCAGTCTGTATTGTGGCACCTGCCCCCTCTCACTCCCCAGTGTCTCCTGAATTTTCATTTAATTTTCAAAGAAGTTTTAGGTCGCAGCAGAGTCACACACAGAATACTAGAGACTCCGAAATACCCAACCCTCTTCCCCTTTCCTCACCCCATGTTAAAACCTTTTTTATGTGAATGGTAACATTATTATAACTGTATACTGATAGTGAAGCATAGCTACTAAACATTGTCAATGGTTTACAGTATAGTTTACAATTTAGACAGAACAGTTTAATAATTTTTGGTGATATTTACCATGTCCTGTGTTCATTCCTGTAAGGTAATGAAAATCATTTCCCATGACCACTAAATACCCCTTGTTTGACCTTTTCTGTTCCTTCATCCCCATCCCCCTGTGGCTAATGACACTCCCCTGTCTTGACTCATTGGATGACAAGATTCATAGTTACATGCAACAAGAGGTCTTGACATGCTGATTATCCTCTCCTATTAAGATCCATCTTTGTGTCTAAGAGACACCCACCTGTCTATTTCTGGGTGAATCAGTCCTCCCAAAGATGGGGGTCCATCTTCTTCCCACTCCCCATGTGGATCTCCACTCCCCGACACAACACCTTATGACAGGATGAACACTCACACATTCCCCAGAAGCCTAATCCAGATGCACCCCTTCCAGAATGCACACCCAACCTACACCCTAAACCAGTGACACTACCTTGTCATATTGCCATAAAAGCATTCCCACTCCTGCACTTTCAAAATCATACCCACAAATCCCATGTTCATCTAGTCCTCCTCCCAACTCAGCCTCCAGTATCCTTGGTATTCTAACCCGCACTTCCTAAGCTACCCACCTGTTAACCCTGTACCACCAAACCCAGTAATGTCTCTACCCACCAGTCCTATCGTTCAATATGCAAGTATACTCTATCAATTTACCATAGATTATGTCCATATGTGTGATGGCTCACAACATTCTCTTCTCTTTCTCTCCCTTGTTAACCTATCTTTCAGACAATAGTTCTCAGAGACTGCTCACTTTCCGCAATACAAATCAGTGAGGTCATATACAGTTCATCCTTCAATGCCTGACTTGCTTCACTCAACATAAGGTCTTCGAGATTCATCCATGTTATTCCGTGTGTTAGCGCATTATTCCTTCTTACAGCTGAGTAATATTCCATTGTATGTATGTACCACATTTTGTTTATCCATTCATCAGTTGATGGGCACCGGGCTAAATTCCAATTTTGGCAATTGTTAACAATGCCGCTATGAACATTGGTGTGCATATATCTGTTAGTGTCTTTGCTTTCAATTCTTCCAGGTATATACCCAGCGTTTGAACCGCTGGATCATACAGAATATCTATTGTTAAATTTCTAAGGAACCACCAAACTGTCCTCCACAGTGGCTGGACCTTTCTAGAAGACCACCAGCAGTGGATTAGGGTTCCTATTCCTCCACATCCTCTCCAACACATATAGACTGCTGTTTTTTTAATAGCTGCCATTCTGATGGGTGTAAGATGGTATCTCATTTTAGTTTTTTTTTTTTTTTTAATTGTGGGTAAAAATCAAATTTTTCACAATCCATACCAAAATTTGCAAAATGATATATAAATATATATGCATATATGTGCATTTGCTTACAAAAATGTTATTTATGTATATATATAAATATATTTTAAGAGGTGCTTAGATACCCAAAATATTACACGGAACCCACTGGGATTCCCATGTTGCCGACCTCCCACACCTCCCACCACATCCCACACAAACATCTCCCACAAGTGTGGCCCACCACCCTCAATGGACTTACACATCCTGGGGCCTTGCCACCAACCATAGACCACAGTTCACACCGTAGACCACACTCTCTCCCACAGAGTTCTTAGTGGTGTGTGCTGATTTAAAATGGCCTACATCCGTTGCCACAAAGGTACTCAGGACAACATCCAAATCCCAAAAAAGCCCCTGTATTTCAACTGCTCATCCCCTCCCTACCCCAAAAGTGTCAAGTGGCCACTGGCTCCACCTCATTGTTATAATTTCTTCCATTACTAGAATCACCATATGTGAACAACAGAACACCATCAAGTCCACTCTAGTCCATAGTTTTTCCCCCAATCCTGAGGGGACTGGGATGGTGATGTCCACTCCACCTCCCTGTGAGAGAGGGCTTATATCCCATGGATATGGTGAGTGGGATGATCCTGCCTGCAGATGCAGGCCCTCTCCATTCCCTGGGATGGCCGTTGCCCATCGTTGTCTTCTCGCCAGGTGACTTGGATGAGTCCATTGAGCTGTAGGGTAGGAGTTGAAACTCTACCGAAATTCCATGCACACCTGGCACATAGGTAGGCCAGAGGCTCCAGTCTCTGGAAGTATACCTAAAAACTTCAGCATCACATATAGGTTTGAATAGAAGGGACTGATGAACCATGTGCAGGGAGGACTTATTTGAGTCCAATTCTGTCACTCTCAGGAGAACAGATTCCAAAATAGAGCCCACTGATAAGGCATCAGTCTCTAGGTCTATCCTCACTTATATAGAACCTGGGTGTCTCCAGAGCTCTCAGAAGCCCCTCTGTGTGGGGTGATAGGCACTTAGATGTTCTATGAGCTCCTACTGAGGTGTGCGTAAGAGTTACCTCTGGGATGACCTCCCGACTCTCTTTGAAGTCTCTTAGCCACTTGAACTCATTTGTCCTTACCTTTTCCCCCTTTAATTAAAGGTCTTTTTCCAGTTGTGTTGCCAGTTGGCACTTGGTATTAATCCCTCGTTGCCAGGGAGGCTCATCCCTGGGAGTTATGTCCCACGTCGGGTGGACAGTAATGCAATCATATGCTGAGTTTGGCTTAGAGAGAGGCCACATTTGAGCAACAAGGAGGCTCCCAGGTGGCAACACTTAGGCACCCCACAACTGCAGGCTATGTCTCAGTTACAAGAGCAAAGACTCATAAGGGTAGTCATCAATCAAAAGAACACATCAGTGGGTCATCCTCTTTTGACAGACACTGTCCCTGCACTCAGAGGACTATTGCTGCTCCCTTGGAGACTGTGGCAGAGCTCTCCAGGCTAGGAATTCAGATTCCCTCATTTATTGTGTGATTGTCCACCCATCATGACCATGCCCCATCTTTTGATCTTTTGAACGATTTTGTATATCTTTCATGTATATTCGGATGAACTAATTCCCATGAAATCCCCCTCCCAGACACCCCCCACCAATAATCCCCTCCAGTACCCATTGTAACACTTCTGTGATGCAAATCCTCCATGAACATGTAGTCCATAAAATAATCAAATACATTTACTAGGAAAAGGAAACAAATATGATAAGCTTACATGCAAGCGACAAACATAAGGAAACTCAGGGGGAAAAAAAAAAAGAAAAGAGAAGGAAAAAAAACAAATAATCAAACAAAAAACAAAACAAAATAAAATATAATTAGCGGATTGGGACATTCAAAAAATGGGCAAAAAGGCAAAGGAAATGCCTTTAAAAATATATATATACATATATATATATTCATTTTTTTTCCTTTCTCTTTTTTTTTCTTTCCTTCCTTTTATCACTGTGTTATCGGATGTCTGGTGTGCCGTGACATATTCCCCCTCTCAATCCCTATTATCTCCCATTTTTTCATGTGATTTTCAAAGAAGTTTTAGGTCTCCGCAAAGTCACACACAGAGTACCGGAGACTCCCAGATACCAAACCACCCCCCCTTCCCCAACCCATATTAACCCCTCCCCCCTTTTTTTAATGTTAGCATTGTTTTAACTGTTATACAGATAGCAAAATATAGCAACTAAACATTGTCAATGATTTACAGTATACTTTACAATTTAGATGATATAGTTTAATAATTTTGATGATATTTACCATGTCCTGTGTCCATTACTGTAAGGTAATGAAAAACCTTCCCCATGGCCACCAAACACCCCATTAGATCTTGAGAGTTCCCTTCCCCCCAGCCCCCCAGAGCCCATGATATTACCCTCTCCCGACCCATGGAATGTCAAGATTCACACATACATGCACGGGGGATTTGAACATGCGCTTCCTAATCTACCCACCCACCAGTGCTGCACCACCAAACCCGGGAACACTACCACTCATCTGCCCCATCCCCCAACATGCAACCACACTCTATCCCTTTACCATAGATTATGTCCATATGGGTGATGGCTCAAAGTCTGCTCTTCTCTTACTCTCCTTTGTTAACCTATCTTTCAGACCATGGTTCTCAGAGACTGCTCACTTTCCTCAGTTCATATCAGTGAGTTCATAAACTGTTCATCCTTCAGTGCCTGGCTTGCTTCACTCAACATAAGGTCTTCAAGATTCATCCACATTATTCCATATGTTAGCACTTTGTTCCTTCTTACAGCTGAGTAATATTCCATTGTATGTATGTATCCATTCGTCTGTTGATGGGCACCGGGGCTGATTCCAACTTTTGGCAATGGTGAACAATGCCGCTATGAACATTGGTGTGCATATATCTGTTCGTATTTTTGTTTTCAGTTCTTCTGGGTATATACCCAGCAGTGGAATTGCTGGATCATGCAGAAGATCTATTGTTAGTTTTCTGAGGAACCGCCAAGCTGTCCTCCACAGTGGCTGGACCATACCGCAGTCCCACCAGCAGTGGATGAGGGTTCCTATTCCTCCACATCCTCTCCAACATTTAGTGTCTCCTGTTTTTTTAATAGTTGCCATTCTGATGGGTGTAAGATGGTATCTCATTGTAGTTTTCATTTGCATTTCCCTGATAGCAAGCGATGTTGAGCATTTTTTCATGTGCTTTTTAGCCATTTGTATTTCTTCCTTGGAGAAGTGTCTTTTCAGGTCACTTGCCCTTGTTTTTTTTTTTTTTTTTTTTAATTGTGGGTAAAAATCAAAATTTTCACAATACATACCAACATTTGCAAAATGATATATAAATGTATATGCATATATGTGTATTTGCTTACAATAATGTTATATATGTATATATATAAATATATTTTAAGAGGTGCTTAGATACCCAAAATATTACATGGAACCCACTGGGGTGATTCTAGCAATGGAAGAAATTATAACAGTGAGGTGGAGCCAGTGGCCACTAGACACATTTGGGGTACGGAGGGGATGAGCAGTTGAAATACAGGGGCTTCTTTGGGATTTGGAGGTTGTCCTGAGTACCTTTGTGGCAACGGATGTAGGCCATTTTAAAATAGCACATGCCACTAAGAACTGTGTGGGAGAGAGTGTTGTCTACGGGGTGAACTGTGGACTTGCCCATTTTTTAAATGGGTTGTTTGTCCTTTTATTTTCAAGGTGAAGGATTTCTTTATATATGCAGGATATTAGGCTCCTATCAGATATATGGTTGCCGAATATTTTTTCCCATTGCGTAGGCTGCCTTTTTATTTTCTTAATAACATCCTTTGAGTTGCAGAAGGTTTTAATTTTGAGGAGATCCAAATTATCAATTTTTTCTTTTACTGCTCGTGCTTTGGCTGTGAAGTTCATGAAAGCATTTCCTAATACAAGGTCCTGTAGATGCTTACCTACATTAACTTCCAAGGTCTTTATGGTTTTGGCTCTTATATTTAGATCTTTGATCCATATTGAGTTGATTTTTGTATAAGGTGTGAGACAGTATTCCTCTCTCATTCTTTTGGATATGAATATCCAGTTCTCCAAGCACCACTTGTTAAAGAGGCCATTCTCTCCCAACTGAGTGGGCTTCGTGGCCTTGTCAAAGATCAGATGACTGTATATGCGAGGATCTATATCAGAACTCTCAATCTGGTTCCATTGGTCAGTAGGTCTATCCTTGTGCCAATACCACACAGTTTTGATCACTGTAGCTTTGTAGTATGTTTTAAAGTCAGGTAGTGTGATACCTCCAACTTCAGTTTTCTTTTTCAATATCTTTGGCAATTCGGGGCCTCTTGCCTCTCCAAATGTATTTTGTGGTTAGTTTTTCCAGTTCCTTAAAAAATATAGTGTTGACTTTTATTGGGATTGCATTAAATCTGTAGATTAGTTTGGGTAGGAGAGACATCTTGATGATGTTTAGTCTTCCTATCCATGAACAGGGAATATTTTTCCATTTATTTAAGTCTTCTTTGATTTCCTTTACAGTATATATGAAAAAACTGTATATAAGTCCTTTATATCTTTAGTTAAATTTATTCCTAGGTATTTGATTCTTTTATTTACTATTGTAAATGGTATTTTTTTCCTGATTTCCTCCTCAGTTTACTCGTTATTGGTGTACAGAAATCTACTGATTTTTGAGCATTGATCTTATAGCCTGCAACATTACTGAACTCCTTTATAAGTTCTAGAAGCCTTGTTGTCGATTTCTCAGGGCTTTCTATGTATAGGATCATGTCATCTGCAAATAATGAAATTTTTACTTCTTTTCCAATCTGGATGCCTTTTATGTCCTTTTCTTATCTCAGTGCTCGTGCAAGTACTTCTAAGACAATGTTAAATAGGAGTGGTGATAGTGGGCATCCTTATCTTGTTCCCTATCTCAGAGGGAAGGCTTTTAGGATTTCACCATTGAAAATGATGTTAGCTTTGGGTTTTTCATATATACCCTTTATCATTTTCAGAAAGTTTCCTTCTATTCCTATCTCTTGTAGTGTTTTTATGAGGAAAGAGTGCTGTATTTTGTCGAATGCTTTTTCTGGATCTATAGAGATGATTATGTGATTTTTTTCTTTCAATCTGTTTATGTGGTGTATTACTTTGATTGATTTTCTTATATTGAGCCATCCTTGCATACCCGGGATGAAACCCACTTGGTCATGGTGTATAATCCTTTTGATATGTTGTTGAATGCGATTAGCAAGTATTTTGTTGAGGATTTTAGCATCTAGGTTCATTAGAGAAATTGGTCTTTAATTTTCCTTTCTTGTGGTATCTTTATTTAGTTTTGGTATTAGGGTAATGTTGGCATCATAGAATGAGTTAGGCAATATTCCTTCTACTTCTATTTTTTGGAAGAGCTTAAGTAGAATTGGTGTAAGCTCTTTCCGGAATGTTTGGTAGAATTCAGCTGTGAAGCCATCTGGTCCTGGACTCTTCTTAGTTGGGAGGTTTTTAGTGACTGAGTCTATCTCTTTACTTGTAATTGGACTGTTGAGTTCATCTGTTTCTTCTTTCATCAATGTCGACTGTTTGTGGGTTTCTAGAAACTTGTCCATTTCCTCTAAATTGTCATTATTGTTGGCATATACTTTTTCAAAGTATCTTCTTATGATACTCTTTATTTCTGTGGGGTCAGTAGTGATATCACCTTGCTCAATCCTTATTTGATGTATTTGCATCTGTTCTCTCTTTTTCTTTGTTAGTCTGGCAAAGGGTTTGACAATTTCGTTGATTTTCTCAAAGAAGTGGCTTTTGGTTTTGTTTATTGTTACCAGTGCTTTCTTATTCTGTATTTCATTTAGTTCTGCTCTAATCTTTGTTATTTCCTTCTTTCTAATTCAATTAGGTCTAGTTTGTTGTTGTTTTTCCAATTCCGCCAAGTATGCAGTTATGTCTTCAATTTTAGCTCTTTCTTCTTTTTTTATAAATGAATTTATGGCTATGAACTTCCATCTCAGGACTGCTTTCGTTGCATCCCATAGGTTTTGATATGTTGTGTTGTCGTTTTCATTAGTTTCAAGGTAGTTACTGATTTCTTTTGAAATTTCCTCTTTGACCCACTGTTTGTCTAAGAGTGTGTTGTTTAACTTCCATATCCTTGTGCCTAACCTGTTTCTCTGGCCCTTAGTGATTTCCAACTTCATTCCGTTGTGGTCAGAGAAATTACTTTGTATAATCTCAATCTTTCTGAATTCATTGAGTGTTGTTTTCTGGCCTAGCATGTGGTCTATTTGGAGTATGTTCCATGTGCACGCGAGAAGAATGTGAATCCCACTGTATTTGGGTGTAGTGTTCTGTATATGTCTATTAAGTCCAAGTCTTCTAATGTATTGTTGAGTGCCTTAGTTTCTTTATTGATTCTCTGCCCAGATGTTCTGTCTAATGATGATAGTGGTGTGTTGAAGTCCCCTGCTATAATTGTAGGGGAATTTATTTCTCCTCTTAGTTTTTCCAGAGTTTGCCGCACGTATTTTGAGGCACCTCGATTAGGTGCATAAATGTTTATGATTGTTCTCTCTTCTTGAGAGATTACCCCTTTTACTAATATATAGTGCCCATCTTTGTCTCTTACAATAGTTTTGCATTTAAAGTCTATTTTGTCTGATATTAGAATAGCTACTCCTGCCCTTTTTTGGCTATTGTTAGCTTGTAAAATGGTATTCCAGCCATTCACTTTCAGCCTCCTTGAAACCCTGGGTCGAAGGTGGGTTTCTGGTAGACAGCATATAGATGGATCATATTTCCTTATCCATTCTGCCAATCTGCGTCTCTTGATTGGTGAATTTAAGCCATTAACATTCAGTGTTATTACTCGTAACAAATTTCTTACTTCAGCCATTTTTTCTTTGGGTTATTGTATGTCATATATTGTTTTGTTTCTCTTTTTGTCTTTTCAGTTGTTTTTAAACTCTCCTCCAACTCTCTCTCCCTTGTTTCTTTCCTTTCAACTTGTAGAACTTCCTTTAGTATTTCTTGAAGTGCTGCTTTCTTATTGGCATACTCTCTTAACTTCTGTTTATCTGTGAATATTTTGAACTCTCCATCATTTTTGAATGCTGGTTTGGCTGGATAGAGAATTCATGGCTGGAAGTTTTTTCTTTTAGTACTTTGACTATGTCATACCACTGTCTTCTTGCCTCCATGCTTTCAGATGAGAAATCAGCACTTATCTTATTGTGGTTCTCTTGTATGTGATGGTTCTCTTTTCTCTTACTGCCTTGAGTATTTTCTCTTTGTCTTGAGCATTGGACATTTTGACAAGTATATGTCTTGGAGTTGGCCTGTTGGGATTTATACAGTTCGGGGTGCACTGTGCTTCCTGGATATGCACGTCCATCTCTCTCAATAGGGTTGTGGAGTTTTCAGCTATTATTTCCTTCAACACTTCTTCTATTTCCTTTCCCTTCTTTTCTCCTTCTGGGATGCCCATAATGCATATGTTTGTGCATTTTGTATTATCGGTTAATTCCCTGAGTCCCTGCTGGATTTTTTCCTTCTTTTTATCTGTCTTTTCTACTATCTGTTTGATTTCAGATGTATTTTCTTCCACATCACTAAATCTTTCTTCTGCTTGTTCAAATCTGCTGTTATGTGAATCCAGCGTCTTTTTGATTTCTTGCATTGTGCCATTGATCACCATCATATCCATTATCTTTTTATGTATGTTTACAATTTTTTCAGTATGTTCTCCCAGTGTCTTCTTAATATCCTTAATCTCTTTCTTCACTTCATTAAGTTGGTCCATGATATTTGTTTAGAAAGCTTTGATTAGTTATTCAATGTTCTGCTTCTCTTCCTGGTTTTCAGTTTGTTCATTGGGCTTGTTCATATCTTACTGTTTATCAGTGTGGTTTGTAATTTTTTGTTACCCTCTATTCATCATTTTTTCTTGATGGGTTTATTCAGTTGATTAGCTTCTCTCTCTGCTCTAGAGTTTTATTTAGCTGGTGGTTCTGTGTGTGTGCTGAGTCTTCTCTTTGACCCTTTTTCTTCTTATTTTATCCCCTTGATTCTTTCTTTGTTCCCTTGAAGGCAAAAGATTAGGGCCAGAGGAATCGAAAGATGTGAGAAAGGAAGAAGGATAATAGTAATATAGATAAAAGTTAGAAGAGGGCTGTATAAGACTTAATGAAATGAATATTTAGCTAATGTAGGCAGTGTAGAGTAGTAGGAAAAAAAAGTGGAATACCTACAATGGACTGGAAAAACAATTAGAGGAATATATATATAATGATTTAGAAGGCTAGAATGATGAGGAGGGAGAGAAAGAGTAAAGAAAGGGCTGAAAGGAAAAAGTTAATGTTAATAAAAAAAGAAAACATAATAGATAGTATGGAAATTGACACCCTTAAGTTGTGGGCTAATGAATAAACATGGTATGTAAGAACCACAACAGAAAGCACAAGGTAGAAAGATGAAGGAAGCAAAAGAGATAGCTTGGGGTACAAAATCAATATAGACAGAGAATGAGAAATCACTGAAGAAGAAGCACAACAAAGAAGAGACAAGTTAGCAGCACCTAATTTTAAAAAAAGAAAAGAAAAAGAAATAAAGAAAGAAGAAGGGAGGGAGGAAAGAGGAAAGAAATGCAAGAGACAATGAATAAACAGAGAAAAACAAAACAACCACACAAGCAAGCAGTAAAACAAATCTAAAGAAGAACAGTGTTCCTTCTTGGGCCTTGTGTAACCTCTCAGCCTGCTTGTATTTATCAATCAATTGCCCTGCAAGGTTCTATCTGCAGGTTTTGAGGCAGACTTTAGCTATTAAACTAAATTAAAAAGAAAAATTCATTTTTTATTTTTTAAAGTGACTTTTTTTTTTTGGCAAAATAAGGGACCCAAAATATGTCCTCTTCTAGACCACCCCCTTCACTGAGGGGACCCTAACTAGGCTCGAGGGCACAAATCAAGCACTTCCCACTTCCTGGCCTCCCCAGGGGAGCTGAAGCTCTCATGCTAGTCAGTTCAGAACGATAAAAATGGCTGACTCCGCCCCCTTTGGAGCCAATCCTGAGTATTACCGGGCTGTTGGGTAAAACAGGCTTCTTCAGTTGATTTGCCTCTCCCCTCAGCCTGGCATTGTTTCCAGCCAGCTTATCTGCTCCCCAAAGCTACGAGGGGGTCCAGGCAGCCAAGTTGACAGAAAGGAACCCCTCTCCACCTTCTGTCAGAACCCTCCCACTCTCCGATAATGCTCCATCTCACTGGCTTGCTGGGAGGGGGTTATGGCTTTTCCCTGGGCAGCTCAGTAAGTCAACTTCCTCAGCAGATTTGCCACTCCCCTCAGCCTGGTCCTGCTTCAAGCCAGCTACTTTGCTCCCAAAAGCTGCAAGGGATTCCAGGCAGCAAAATCCGCAGAAAGGAAAGCCTTCTCGACCCTCCACGAGAATCCTCCCACTCTCTGAGAATGCTCCCTCTCACCAGTTTGCGGGCAGGAGTCACGAGTCAAACCAGCCTTTTTTCCTGAGGGTGGGGTTCAGCTGTCTGTGTTAACCTCTATGGGCAGGGTTAAAACTCAGGAATCTCCACCAAGTAATCCATGCCGCCAAGCTGCCTGCAGAAAGATGTCCCAATCCTCTCACTCTGTGCGCCCACAGCACAGACCCTCGGGCAGGACCCTGTCCCCAATCAGCCATCCTCAGAGACCTAGTCAGTGAGTGCCCTCCTAAACAGATGCCATCTTCCTTCCTGAAATCCATAGTGCAGCTTAAGATCCAGTGCTCTTGTTCTTCCAGGGAACACAGATCTAAATGAACTCCATTAATAGGGTAGGCCCTTTCATCTTACTGCTCTCTTCCTGCAGAACTTCATGTTGACACATGAAAGGACTGTGATGAAACAATAACATATACAAATTTCAAACCTCAGGGTGTAAGTCATCAATAGTAATATAACCTTTTCAATAAACCTCAAATTGAATAAAACTGTTCATAAACTGAAGGAATTTTAGTTTTCCACAATCTACTCACATATGTTTTACATGATTTTGACTTTTAATTACTGCATAGAATTGAACATCTTTGACCAGAGTCTTTGTTATCTCCAGCAGGAATTTCCTGATGGACAGCCCATTGTGAGAACTGATTCTGCAATTTACTACACTAACTACATTTCTAAGGTTTCTCTCCAGCATGAATACTTTGGTGAATCCTGAAGTCAGACCACTGCCTAAAGCCCTTGCCAAATTCAATACATTATATGATATCTCTCATGACCCCAAATGTGTGAACAATTGGTAAAAGTTTTTTTGCACACCTTACATTAGTGTGGTTTCTCTACAGAATGTATATTCTGATATCTCTTGAGGCTTGAGGAGTACTTAAAGGCTTTGCAAACATTCTTTACATTTATAAGGTTCCTCTCAAATATGGATTCTTTGGTGTTTCTTGAGGCCAGACCATTGCCTAAAGGACTTGCCATAACCAACATATTTTATGTATTCTCTCCACTATGAATTGCCTTGTGATCCTAAAGGTGTGGATGTTTGTTAAAAGTTTAACCACATTCATTACATTTGTAAGGTTTCTTTCCAGTATGAATTCTCTCATGCCCCCAAAGATATGAATATTTGATAAAAGCTCTGCTCCCCCCCACCCATTTTACTTGTAAGGTTCCTCCCCAGTGTGAATTCTCTGATGTCCCAAAAGATTTGATTGTCATATAAAAGCATTATCACATTCATTACATTTGTGTGGTTTTTCTCCAGTATGAATTCTCTCATGATCCAAAATCACATGAATATGTTGTAAAAACCCTACTACATTCATTACATTTGTAGAGTTTTTCATCAATGTGAATTCTTTGGTGGACTATGAGGCCAGATCATAGCCTAAAGGCCTTGTCACATTCATTACATTTGTAAGGTTTCTCCCCAGTGTGAATTCTCACAGTGGATCCTGGAAATCCATCATCCAAGCCATCACTGGAAAGCCTTCTTATGATGATCCACTGGAAAAGAGACGTACATGACACTTCTTTCTCAGGTAAGTCTCTAGCCTTCTTTATCAGGCAAAATCAGTCTTGAAAAGTCAACCCTGCACATCTTTGTTGCAGAGAACCACCACAGACTACAGTGAGGTGTTGTCATTGGCTGGGATCATCTTTTCCCTCTTTGCTTGGGTCAGAGAGCCCTCAAGACCATGCTGCGGTGGGGTGGGGAGAGGAGGAGAGCTATATCTTTTTTTTTTTTTTTCTGGTGTGATATGAATAATTTTTTCCCTCTACCTAATATGTAATTTTTCTTTGGCTACTCTCAAGTATTTTTTTTTTAATTTATCTTTGGTTTTCAGCAATTTTATTATAAAAGTTTTAGGTTTATTTTGGTCCTACAGCAAATAATAAAGAATGTTATATTTCTCTATTCTCTGAAAAATTTCACATTATTTGAAATTCTTTTTTGCTAAAATATTTAGAATTTACCACTGAAGCTCGTTAGAACTGGTGATGTTTTTGTAAGAAAGTTTTTAAAGTATATTTTTTCTACATAGAGGATAGCCGTTTCACAATTTAATTTAATTTCACCATTCTAAAGATGTTGTTCTAATGTTTTTTGGCATTATTTTTCTACTTAAGCTATTATTATTTTTTTGATGAGGAATAAACTCTCAGACTTAGGCATTTTTTTTCTGGGTGCTTTGTCTATTTTTTAGATTTTGTTTTGTTTTGTTTTATGCTTAAGTGTGATTCACATTGCATTCATTATGCTTTGTGCTCACTCAAAATTCTTAGATCTGAGTATTGATGTACTTTATCAGTTTTAATCTCAGATATTATGTCTTCTTATAATTCTTCTAGCACATTTTGCTCTCCTCTAGGGTTGAAAGTATGCATGTATTATGCCATTTGAATTTGTGTCACATAGTACCCAAAGTCTTGACTATGAAATATTTTTAAAGTTTTTTGTTATTGTTATTATCCTCATTATTTTTCCTGTGCTTCAGTTTGGATATATTGAATACTAGTGCACAAGTTTACCCATGTTTCTTCATCTGTATCCAGCAGATATTAAGTTTATTCAATGAACTTCTCACTTTGGCTATCATAGTTTTCAGTTCTGGAATTTCCATTTAGTTTTTCCTTGTGGTTTCCAATTATATGATAAATTTTCCCACTTATTTATCAGTGTTGAGGCAGGCTATATTAGAGAATAAAAAGTTGAATCTGTGACTTGGCAGAAAAACCACAGCCATGAAAACACATAGCTGTGGGAACTACCTTCTGCAAGAAAGACCTTACAAGATGGCTGCTGGAAGACCCTTGCGAGAATTCCCCATTTGGAATGGGATTTCCTCCAGAATCAGGGAAAGGCCCCGGATGTTCTCAAGGGGTCTTGCCATTGGGCCTTCCCAGAGGGAATTGACAGGTGGGCTAACCAATCAAAACAGCAAACAATGGGGATTCCTCCCCCAACATTAGCAAAAAGGTGGAATGATTAATTGTTTAAAAGCAAGCACAGAACCAAGCCGACCCTGTTCTAGCCCTGTTCTTGTCCTATTTTTTCCTTTCTTCTCCCTACTTGGATAAGCACACAAGTAAACCTGGGGACTTGTAGTCTATAAATCAGACCTTTCTACCCTTTTCATCCCTATTGCTCTCTCTACCTGGGACCCATAATCTGTTATTTTCTCCCACTTCTCATCTCTCATCTTCTTAATAAACTACTGGCCTAACTGAACTGGCACATACTTAAAATACTTTCTGTAGCATAGCCAAGAACCTAGAGAAAATGCAGCAACTGTGCAATCCAGCTTTTCCTTAATTTTCAAAGCACATTTATTAGACATGTTTTATTTCCTTGTCTGATAATCATAATATCTGAGTTATCTATGTTTTAATTGTAATGACTGTTCTCTTGATTAAGAATGATGTTTTTCTCCTTCTGCATGTCTCTCTCTCTCTCTCTCTCTCTCTCTCTCTCTCTCTCTTTCATTTTATGCTGGACATGTTGTGTAAAAAAACCAGAATAGATTAAAATAGATAATATTTTCTCCTGCTTTATTTTCATGTTCTGGGCTTTGTTGCCATTCTAATTACATTCATTTTTATCACTGGTTCCAAACATATGTATTATTTATATATAGTATAGGATAAGGATATTTCTTTCCTAAGTGCTTGATCTGGTAATAACTGAATGATGATTTTGAGTTGATTTAAAATAGTTTTGCTCAACTTTTTAATTGTTTACCTTAAGAGTAATTATCTGAATAATTTAGCTTGCCATGTTCCCAAAAGAAGAGTCTCTCCTCTTACAGGAGATATATATTTATATTACTGCCTAAAATCTCCTTTTTTTTTTTTTCTTGTTTTAACAGTTATTCCAAGATTGATTTATGGGGAAATGACCTATTGCCTTTGCTAGTTTGATACTTGTATAAAAATGAGCCCAATTTTAATTCACTTGTGTTTAAATTGGTCAGTCATAAAGTGAATTCAAATAACTGGTGTGGGTGGAAGTACAATAGTCAGGCCTCTTTGATGATAGTTTACCAGGACCTGGATATAATTAAACATATCTTTTATATATTACATATCTGAGATGCACAGAGAAGTGTGTTATCAATCTACCAAAGTAACAGAGCAGTGTCCTAAAAGATAATATGCAACTATGAAAAATACATATACAGAGAGAGATACAGACTATTGCCCATCCTAATGAGAGAGGCCAGTTATACCAATTGTCTCTAAGAACACTGAAGGTTAGAGAATTCAGAATTTAGACTTGCTTAGGTGATTAGATAATTGTCTTTGGTGCCATCTAGTGTATGGAATACGTAAGAACATTGTTCTGTGACAGGAAAGCATTTAGATCAGTCAGCCTCAAGCAGTCCCAATATGGAAAAATCAAACTCAGGGAATGTCTCAGTTCTTAAGGTCAGTTCAACATGGGCAGTCTCAGTATTTTGTTTATAGCAGCAAACATTTTTTCTGATGGCATCATATACCACAGTAGTTGTAAGCTCCAAGCTAAAGAACCTTAATGTAAACTATTTTGACCCTCTCTTTCCACCATCTCCTTTGCTCTCTGATATTCGGCTGCTAAATTCATTCAGTAAGTCACTCATCTAGATATTTTAGTTTTCAATTCTAGAGTGTCTATTTGATTCTTTTCAATGTATTCCAAGTACCTGGTGAAGTTTTCCACTCTTTTATGATTGTCCAACTTATCGCCCAACCCCCACTCCCACTGAGATGGCTACCTCATCTGTTTGCTCATTGTTTTTGCTCATTGTTTGTACTTTTTGTTTTGTGCTTGTGATCTGCTTGTTATTTTTCCTCATTTTTTGCTCCTTGTCTGTTTGTTTTTTTTTCTTTAGGAGGCACTGGGAACTGAAACCGGGACCTCCCACATGGCAGGTGGGTGTACAACTGCTTGAGCCTCATCCGCTTCCTGCTTATTTTGTTTTTGCTTGTTCTCTGCTCATTGTTTGCTCACTGTCTGCTTGTTGTTTTTTCTCATTGTCTGCTTGTTATTTGTGTTTTATGTCTGCTTGTTGTCTGCTGGTTCTTTGTTTGTCTTCTTTAGGAAGCACCGGGAACCAAACCCAGGACCTCCCACATGGGAGGTGGGCACTCAACTGCTTAAGCCACATCTGCTCCCCCCAACTTATTTTTTGATCATTTTCTTTTCGATATTATAGTTACTTTAAAGTCATTGCTTACCAATTCCATTTTCTATATCAAACATACATTTTCCTCTAGCATATTTTCTTTTGTTTGTTCATTGTAAGGTCTTGCCTATCCCTATGTTTAGTAATTTGTTTATTAAATTCCATATATTAACTGTAAAGAAAGAGTTTTTGAATGAATCTCCTACCAAAGAGGTTTCAATACTTCCTTTGATGGTGTGAAGGCTGATAAACTTAATCTAATCTGAAACTGATATTGGTTGGCTTTCCCTTATTGTTTGAGAAACATGAAGTATTCTTTCAGTACACTTCTATTCCTAGGACAGGGCCATCATTTAAGAACTTGGGCTCTCCATGTCTTTGAAGCATGAAGAGATTGCAAGAATTTTTACTACTTGTTTCAGAATTTTTGACTTTTTAATCCCCCCCCATCCCCCGAGATGACTCCATCATCTGTTTGTTTGCTGTTTGTTTGTTTGTTTGTTTTTAATAATAATTTTTTTAAAGATATTTAGATTACATAAATGTTACACAAAAGATGTAGGGATTCCCATATGTCCCACACCCCACACCTCCCACACCCTCCCACATAAACATCCTTCATTAGTGTGGCACATTCATTGCAATTGATAAATGCATCCTGTGACTTTGCCATTAAGCATAGACTATAGTCTACACTCTCTCCACACAGTCCTGCATGTTATGTGATGATATAAAATAGCCTATATCAGTCATTGCAATGACATTCAGGACAATTCCCAAGTCCTGAAAAAGCCCCCATATTACAACTGTTTTTCCCTCTCCCGGGCCCAGAGCTTCCAGTGGCCACTGACTCCACATCAATGTAATTTCTTCCATGCTAGAATCACAATATGTCTATAGTAGAATACCAGTAAGTCCACTCTAGTCCATAGTACTTTCCCCAACCCTGAGGATGCCAGCTGGGCCCAGAACCTCAGCAGAGTTGCAACACCTTCTCTACAGCTCATTGGACTCACCCAGAACAACTAACAAGGAGTTGATGATGGACAACAACTATCCAAAGGAGCAGAGAGGGTCTGCAACTGCAAGCAAGATAGTCCCATCCATCCTCCCCATGAGATATAAGCCACCTCTCAATTAGAGGTGGAGAGTGTGTCATTTTTACTTGTTGTTTTTTCTCATTGTCTGCTCATTGTTTGTTTATATTTTCTTTAGGAGGCATCTGGAGCAAAACGCAGGATCTCCCATGTGGGAGGCGGGCATATAACTGTTTGAGCCACATCCTCTTCCTGCTTGGTTGTTTTTGCTTGTCTGCTTGTTGTTTTTGCTCAATGGCTGCTTGTTGTCTGCTCATTGTTTGCTTGTCTTCCTTAGGAGACAATGGGAACCTAACCTGGGACCTCCCATGTAAGAGGCAGGTGCTCAACTGCTTGAGGCACATCCCTAACTTTTTTAATTTTTAATCCCAAAACAGCTTTAGAATTGCATGAATGTCTTGAAAGGATGATCACTGGATGTTTAAGGCTCCATGTTTCCAAAATTGCTATTATAGGTCTGTGCAATTGCCAATAATTTGGTTAGTTTTCCTGTCTGTAGCCATATTCTATTCTTAGCTAAAGGCGCCTATATCAGCAAGTATTATCAAGGCAATGTGGTTATAGGTTGTCAGTGTCAAATCACCATTCCTTTCAGATATTTCCACTCTTGTCCTTTATTCTCTTAACAAAACCCATAGCAAGTCTTTTTATTCTAAACATACGGAAATTGGGTTAAATCTACTTTGCCTTTCCTTTTTTTTTTTTGGTGCCTTTAGATTATTGCATGTGAAACTATGAATTCAGAAAATATTTTGAGAAGGAAATCCGCCATTTGTTTAAGTTTCATCATATGTCCAGTTTTAGCAATCCAGTTCTAAGTGATTACACAAAACTCTGGACACGCCTGCACACTCAGGCTTTCACCCACACCCACAATTGGTCAATGCCTCAAGGACATCTTCAGGTCTTTTGCTCACCTCTAAATAGTTTTAATCTCTCTTGAATTATACCCAGTCTAGAACATATTCTTTTACATATTTTACATATTCTTTTACATATATGATGTGAAAGCTGAATCTTCTAAAATCACAAACATAACCAGGTAAAACAAAATAAAAGCTAATTTTTGTTCTTATCTTAGGGAGAACATTTCCTTGCAAAGCCTTGGCAGGCTCTGAGAGTGGGCAAGGCAACGTTGGAATTTATTGAGGATAGAAAGTTTGGTTAAAGGTGTGTCTTTCAAAGCAAAGGGCTGGTGGAACCAGCAAGGCAAAGATTTTGAGGCAAGGGATTCAAAGGATCTTAGGATGAATTTCATATATTGAGGCTTTCCACACATGGGAAAAACCTAATCAGCTGCCAGCAAAGCCAGACGTGGTCCTGGCAGTTTGTTGATATCAGGAAACATTAAGAGCAGATGTAGCACAGCAGTATCATCTAAAGAGTCTTCTTTGCAAACTCAAACCTAAAAGTAGCACAGATATCACATTTACCATCTACCACTGGCTCTAATTTAAAATTAAATCTCAACTATATGTCCAACAACTACACTATTCTAGAATGCCCGGTTTCCACTTAGCTTAATGATATAAGATAGGTCCCTTTTATCATCCATCCCCTCTATGTCTCTGATATAATGTCAGGGAAATTTAAAGTCACAATAATGAGTGGTACAAAGTCCCACAAATTAAACAAAGATTACAATTCTTTTTCTACAGAGACAAGGCTACACTTACTGGAGAAAATGGCCTATTGTAACAACAATCTTTGAAGCTTGGACCTCTGCCCACAGATTCTAATAGGGCAACCAGATATTAGAGTGTTAGGTTATCACCACTCAGTCTGAAGAGAAGAATTAGAGACAGAAAAAGGGTATTTTTATCCTTTATGTGAAATTCTAAATTATTGTATTTTTTAAAATATGATGTATAAATTTTTAAAGAAAGCTTGCCCAGCAAAATAGCTTTAAGCAGCAAATTATTACAACATATTTCAATTGTTTCATTGCTGTCATTATCATCATAGTAAACAAAAATCATTAAATTTCTTGTATGGCCATGTTATGCTGAAAAGTTTAACTTTAACTTTTGCTAAAAAGGCTAACTTGCAGTTTGCCAACCTTGTCACCAAACTATCCTGAGAAATTTTAACTAGATATCCACTAAATTTCAACATATAAAGTATAAATTATAAAATCCATCTACTTCAAACAGTTTTAAGAACTTACAATATAATTAGAGGAGTTCTATTAATTACAACTAGCCCATTTAACGTAATTGTATTAGTAGTGAAACTACAAAGTGTGATGTATGTCAGAGCAATTAAGTGTATAAGTCCTGTATTTACCACTGGATGCCATGGCCAGAATCTTGATGCTCTTTAGCATAAGATGCTTATCTTTATATCTCACCAATTTCTCAGAAAACACTTGCTGATACCAAATTCTACAGAAGCCTTCACCTCATCCACTCTTCTATGCTGCAAAAATTATTTCTCAGCTTCCAATATCGATGGTAACACATAACAATCCTGAGCTTCTGTGAGGTTTTTGAAATAATTTAAATGGCAATAGTTACATTTTTAAACATTTGAAGTATCTACAAAGGCATTCCAGGAAAAAGAGGATCATTTGTAGGACTCCAGGTGTCAATGAAAACAACCCCAATATTACTGAGAGGGAAAGTTCCTATTCAAATGAACAATAATAATATTTCTCTTATGATTACACATGTTTTTGAGGAAAAAAATATATAATGTCAATACCCTGCTAATTATTCCCTAAGTGCCCTTTTGAAATCAACATGTTTGGAATCCTTCAATTATTAGGTCCCCAATGTCATTAAGAATGCATGTAAAAACACTTGGTTGTACTGGTGAAATTATTCATGTAGGTAATTGGAAACATCTCCTTCCTTGGTAAGTAGCTTCTATGGTTATTAGACTGAGTTTAACGGGGCATAAGTTGGTTTTTGTGGATCTGAAAGCCAGAACCATTAATTTATGTAAAAACAGTTGGGGAAGCACTTTTATCAGTCAGTTCTGTACCCACAAGGTAATCTAATTTGTATCAGTCTTTCTGATATAGCTTCTCAGGGGCATCTAAACCCATTTTGCTGAAATAAGCTTTATGTTACAGATATGAAGACTGAAATGTGAATGGCTATGTGATAGTTTAATTAATTAAAACTTTATTTTTTATTCTAAAGTCATGTTGTTATAGGTTGGGAAGAATTTACTGAATCATTGTATTTTGATTGGATTATTTCATTGATTCCTATTTAAAGCCAGATTTCCAGGACCTTGTTCTTCTTCTACCTCTACCTTTAATGACTTTTTTCTTTTTTCCCACCTTTTTCTAACTGAAATACTTAGACTATCAGAAAGGATGATCAGTGTAAAGTTTCCAAGAGCACATGTCCAGCTGTTTAAGTAAATATGTGAGCTGCTTCTCTCTTCCTTCAGAAGTTCTATATTCTCACAAAATTTCCATCATGGCTAATCTCATAGGCTTTGGGCTTTGGACACAGGTGAATTTTAATTGAAGCTGTGAAGTGCATGACTTTAGGAAATTACATGCAGCCTCAATTTTCTTATAGGGGCTTAATAAGGACAATGTACCTCCTAAGGACACACGTATCATAATGCTTTGGAGTAGGAGCTTGAATTCTAATCCTGTTTCCACCATATTCTAGGTTTCAAACCCTCTGTGCCTTAATCCCTCATCTGTAAAAGAAATATAATAATGATAGTGCCTACATCAAAAGTTAGTTAGTTTTATTGAGACAATGAAACAGGTTATATGTAAAGTGTTTAACCTATTGCTTTGTATGTAATAAGTTTTGCATAAATATTAGCTATTATTAATACAATCTTGCTTCAAAGCACTTGTCATAGGCTGATAGTAAGGATAGCTGTGGAAAAATTGGAATTATTTCTTGCTGTTTATCTACTTCTTTCAGTTTCTATAGAGTGACTCACAGATGGATCATAGATAGATAAGTAGGTAAGTAGGTAAGTAGGTAGGTAGGTAAAAAGATCACAGATAGATAGATGATAAATATTTTCCTCATTTAATCCATTCAGGAACCCTGCAAGATTCCCATATTACAGATAAAATATTCTTTTATTAAATTAGGCATGGTCACCCAACTAATATGTGGCCAAGACGGAATCATTACCAAATTCTATCTAAGGCTAGAGCAAAAGTCTTATCTTTTCTAAATACCTGATTATTTTGAGAACAGGCAAAATAAGAGTAAGTTAACTGCTGTCCTGGTTTTACTGCATTTCATTCACACTCTGTCAGGCAATAACATAAGACAGTACATTGAAAATGTGATTAACCCTTCTACTTCCCAATAGACTTCCAAGTACCTATATCATAAGGTGGTTTAAATGATTAAATTAGGAAAAAAAAATAGAGTTCTTAACACTGTCACTGCCATAGTATTTATTATCAGAGAATGACCCTAAAATATTTTAAATTCCATTCCTGGATAATTTTGATAATACTAATATAACTCATTGGATGCATTGTTTTGCACATTTCCTAGTCATTTTTTTTTTAACAAATCAATCTTATTTTCACAAATTTATTAAGCATAAATCCATCCAAAGTGTACAATCAGTGATACTCGGTGTAGTCACATATTTGTGCATGCATCACTTCAGTCATTCTTAGAACACTTTCATTATTCCAATAATAATAATAATAAACAAAAAAAAAACACAAACAAAATTCATCACCTCTCAGTCTCTTCATGTTTCCACCTGCAGTAAATAGCTGCTATTCTTTTCCCTTCTCTCTAGTATATTTGTAAAAATAGTCTTATATATTCAGTGTCACCCATATTTGTGTTTTACATGAGGTTTTACTATCATCTACAATACTGTGTTACAGGTTTTAGCTTTCCTTCTAGCATATCATGGTGTTTGTAACTAGCAGTGTTATTATATAGGTATGATAGTGAAAGGGAAAGCCTAAGTTCATGTATATTTCCTAGTCATTTTTAAAGGTCACTTTCAAAATTTTGTACTTCAAAATCAAGTTCAAATTCCTTCTAGTTCCAGAAATATTTTGAGACCCCAGAGGCAGTGTTCAACTGCAGTTTCAGAATCAATACCCTGAATTATGCTAGCATAAAAATAGATGGCAACTATTTTTGTTTGCTAATTATATTTTATCAGTGAAGATACTATATAGAGTAATTCTAATTAATTAGAAGTCAACATATAACTATTTATCTACTTTACTCATTCATCAGCTAATATTCATTGAGTGCTATTGTGATAGCTGCAAAAATAAAGGAACACATGTTTAACTAAGTTAATTAGCTTGTTTTTGTAACTTGACAGAATTTAAGGAATTACCTTAAATTTTTTTCCTGTCAAAACAAAAGTGTGTTCAAAGCTGATATTTAGTGATATTTGTTTTCATTTCACTTATATTATGTTTACTTACAATCCGTTGATGCATGTTTCATTACACCCCTCTATCTACTATGACAAGAGATATGGTATGGTAGTGTCTATAAATTCCTTGACAGTAAAAAATAAATGGTTCCATAGTTCTTTCATGCCATGGCACACTCCAGAAGTCAATTTACTTTATATATATATATATATATATATATATATATATATATATATATACACATATGCACTTTTTCTTTTCTTTATGCCATCCTCAGCCCATTCATTAATTCAGTAGTTTGTTTAATACTTTATACTAGTTATTTTGCTGCATTTGGTGGGACAACAAGGTAAGAAAAATCACACACAATATCTGAGCATATGGAACCAACTATTCAATGGAATAAACACTCATTAATCACACAAATAAAATAAAACTTGCCATTATGAAACCTTAGAACTACTAAATTCTGAACTTTGTATCTCATTTTATATTTTAAGGAAAGTTTGGGTTTTGATTTCTTTATTTGATTGCTTGTTTAGTGAAAAAAATAAAACCACATCTCAATTATGTCTAATTTTGTTTTTCTTTTCATCAATATGGCCTTTAGGATGTTAAAATTCTCATAAAAGGAAATAAAGAAAAACACTAAGTATGGAACTGAGAGAAGGAAACTACACGTTGGTGACTGAATTTATTCTATTAGGATTTCCAACTCACCGAGTTGCAGATTGTTCTATTCCTTATGTTCCTGATATTGTATGGTATGATTTTAAAAGGGAACATTGGCTTGATGATGTTAATCAGAATCGAACTCCAGCTTCAAACCCCCATGTATTTTTTCCTTAGCAACCTGTCATTTGTAGACCTTTGTTATTCTTCAGTCATTGTTCCTAAAATGCTGGTCAATTTCCTCTCAGAGGATAAACCTATTTCCTATTATGGTTGTGCCCTGCAGTTTTATTTTTTCTATACTTTTGCAGTTACAGAATCCTTTATCTTGGCTGCCATGGCCTATGACCACTATGTTGCCATCTGTAACCCTTTCGTGTATACAGTTGTGATGTCCCGGGGCATCTGTACCTGGCTGATTGTTTTATCCTACATTGGTGGCAATATGAGTTCCCTGGTTCACACATCCTTTGCCTTTATTCTGAAATACTGTGACAAAAATGTCATTAATCATTTTTTCTTTGACCTTCCTCTCCTGCTTAAGCTATCCTGCACAGACAGCTCAATTAATGAATGGTTCCTCTCCACATATGGCAGCTCAGTGGAAGTTACCTGTTTCATCATCATTATCATCTCCTATTTTTTTTATTCTTCTCTCAGTCTTAAAGATCCACTCTTCTAGTGGAAGGAAGAAAATCTTTTTGACATGTGCCTCTCATCTGACTTCTGTGGCCATTTATCAGGGGAGCGTTCTCTTTATTTTCTCACAACCCACCTACCTATATTCTCTCAACACTGATAAAATTATCATTCCAGTGCTAAATTCATTAATATACAGCTTGTGAAACAAAGATGTAAAAGATGCAACTAAGAAAGTGCTCAGGCCGAAGGCAGATTCCTCATGAGATTTAAGACTCTGGGACTCACTGCATTCCCCAAATGCAAACTCTAACTGTGAACTTGCAACAATTTTACCATGATGTGCACAACTTGTCACACAAGGGATTTTATCAAATACTTCCTTTTTATACACAGCTCATTGCATTTCATAACCCCAAAATAGAAGAAAGCATCAAAAAGTTTTGCAATTACCACTGAACAGTCAGATTCCTGTTTAATTAATACTACCTTGGGGTTTATGTTAAAATGGGTTCTATCAGGTTGTCTTAAGGGATATGGTAAATACCTCAGAACATTATGTGTGTTTGTGTGTGTGCTCATATGCTCTTGTGTAGAGTATCTCATATCAATAGTAGATTACTAGGTGAGGGAATGAGCCATATTGCCTTGGTTCACATGCCAGCTCTGATTTTGGCTAATGGGTGGCACTTTGAGCAAGCTATAAATTTTCTTTTCCTCTGTTTCCTTACCTGTGAAATGAGGAGAATATTGTGTCTTCTATCATTATCATTGGGTGTTGGAATGTTAAATGAGTTAATACAATTAACTAATGTAGAGCCTAGACCATTTTTAGTGCTCCATAAGATTATGTATGATTATATAATATTCTCATTGTAATTAAAAAATTCACATTGGGCACTAAAATAATGAGAAGCAGGAATATTAGGAAGATAATATTACAAAATCAAATAACAAATATGCTTAAGTGTAGGTCAATATGATGTTGATAATCTTCTATACTCAACCTACTCCAAAGTGTTTTTGGAAATTTTTCTAAGTGGCATCTTGAAGAATCTAAGTTAATCACATGTTTTTCCCTATATCTTTTACTTTTTATACACCAAAGTATTACTGAAAGTGTGGAACATCCTTCTCTGCATCACCTAAGAAGAATAAGTTACCAAATGTATCATATGGCTTGATCTATGTCCCCATGGGGAGGTCAGCCCATATGCCATGGTGGAACACCAAACGGGAAATGGACATTTAAAGGCTGATATTGGAGGATGTGCATCATTGCAAAATGTATATCAGTAACTGATATGTTTTTAATATTTATAATTATTATTTTATTAAAATAAATATTTACAAGTAGTGTCCTGGAAATATCAAAATTTAACAATATGTTTAAATCCATGCACTCTGTTGTGAAAGCCAAAACCATTTTTTATAGCAGTCATCAGTTCCCCTAGGAAGTTGTACTTGGAATATTTGACCAACAGTACTTCTGAGCATATGTTTTGCTTAAACTGGGAGGAGAACACGTTCACTCACAGCTACACAAGCACACCACACACTGTAGTATTAAATTAAGTTTCATATTTCCTAAATTACAATTTTAGAAGATCATAATAATCACACAGAGCAAGATGAGATGCTATATATCCCAACATAGCTTTTCATGACCCATGTCCTAAATATATACGAGCATCTACTCGTGATAATAACTGCACTGAATAGCATGAAGATGAATATGAAAATTACATGTTTGCTATACCACTATCTTTTGATACTGAAGAATTAAGTTACCAATGATTCTACCAATGAGAATATATAAATGTTTCCAATTAAGGGACTGCCTAATAATAGAAAGTATTCCTTTTGAGCACCACAGGTGATTACAATGAACAGCCAAGTTAGAGAAGCACTTATACAGATTAAACCTTGTCTCAGCTATGCCTGCTTACTAACAACTCTGAAAGCCACTAGCATCTGCTGAGCTTCCTTCCCTCGTGGTTCTGTACATTTTATTCCACGAGTAGTAAACACCCTGTATTGCAATGCCCAAAGATGTAGAAGCCTACTAAATTCCATGACTTTATGGTGGCTAGTAAGGCCTGAATTTGTATTTTGGGCCCAGCATAGCCAGCGTTTTCTGAGGCCACCCAATTCCCTATAATTTGACTAAGACCTCCTCCTGTCATATTTGCCGAACTCCTGAACTCCTCCTAAATCCCTGAATGCCTACTGAAACCCATTTAATTCTCATTCATTTATAAAAGTAGAGCCATGATAAAGATTATGGGAATAGAAAATTTATTCCAAATCTCATGCAAATTCCTCTTTTAACTAATTCTAACCTGGAACCCTGGGAAGAAATTTTTTGGAAGGGTGGCTGCCAGGCATAATCAAGTTGACAGTAAGATTCTGAACAATACACCCCTTTTCAACTTGAGATCCAGGAAGAAAACTAAGCAATAGAGAATTTGAATGTTTTTCCAGTGACTCAAAGACTAAGAGCCAATGAGTCAAAGAACTGAATCTAGAAACAAACTTGTTTTCTTTACACAGGGTCTACTTGAAGAATGTCAAGGAATAATTAGATGAATTTGAATCTTTTAATTAATATATTGTACCAGTTTCTTCTCTTTCAGTTCTCTTTCTGCCAAATATCCATTGTTAAATCATCACCACAATCAAGATAATGAATATATCCGTCATCTCCCAAAATTTCCTTTTGCTCCTTTGTCACTTCTCCTTAATTCCCCACCAAAAGTAACCACCATTCTATATGCTATCACTGGTATTTTATATAAATGGAATTACCCAATATATAATCTTACATGGATAGATTCATTCATTAACCAAATTTTATGATATTTAATTTGTTTTGTGTTTCATAGTATATTCCTTTTTATTGATGAGTAGTATTCCATTATATGAATATACCATAACATGTGTATACATTCATCTATTGTTTTACATTTAAGTTGTTATCAGCTTTTTGGCTATTACAAATAAATCTCCTATAAATACTCATGTACAAGTATTTTTATGGACATATTATTTATTTTCTCTTGGGAAGAGTGAAATAGTTGGATCATAGAATGGGTATACATTTAACTTTCTAAGAAACTGCCTGTTTTTCAAATTGATTGTAGCAGTTTATGTTCCCATCAGCAATGCATGAGAGATTAGGTTCTACCACTTTTTCACTCACAATTGCTCTGGTCAGTGTGTTTAATTTTAGCCCATCTAATAGATGTGTGATGATATATCATTTTGACTTTAATTCTCATTTTTCTACTAACAAATGATGCTGAGTATTTTCTCATGCCATCCATATTTCTTCTTTGGTGAGTGTCTGTTCAAATATGTTGCCAGCTTATATTGGGTTGTTTGTTTCCTTATTATTGAGTGTTTAGAAATCTTTATATGTTCTAGCTATAAGTCCTTGGTCAGATATATGCTTGCAAATATTTTCTTCAGTACTTGGGTTGATACATATGTCACACATACATATATATACACAAACACACACAACTATATATACATATGTATGTGTATGTATATATATGTATGCATATATGTATATATGTGTGTATATATCTGCATATATTTACTTAAGAAGAAAAAGAGCACAATAGTAAAAATGAATGTTTCTTGAAAAGTTTCTCTTTGATTATATTTACCCTCCCCACACTGTCCAGGTGTCTTTTGTTATATAAAAAATATCCAAAACTATATCGCTTATAATAGCCACCAATGGGCAATTATACTGCTTTTCCTCATGTTGAATGAGATTACAATGTGGCACTCAGTGGGTATTTGGTCTAAGCTATAGGGTCTCTCATGACTAGCACTGGCATGAGGATGTTAGAAAGATGTGCCGGCTGGTCCTATTTCCCTTCTATGTAGACTCAGAGCCTGTTGTATGGTTTCCTCAGAAGGTTTGTTGGACTTCTTACATGACAGTCCTTAATTCTCAGAGACTGTCTTCTTAAAGTTGAGGCCTGAACTGACATAGGGTTCCTGCCACTATATTCTATTCATCAAAGAACAACAAAATTCAAGAAGGGAGAAGGGGAGTAAATAGGCAACATGCTTCTATGAGATATGTTAAAAAAAAACAAACCTACATCTGTCTTTAATTTGCCATAACTCACATAAGCCCTGTTAAAGATCTATGTACTTTCTCTTTCCAGATTCTTTTGTTAATAGCTTTTAACATTTTAAGTGAATACATGTGTGTATGATCTCAAATTTTTGTATGTGTATCCCTAGCAAAAGCCATTGAATGAAGAATTACTTGAACAACATATTTATAAAAGTATGTTTGTGTGAAAAGCATGGTTATCACTAGTACCTGAGGTAAGAAACAATCAAATCAGAGACCAAGAGGTTCAAAGAACTCTGAAGCATTGCTTTGCTGTTTGTTGGGGAGATTACAAAAATCAAATTTCCAGCCTTTCTTAATTTTAGAAAGAGTTACTTTTGGTAATAGCAAACTAAAATTATTTTAGTAAAATGTGGAACTTTGCTTTTTTATTTAAAAATATCAGCCATGCAAAAATGTTTTATGTGAATCATGTTTCATCTATGAAGTATATTAGTAAAAATAATCCCAAAGTCAGTATATTTCTACTTTCTGTTTACCACCCTCTACTTTATATAGCCTTAAATACTTATAAATAAATATTTAATATGCAATTAATTGTGAAAATCCTGTTAGAGACAGCAGAGAATATAAAAAATCTACATTATTTTTATCCATAAAGCCTTATATATAGCAAAGAGACTCATATATAAAGAAAATAAACATAATTCAAGAAAATGCATTGAGTATAGAAAATGTGATAGAGTCATAAGATCAGTAAAATGAAGGTGGACGATATGTTATGGGGGGGGATAAAACAAGGCTTGGTGGAAAAAAATGACATTTTAAATTACCATAGATATGAATGGCTATAGAAGCATTATTTATAACAGTCAAAAAGTATAAACTAACTAAATGTCCATCAACTGATGAATAGATATACAATGGAATATTACTTGACCACGTAAAGGAATGAAGTACTGAAACATGCTACAACATAAATGAAGCTTGAAAACATTATGGGAAGTGAAAGAAGTCTGACCTAGAAGGCCACATATTATAAGATTCCTTTATATTAAATGTCCAGAAAGGGTAAATAAATAGAGTTGGAAAGCAGATTGGTTGGTGCTAGGGACTAGATGGCAGGGGATATATTTATCTATCTATCCATATATAGATGTATATATGTTACCAGAATAAAAAGTAAAAGAATAACAGGACTATACAACACAATGAACCCTATTATAAACAATGGTCTGTAATTAATAATACAATTTTTAAAATATTCTTTCATGAATTATAACAAATATACCTCACTAATGCAAGGTGTTAATAATAGGGTGGTAAATGGAAACTCTGCATTTTATATATTTTATGCATGATACTTCTGTAAAACTATAACTTCTCTGGCAAAAATAAATATTAATGAAAAAAATAAATTGCAAGTATCTTCCTCATTTTGATCAATTTGTTGACAAGAGTGAAGAATTTAAAGCTCAATAGGGGAGAATGTAAAAGGGGAAGGGTGTTGGGTATATGGGAATCGCCTGTATTTTTTAGATGACTTTTCTGTAACCTAAAGCTTCTTTGAAGATAAAATAAAAAAAATAAAACACTGAGGGAATATTCAGAAGAAATTGTCACTGTACATACAAGATAACAGGTCTTACAGTGATGTAAGACACAATGTATAAAAATTTTTTTTCACTTCTTCATTTAATTTTTTTCAGGTAGTATTTTTTTTTAAAGATGCTTAGATTACATAAATGTTACATAAAAAGTGAAGGGGATTCCCATATGTGCCACTCCTTATCCTTCCCACACTTTCCCACATTAACAACATCCTGGTGGTACATTTATTACATTTGATGAACACATTTTGGAGCATTGCTACTAAGCGTGGATTATAGCTTACATTGTAGTTTACACTCTCTCCCAAACATTTTTGTACATTATGACCTGATATATAATGGCAACATCATTCAATTCAAGACAATTCCAATGTCCCGAAAATGCCGCCATAGTATAAATATTTGTTTTTTTAAAGATATTTAGGTTACATAAATGCAACATAACAAATATAAGGGATTCCCATATGCCCCGCTCCCCACACCTTCCACATTTTCCCACATTAACAACATCCTTCATTAGTGTGGTACATTCATTGAAATTGTTGAACACATTTTGTAGCATTGCCACTAAGCATGGATTAAAGTTTACATTGAAGTTTACACTCTCTCCCACCCAATTACGTAGGTTATGGCAAGATATATAATGGCCTGTATCTGTCGTTGCAATGTCATTCAGGACAATTCCCAAGGCCCTGAAAAAGCCCCTGCATTATACCTACTTTTCTCTCTCCCTGCCCTCAGAATGTTCAGTGGCCACTGCTTCCACATCAATGACATAATTTCTTCCATTGTTAGAATGACAATAAGTCTATAGTAGAATAGCAGTAAATCTTCTTTAGTCCATAGTTCATACCCCACTCCTAAGGATTCTGGGTTTGTGATGTCCACTCCACCTCTAATTGAGAGGGCCTGTGATCCATTCGGGCCGATGGATAGGACTCTCTTGCTTGCAGACGTAAACTCTCTCTTCCTTGGTATGGTGGTTGTCCATTCTCATCTCGTTAGTTGTCCTGGGTGAGACCAATGAACTGGAAAGTAGGTGTTGCAACTCAGTTGAGATTCGAGGACCACCTGGCACAAGGACAGCCCAAAGGTTTAAATCTCTTGGATGTATATTTACCAACTCTAGTACTAATCATAGGTTGAAATAGAAGAACAGAAGAGCCATGTGTAGGGAAACCACAGCTGAGTCCAACTCTGTCACCATGGGGAGCATAAATTCCAAAGTGGGCCCATTGGCAAGGCAACAAACTCCTGAGCTATCTGCCCTGACTACAGGGTCTGGATATCTCCAGATCCCTCAGGAGCCCCACTATTTGGGGTGGTATCTAATTTGGCAGTCAATGAGATCCTACTGAGATGTGTGTAAGCGTAATCTTTGGAATGATCTTCTGACTCACTTTGAATTCTCTTAGCCATATGAAATCATTTGTCTTTACCTTTTCCCCCTTTTGGTAAAGGTCTTTTTCCAGTTGCATTGCTGGTTGGTGTAATCCCTCAGTGCCAGGGAGGCGCATCCCCAGGGGTCTTGTCCCATGCTGGGAGGAAGGTAATGTATTTATATGCTGAGTTTGGCTTAGAGAGAGGGCACATTTGAGCAACAAGGAGGCTTCCAGGAGGCAACTTTTAGGCACCATGTAATACTAAGCTAAGTTTCCATTTCAAGAGTAAAGGTTCATAAGCACAGTTTTCAATATCAAGGGCCTCTCAGTGGACCAACCTCCTTCACTAGTCATTGCTCCTGTACTCAGGAGATTCTTGGTGTTCCATTAGAGAATGTGGGAGAGCTCCCTAGGATGGGAATTTGATATCCCTTCAGTTATTGTGTGAATCTCCACCCACCGTGACAATGCCTCATGAACATTTGAACATGTTTATATGCCTTATATGTAGACCCAGGTTAACTTCCTCCCATGTATCTGCCATTACTGATAGCCCACACTAATGATCATCCCCTGCCACAGTTGTAACCCTTCTGTGATCCAAAACTTCTTCAAAAATGAAGCCAATAAAATAGCCAAATACAATTAATGAGAAAATGAAATCATGATAGTCTTAAAAATAAGAAATAAAATACAAAAAAAAGTTTAAATAAAAAAATTGGGATAATAGAAACTAAGCAAAAATATTTTTTTTTTGACAATAGATCACTGTAAGATCTATTGTCCTATATGTACAGTGACATTTTCTTCCATTTCTTCCCCCAGTGTCTTACTTTTTTCATTTTGTCTTCAAAGAAATTTTAGGTTACAGAAAGGTCACATACCGAATACAGGAGACTCCCATGTACCCAGCATCCTTCCCCTTTTCTCCTTTCCCCTATTAATAACTTTTTATATGTTGATGGTACTTTTGTTACAGCTGAAGTACATCTACTGAAACATACTTACCAACCATCGTCAATGGTTTACATTTATTTCAATTGCTTTTTAATTTTAATTTTAATTTTTTATTTGTTATTTCTTAAATTATTATTATTTTCTTAATTTTATTTGGTTATTTTTTTACTTAATTTTTGGAGAGGTTTTTGATCACAGAAAGGTCACAACTGTGGCAGAGCGGACCAGTGATGCAAGATGTCGGTGATGGGGGGATGTGTGGGGAGTGGTACAACTGGGGCATGCCTCTAAGGCATATGAATATGTTCAAGAATTCATGGGGTATCATCTCGGTGGATGGAGATCCACACAATAACTGAAAGAATATTGAATTCCTATCCTGGGGAGTCCTGTTACATACTCTAATAGCACATCATGAATCTCCCGAGTACATGGGCAGTGCCTAGTGAAGGAAGACAGACCATTTTGCTAGAGCTTTGATATTGATGATTGTACTTATAAAGCTTTTTGTGAAATTAAAATTTACCTTACTATTATATATTACCTAAGAATTACCTATGGAAAACCTCCTTATTGCTCAAATGTGGCCTCTCTCTAAGCCAAACTCAGCATATAAACACACTGCTTTTCCCCCTGTGTGGGACAAGACTCATGGGGATAATCCTCCCTGGCACCCAAGGATTATTAGCAAACATCAACTAGCAATGCATCCTGAAAAACACCTTTACCAAAAAGGGGAAATATTAAATACATATGAGTTTTTATGTCTAAGAGATTTCAAAGTGAGTCAGGAGGTCATTCCAGAGGTTACACTTATGCACATCTCAGCAGGATCTCATTGACTGCCACAGTAAACAGTGTTTCAAACAGTGGGGTTCCTGAGGGCTCTAGAGATATCTAGACTCTATAAACGAGGCAGGCAAGCTCAGGAATTAGGCACCTGTCAGTGGGCCTTACTTTGGAATTTATTCTCCCCAGTGTAACAGAGTTAGACTCATTTATATTTTCCCTACACATGGCCCCATTTACTTGAACTTATAATTAGCACTATATGTGATAAATATATGTCCCAAAGACTTAAATCTTTGGTCTGTTTGGTTGAGTTCTGAATCTCAGCAGAGTTGCAACACCTAATTTCTAGTTCCCTGGACTCACCCAGGACAACTAACAAGGAAATGATGGACAATGCCTATCCCAAAGAACAGGGGTCTGTAACTGCAAGCAAGATAGTTCCATCCATCCTCCCCATTAGATCTAAGCCTCCTCTTGGTTAGAAACAGAGTGGGCATCACCATCCCCAAATCCTCAAGATTGGGGAATGAATAAAAGACAAATTAGACATTATTATTCTAATATATACTTATTATTATTCTAGAACAGAAGTATTTTATCATTGATATAAAGGCAGTGGCCACCAGAGGTTTTAAGGGGAGAGAGAGGGAAGAATAGGTGAGACATGGGGGCACTTTTTGGACATTGGATTGTCTTGCATGACATTGCAATGATGAATACAGGCATTATAAATTTTGTCATAATCTATATAATTGTGTGAGACAGAGTGTAAAATATAATGTAAACTATAGTCCACAGTTAGCAGCAATGCTTCAATATGAGTTCATCAGTTGTAACGAATATACCATACTAATGAAAGATGTTAGTATGGGAACATGTGGGAGGGGGAGGGAATGGGGCATGTGCAAATCCCCTATATTTTTTATGTAACATTTACGTATTCTAAAGCTTCTTTAAAAATAAAAAAAAAATTTAACAAAAGCTCAACAGTTGTGAAAATTATTGAAGTATTCACAGGGGAAAATGCAGAACCTAATTTAATTAATCTCACTTTTGCATAACACAGAAGTGTGGAGACAGAAACTTCAGAGATTTAAGCCCCAAGTGTTACTAGGTAAAATAAATGCTATTTGCTTTTTGTTCAACTACCAGAAGCAAAGGCAGAAAGACTTGCATGACTCAGGTAGGTTTTGAGTCTCCAAATTTAAATATTAGAGAAAAAAAGAAACTTATTTTTCAAAAAATATATGAGAGATTTTTAAGTGAATCATTTTAGACCATTTTATATCTGCTTTCTTAAGAATAAAATAATAAACTGTGCCAACTACAGGCATAAATTATTTTTGTCTCAGAGCTAATGGAATCTGATTGATCTCATTACTATCCACAAAAAGAAAAAAAATAGTTTTAAAAATTTTATTTAATCTAAGTTCATTAGAAAAGTTTACTACTTTATTAATTGTGAAAGTGTATATATGATTTTCTGATTATATTTTTAGTTTTATTTAAAAAATAATGGAGATGCATATTACAAATATCAACTTGTGCAAATTCAAGTCCAAGTTGATCACATGCCATATTTACTTAGGTCTAAAAATTAAAATCAGTCAGACCATCATCCACATTCCAAATCTCATATATCAACAGAGAATGTACACACATACACAATCACATTACACATACACATATAAATACAAATTTACACAAGAAACAGAACTCTATATAGATCAGAAACATTGGTTGGCTTGTTTCTCTTAGTTTTTTAAAAATGAATTTGAAATATAAAAGTATGTAAATGTATGTGTGAAATTTTGTTACTTTCTTTTTTTTTCCCAGCACTTCTCTTTCACTGGTCAAGAGACTTGTCCTATGGCACCAGAACACTTCTACAAATAGGTAATGAATGTTGTGACAAAGCAGTAATACCTTGGTAGAGAAAAGCTCAATAAAATATATTTCATATCAGTAACTAGTAAAGAAAACATAGACCAAGAACAGTTACATAATGGTTTTCTTTATTATTACTCAGTGATAAGCTCATTATTTTCCTAGGTAACAAGTATATTAAATTGATGATGATATTGGAAGAATACAATAATTGTGATCTCTTTTTTGTACATGTAAATATTTTCAAGCATATCAGATCATTGGTCTTGTACTTTGGAGGCTTGTCTCACTAATACGTGTGTTTCTACACAATATTTTGACAAAAGAATGAGATTTCAAGTAATTCAATTAAACTCCCTGATATAAAGAAGTGAAAGCCAAGAGAAATTAAAATAGTGAGAAAAATCACATATCTCAAGGGTGGTATCTAGATATAATTCAGAGTTTCTCAATTAATAATTTTCATTATTGTCATATAGATAAGAACACTTCCTAAGTGACTGAAACATGCCTGGTAATATTCTGAGGAGAAAGAAGAAAATTTGCAAGAAACAAATCACTTTTGGCTTTACAGATAATAGTTTTGGATGTCCAGAGTGTTAAATATGAATTGACCACTGTTTTGATTATTTTTGTAAATTTAGCACAAGAACAAAGAATGGACAGGGAAAATTATTCTTACTTGATTGAATTCCTTTTCTTAGGAATAACTACCAACTCTGAGATCAAAGTGACCCTATTTATCATACTTCTAGCTGTTTACCTTATTAATATTTTGGCAAATCTTGAAATGATCACTTTAATTAGATTGGATTCCCAGCTTCACACACCAATGTACTTTTTCCTCAGCCTCCTCTCCTTCTGTGACCTCTTCTATTCCACTTCAGTTGGACCCAAGATACTCTTAGATTTCTTTGCAAAGAACAAATCGATTTCCTTTGTTAGTTGTGCTCTGCAATTCTTCATCTTCTGTATCTTTGCAGATTCTGAGTGTCTCCTGCTGGCAGTGATGGCCTTTGATAGATACTAAGCAATTAGCAACCCGTTGCTCTGTACAGTCAACATGTCCAGTAGGGTGTGCTCCATGCTCAGGTTTGGGGTTTACCTGGTGGGAATGGTGGCTGCTCTGGCACATAGGACACTAGCATTCTGCTTTTGATTCTGTGGGTCAAATGAGATTAATCACTTCTGTGATTTACTTTCTCTTTGCCTCCTTTCATGTTCTGATATACAGGTCAATGAACTGGTATTATTCACCATTTGGAGCTTCATTGAACTGACTACCATTTCAGGAGTTATAGTGTCTTACTGTTATATCATCTTATCAGTTTTAAAGATCCACTCTGTTGAGGGGAGATTGAAAACTTTCTCCACCTGCACTTCCCATTTGACTGCTGTTGCAATTTTCCAGGGAACTATGATCTTCATGTATTTCCAGCCAAGTTCTTCCTATTCCTTAGTTCAAGATAAAATAGACTCAACGTTTTACATCCTTGTGATTCCCATGTTAAAACCTGATTTATAGCCTACAGAACAAAGATGTGAAAGAGGCTTTGGAAAGAATGAAAAATAAAAGGTGGCTTTAAATATTTATATTAAATAAATGTATATGTATGTATATGTATGTGTGTGTATTTGTGCTTTTTGTTTTCATAAAATCCTATGATAATGCATGAGAGAAAAGTTGCCTCAAATACTAATTTATAAAAATGAATTATATACTAAATTACTATCCATACCAAAATTTTGCATTTCCCTAAACAGTCATATTTCATTATATGCCCTAAATTTATAATCCCTCTTTGTGTGATGCTTGCCTGACACTTCTTGTTATGTAAATTTTATATTTGTTCAAACATCATTTGTGTACTATTTCAATTGTTCTAAAATATGTTATGTGTTACTAAGTATCTTTTGTATATTTAGATGCATAGTATTTCATGGTGAATCTAGTAGTTCTTATACTAATGAATGATCTAGTGGAAAAACAAACATTAATTAGTTAAGCATTCAAAAATTCATAATAAACTGCAAATTATCAAAAGTAAAAAGACCAATAAATTTTTTTTTAAAATGTCTGTCTTGGTAGGCAGAGAAGGAAAGTTCCTTGAATTTAATAATAGTGCCCGAGATCCTAGGTAGAGGGATTGGTAATTAGAGAGGGCCTGAGGAGGAAGACAACACTTTGCATTTAAAGAAAAAAAAAGTCCAACATGCTTAGGTTATAAATAAGAAACGGAAGTGCTTGAGCAATGTACATCCTTGACTGGTCATTCTTAACTCCTCCACAACTTCTTCCAGAAAGCTTTTCTTCTCTGCTCTTTTCTCCACCCGTGTTAAATGCTCCTTTTTGAATTCAGAATCACCTCTCTCCTAAAGGAATTTTCAAAATATTGTTCTTTATATTAAATCATTTTCTCCAACATGGGTTTGTGAGGGTATTTTGTGTAAAATAACTGAATTTTTCATTCCCGATACCTGAAGAATCTGCCTCACGTCTTGGAAATAAAATGGTAAATAAACCCATTGATAAGTAACAAAATCAAAACAATGTTAACATTATTAAGTGCTTATTAAATGTTAGTCAAACAAAATTAACTGATGGTATAGCATGTGCCTTGATTATATAAATATATTGGCAATAATATAAAAATATTTTATACATTGTGCCTTTCATCACTGTAAGATCTATTGCCTTCTAAATACAGTAACATTTTCTTCTGCATATTCTCCCAGTGTCTTGTTTTTTTTTCATTTTATCTTCAAACAAGCTTTAGGTTACAGAAAAGTCACATAGAAAATATAGAGGATTCCCATATAGCCAATGTTCTCCCCCTTTTCCACTCTTCCCTGTTAATAACATTTTACATGTGGGTGGTACATTTGTTAAAATTCATATACAAATATTGAAACATTGCTACGAACCATGGTCAATGGTTTACATTTTGAACTGTACACTTTTATAGGTTTTGGCAAAATTTAAAATGACCTATATCCATCACTGGAAGGTCATGCAGAACAATTCCAATGCCCTAAAATGTGCTATGTTCCATCTATTCTTGTCTTCCCTTCCCCTCCCCTTAGAA
>JAKSZT010054371.1:2416606-2579957 GCA_026826555.1 Tolypeutes matacus | reverse complement strand
AGAACGAATGGATGTATGAAGAAATACCTATTAATAATTCAGAAATAAAGAACATTCATTGTTGCACTTTCTTGATATTCACCTACTTAATCTGCCTCAGTTTTAACAACATTAAAGGACACTCCTAATTATACATTATAATTGTACAAGTTAAAGACATGAAATGAATTAGACTTATAGCTGACAGTATAAAATGCCCTGCATGAAAAAATTTTAGAATGGGAATTAAGCCCAAAGATCCCCTGTGCTTTACAAGGTGGCATTCCTTTGTGGAACCATGGGACATGTTTGGGGAACATATAGAAGTAGAAAAGCCTATGGAGAATTCTTGGTTTAGACAAATGACTTTAAGAGTTTCCTCCTCTGCATATTTTCTGAATTAATCCTTACTGTCTTGGAATTTTTATTATGAAGAGCAGCATTACAGAAAAATGTGTTTGAAATTGAAATATTAAAGGTCAAAACAGTGGAAGAACTTCAATGGATTGCCACTAATTTGGAATAACTAACATTGCATCTAATTAACTCACTGAGCTTCCATATGCTATTATTTATTACTAAATCCAAAGACCAATTTGATCTTCAAATTGGCCTCTTTATCCACCTAGTGGGTGTGAAATAGAAGGAAGGCTATTTTAAGCCCAATAAAGGATGACCAAAAACAGAATTGACTGTTTAGATTCTGTTTCCTTTCCCTTAAATGTGCAAGTTGAGGTAGAATAACCAATTATTGGGAATCTTGTTTAGGAGATTCATCACTCAAATAAGAGCTTGGGAAGATGGCATGTAGGGATATTTCTACTTTGGAATGCTACAGGCACAGTGAGAACCTAAAGAGACTTTGATCTATCCTAACCTCTCTACATAATTCCTCACTAGACCCTGTTATTCTGTTTCTCTAACTCACACATTGCTCACACATCTACCAACTAATGGGAATTTTACTTTCCAAATTTTATGTTATAAACGTGTGTAGTGGGCTAATGTTATAGCATATTCCTATATCTATACTCTTTCCTTAAGTCTTCTCACTGACCCCTAAACATCAGAATGGCACAGTAATGTATTTGGGTGTGTATATAAAACAGAAATAGAAAGATACAAAATGGTGAATCCCGGCTTAAACATGTTTGTGAGAATAGAAGGGCAATAATGTTCAATGACCCAGTTAGTGGCAGGTAGGCATTAAACCTAGAAATAGCAGCTTTATCTCCCTTGAGGAAACCCTGTGTTATGAACATGCTATGAGCTAGATGCCCAGTGCCACTCAAACCATTGTGCCCTTTAACAAGTCGCTCTTCCTTGATAGATTTCAGTTCTTTCTCTGTAAAAGAGGGGCTCAATTTCAAAACCACTACAGCCCTTTTAGCTGCCACCTTTTGTCTCTATGTATACCTATGATAATAATACTATTTAAACCCACCAGCCTATTGGACTGATTTTGGAAAATAAATGAGTTGATTCATCTATATAAAAAGAAAGCACTATGTATCTAGTCTGATATGATGTGATATAGAAGTGGAAATAATATCAGTGAGAAAATAGGATGATCAAAAGGCCAAATACTTTTAAATAAAGTCTTTCTAGTTGGATTCTTATTCACACCCCTACTTTTATAGCCATAAAAGCCACAGTCATAGCAAAGAAGTGGATATCCAACTTTATATGTAGTCAAGTAAATAAAAAGTAAAACTTCAGTGCAATACCATGACTCACTTGTAGAACAGCTAAAGTGAGGATAATCAGAGCTAACAAGTATTGGTGAGTATGTGTTGAGTATTTCTACCACTCACACATTAGTAGTACAAGTGAAAATTGTCAACCTTATTTTGAAAGCTTTATGGAAGTATCTTCTATAGCTGAACTCACATATGAGGTAGAAAAATTCAAAATTTGGATTTCCAGTTTTATCCAAGAAAATGTGTGAATATCTACCAAAGCCATGTACAAAAATATTCACAGTAGCATTATTTACAATAACATAAATCTAAAAATGACTCAGGTTTTTCTCAACACAGTACATAAGAGTTGAGGATATTTTTTTTTGCATGTCATTAATAACATTTTAGGCTTTGCAGGAGATAAAGCCTCTGTCACAAGCACTCAAGGTTGCCTTTGAATCACAAACAACCTGAACCAATATACAAATGAATGTGGATGTTTGCATACCAATACATTTTTTGTGGGCCATATTTGCAAATCACTGCTCTAGATTAAATAAATAACATATGCTACCTGGTATATAGGAGTACCACACAGCAGTGAGAATTAAGAACGACCAGAAGAAACGACAACATGGAGGGAGCAATCTCACACACATAAGCTTTAGTGAAAGAAGTCAGACATAATTGAATATAAACTGTGTTTCACTTCCACATAGTTAAAAATATAGACACCAATCTTGTATATTGTACCTTGATTTGTGCTGGGGTGTGGGATGATTTCTGAGATGGTTAGTAATGTCCTATCTAATGTTATGGGTTCTGGGTGCACAGATATTTTCATTTCTGAAAAATCACTTGATACATGTTAATCACATGATTATTTTTAAAATGCTTCCAAAAACAAAGGCTATTAGCTATCATATTTTAAGCAACTGTTGGATTTCATTATTTTTTTCAATCACTAGTAGTTTCTTACATACAATAGTCAAGCATGTTTACAAATTTAGAGTGCAGCTTTCATAGAATCTATAAATCAATATTCTTTATGTTACTCAAAATGTGCTGCCATACTTGTAGATCACAGATATCTTTATCAACACATGAGCACTTTTAGTCATTCAGAATTAGCAATGAGACTAAATGTACTTTGTACTAGTATCATGCATTGAACTCTGTTTTCATAACGTCCATGCCTCAGTGCCAGGCAATGACTTTCTGAAGAAAGAAATCTTATACATAGACAATTGACTACACAGTATTATTTTGGTGGCAGCACGATCTCCCAGAAAGCCTTAACCTTAAGTGTATGCTTCTCATGTGCTTGCCTCTGATGCCTAAATTCCTCCTCAATTATAGGAGTGTCATTCTGAAGTAAGACCCAAATCCCTTTGGTAGGCCAATTATGATATCCAATTTGTAATAATGATGTAGCTATTCAGACTCGGGTTTTAATGGGGAGGGCTGAAGGGAAGTCCAAATATGTTATATGAGGGGCAAGTCACATTTAGAAAGCTAAATCTGGATCCTGCCTAAACAGAAAATTACCTTAAGCCAGGATTTGACATCCTTGGGGAGGGATAAGCACCTAAAGGGAAAATGAGACTGTAAAAGAATCAAAAGTTGAACAAGGAAGACTTCACCTACTCCAAATATGTATTAAAGTAGCTAAGGGAAGTAAAGCTCTTGAGTAATATAAATCCATCAGCTTCTTGTAGTTACCTGGTGGACAATTATTAATAATTACTCATGAGTTTGAGCTTTGCCTCAACACTATTCCCCACAGGAATAAATTTTGTATATTAGTTTCAGGAGCATTACATAAAGAATGGCAATGAAATGTGAAAAGACATTACTATTGTCAACAAAATAACCTCTCTCAAAATTAAAAATATACTAATCTCACTAATTTTAATATGATTTTATAAAGTAATGTAACCAACAACAACAATAAAAGGCATCTCCCTCTTTACTCACAAGTAGGATTTTAAAAGAAACAGGAAAAGCTCTTAAGCATTGGCATGTATAAAATGGCATCTGCCTAATACATCTTAGTGTTTTTTTTAAACAGAAATTTTGCATTGACTGGTTTAGTGACAATTAAATCAACTGTATTAAGATATAGATTTTACAGGACTCGTGCTTGATGTTGTACATTGTCTTGAAATATAAGTCTAGAGAAGATGATCGATGAATCCATAGCAATCTGTGCTTGTTGATATACAAAAGTGATTCACACATTATAAAATACCACTCCAAACCTGAACACTACAGAAAATTTCCCCAAGCTACCACTTTGCACATCTTCAAGGGACGCCGTTGTCCTTATTTTCTATTTGTTCCCTGGAATTGCGAAATATAGTGATTGTCAATGTCACTTATTCTTCATAATAATTTTAATAATGTTTTAGTGTACAGATGAAATAAATAAAACAGTCTACCTCCCAATATGGCAGCTCTCTTATTTGCTTCTCTCTGCCCTCAATCGCCTACATTGGAAGACTGCCTTGGTTTACACGTGCTACTTGGATGACTATTCTGTTCCCTAAGATATCTAAAAATGTGTGGAACAATAGTTTTGATTTTCCAAACAATAATTTAATGTAAACACACAATAGTCTTCCATTAGAATAACCAAGAGAATTGCTTTTTTTTTATGAGTAAGCAAAGAACTTCCAGTTTTTATTTTCTAGAAGTTTAAGAAGAAAAATATTCAACCAAAATTTTAAAAAATCAAAATGGATTAATTTCCCTATTTCCCTGGCTTCACCAATGCAGGAGGCAGTCTTATAATGAAAAGTCCACCTGCACGTCCCCTATCACTGTGAGGGCTTCCGGCTGCATGTGTGGCCCCCAGTAACACCCCCTTGCTGCTCACCAGCCACCAGGACCTGTGGGCCTTCATCATGACTGCTGGTGAGCATGTACACCTGGAAAGGAAGCATGTACCTAGTAGATGACTCTTTTCATGTCTGGGACCCTGCACTCCTCCTGGGATGGCACCCTGCACCTGCAGACCTTGGCCAACTGCAGGGACCTCATACATGTGGCCATGAGCAGGGCTGAAGCTGGGCCTGAATCCCCTCCAGAGACCGGGTCTCCTCTTCCTGGGGAAGATGGTCGAGGCTTACTCAAGTCCCAGCACCAGGTTCTCAGCTCTCCTCGCTGAGGCCACCCTTAGCTCCCAGGACTTCCGAAGGGTCTCAGGTCTGGCCACTTCCCCTCCCCTGTCAGCATAGCTGGACCTGGGGTGGGCTCGGGGACTTGGGGTGGCAGAGGGGAAGCCTAGCTCCTGATGCTCTGATGGTCAGGAAACAGGCTGGGAGGTCACCCCCAGCCCCACCTCCACTCCCTCATCTGGCATCCAGTGATTCCAGAAATGTCCACACCATGCTGGGGCTCCCTGTTGACCCCAGATAAGCACCCCCTCAGGTACCCAGTCCCCCAGGCCTGTCCCTCATTCCCCCTCATTATCCTCCACCTGCCACACAGCCCTTCATTCTTCTAACCCTAACCCCTAACCCTAACCCCTAACCCTAACCCTTAACCTAACCCTAACCCTTAACCTTAACCCCTAACCCTAACCCTTGACCTAACCCTAACCCCTAACCCTAACCTTTGACCTAACCTTAACCCTCACCTCATGCTCCTTGGTTGTGAGGCCCTCAGCCTGGAGCTAGCAGGTGGAGGCGCCCAGCCCTCTATCCCATGCAGGACCGGGAGGGCCAGGTTAGACCCCTTGGCCCTGGGGCTGCTGCGTGGGGGCATTTCATCCTCACAAGTCCCAGGGTCGTCATGAATGCAGCAGCTCCCAGGGGCTGTGAGGGGGGCAGATTGCATGGTGGGGGAATGTTCTCTTGTGGGGACTCCTCAGTTCAGCAAGTCTGGGCAGCCCCTCAGGGGCTCTGATGGCCCCTCTGCCAGCACCTTACAGCCTGCTGGAGAGGATCAACCTCGACCACAGCTTTCTCATCAGGTGAGCACCTCTGAGTGCCTTGGGAGGGCTTTTGGGGTCTTCTGGGGGGGTCTGGGAGATGGTCATTCCAGCAGGGCCTGTGCCACGCTCCTCCCGCCTTTGATTCTCACCCTCCCCAGGCCACACTGCCTGCTGGCGGCTGCCTTCTATGTCCCAGGCCTCTTCTTATTCCAAGTCCACTACAAGGAAGACAAGTGAGTGGCAGGTGGGTGGGGCCAGGTCCCTCCTCCACCCCAGAGCCCCTACCCACTCCTGCCCCCTCCTGCCCCACAACAGGTGCCCTGCATCGTCTCATAGAAGATTTCTGTGAGAAACCCTGAAGATGTCCAACGCAGAGGAGCTGAACTGGCTGATGGTCTGTTCCCTCGGCCACATCTTCTACATGCTGTGCAAACACAGGGTGGAGACCTTGTGGCCCCGGGGAGCAGGTCCAGGGGAGGGGGCATCCCAGGCCCTGAGCTGACATCTTGTGTCCTCAGGAGAGTAACAACATGATGGTCCTGGCCATGCAACTGGCCAGCAAGATCCGGACATGTTGGTGCAGCTGTGGTCATTGGCACTGCTCAGAGGTGAGGGCGGCCCTGGGGAATGCTGCAGGTTCTGGGTGCCTCAGGAGCCCTGAAGGGCACCGACTCTGGGTGGGCAGGACTGAGCACACAGTGGGGCAGGTCAGGGCAGTCTTACCACTGCCTCGTGCTGCAGCCGAGGAAACAGGCCCCTTGGGAAGGGGTGGCCCTGCACCCACTTGCCCATGGCAGAGCTATGGGGGAGGCCTGGGATGGCACCCATGGAGCTCAAGCAAGCTCTGTGGGCTCCAGACTGCCCAACATTCTGCTCCTCCCCAGAGCCGGCACCCTGGGTCTACCTCAAGGCCCTCCTTACTCACCCACAGTCCCTCCGAGGGCAGTTGCCCTAGGCCCAGGGTGGGTGCCTGCAGGCCAGGGCCAGGGAAAAAGGTGGCCCAGCTCCACTCACGTGTCTCCCCAGACCTGAACAAGGCATGCTGCAACACCATGGATGCCCATGGGGCCACCCAGAGGCACCAGAACTTCCCATAGCAGCTGCTGCAGGACCACTTTGAGGCCTACAGCCTTCCTGAGCACCACTTCATCAAAGTAGATACAAAGGGAGGGACATGAGGTGCGCACCCCTGGGCAGCGAGCCTGGGTGCTTTAGCAGGTCTCACACGTCCCCATTTGAAGGGGGCTACAGCATCAGGGGCCTCGGGCTGCAGGTGTGAGGGTGGAGGGGGTCTGGCGGGAAGGGCCAAGTGAGGTTTCAGCTGTATCCCTCCCTACAGTGGATGGAGGGCTCAAACCCCCATGCAGTTTCAAGGTCAGAAGGCACCCAACACCAGCCTGGCCAGTGTCCTCTGAGGCCAGTTGGACAGTGACACCCAGTCCTGATGGGCAATGCCAGCCTTGGGGCCTGCACAGTGTCTCCATGGCTTCCATGGCCTCCTTGGGCTCCACAGGCTCCAATGCTGCATGGGACCTACAAAGCGTCCACAGCCTGCATGGGATCTCCACGAGCTCCACAGCCTGCATGGAATTTCCACAGCCACCACAGTCTCCACAGGCTCAAGTGCTGCACGGGACCTACACAGGCTCTAGAGTCTGCAAGGGATCTTCATGGCCTCCACAGACTCCTATGGCTCCATGGGCCTTCACAGACCTGCACAAGATCTACAGGGGCCTTTGCAGGCTCCAACTTTCCCACAAGGAGATGCTGGAGCTGCTATACCTGAGAGGCAGGTTCCCGTGGGCATCCCCAGTCTTCTCTCTTGACTATTTCTTGTGCTTCCCTGTCCCTGGGGACTGCTGGGGGCTGCCATTATTGCGGGAAGAGAACATCTGTGGTCTGACTCCAGGACCCACTCCTGGTGCTGCCTCCTGGGCTGACGCTGCAGCTGGGGCTTTAGTGCCATCCCTTCGAATGGATGCCACCTGCTGACCCCTCTCCTCCAAGTCTGAGCCCTGACCACCAGGAAGTGCTCCTGGGGTGGGGGTGGCTGTGGGCCATGGGATGAGCCCTTGATACTGCCTTTGTGCCAGGGGCCCACTACAGTGACTGCCCACTTCTGAGCCACAGTGTGCTCTGGCCCTGCTCTGACTTCCATGCACAGCACCTTCCAGAAACTGGAGGTGATGGCCACCGTCTTGCCGGCCTCCAGTCCTGTGGTGGCCAGGCTCTGCCCAGGGCCTTCAGATGTATGTCCCAGCTACTCCCCACAGGCCGTTGCCCTGCAGCCAAGAGTCACAGGGGGTAGGTGGGTGCTGAGGCATGGCCTCTACCCCTTCAGCAGCTGCTTCTGGGGTCCTTGGGGCAGGCATTGGGCAGGCATTGATTTGATTAGGGAAATGCAAATCAAAACTACAATGAAATAATAAAACAGCAAAACAAAGAGAACAACAAAGAAAAAAAGAAACAAAGAAAAAAAGAAAAAAAAAAACACTACAATGCGATATCATTTCACACCTATCAGAACGGCCACTATTAAAAAGATAGAACTACAAGTGCTGGAGAGGATGTGGAGAGACAGGAACACTTATTCACTGTTGGTGGGAATGCAGAATGGTACAACCACTATGGAGGACTGTTTGGCAGTGATAAAGTATAGAGTATAGTTGTATATTGAAGGATAGGACAGTTAGGTAGTGATATTACTAGGTTTGGTGGTGCAGGGTTAACAGGTGGGTAGATTAGGAAGGGCAGGTTAGAATACCCAGGGCATGTAACTATGAATCATGTCATCCCATGAGTCAAGACAGGGGAGTGTCATATGCCCCAGGGGGATGGAGAGGAAGGAACAGAAAACATCAAACAGGGTATTTAGTGGTCATGGGAAATGTTTTTCATTACCTTACAGTAATGGACACAGGACATGGTAAATATCATAAAAAATTATTAAACTGTGCCATCTAAATTGTAAACTATACTGTAAACCATTGACAATGTTTAGTAGCAATGTTTCACTATCTGTATAATGGAGATGGGGATGTGTGCATTTCCCTAATCCACAAAAAAAAAAAAAAAAAAAAAGGTTTTAATATGGGGTGGGGAAGGGGGAGAGAAGTTGGGTACATGGGAATCTCTAGTACTCAGTGTGTGACTTTGCTGTGACCTAAATATTCTTTGAAAACTAAATGAAAAATTGGGAAACATTGGGTAATGAGAGGGGGAAGGTGCTACGGTACACACTGGACATCCGATAATGCAGTGATAAAAGGAGAAAAAATAAAAATAAAAAATAATTAAAATTTTTTTTTTGTTTTTTTCCATTTTCTTTTTTTGAAAGTCCCAATCCGTTAATAATATTTTATTTTTAGTTCTTTTTTTCTGAGTTTCCTTGTATTTTATCTCTTGCATTTAAGCTTATCATTATTATTTCATTTTCCTATTAATTCTATTTGGTTAATATATGGGCTTCATCTTCAAGGAAGGTTTAAATCACAGAAGGGTTACAATGGGGGCTGCAGAGGATCATTAGTGGGGGGTGTCTGGGATGGGGAATTCATGAGAGTAAGTTTATCTGAACATACATGAAAGATATATAAAATTGTTCAAATGATCAAGGGATGGGGCATGGTCATGGTGGGTAGTTAATCACTCAATAATTGAGCGGATACTGAATTCCCAGCCTGGAGAGCTCTGACACATTCTCCAAGGGAACAGCAACAGTCCCCTGAGTGCAGGGCAGTGTCTGGCAAAAGAGGATAGCCCACTGTTGGGTTCTTGTTACTGATGACTAGCCTTATGAGTCTTTGTTCTTGTAATTGAAACTTGGCCTACTGTTATGGGGTGCCTAAGGGTTGTGACCTGAAAGCCTCCTTGTTGCTCAGACGTGGCTTCTCTCTAAGCCAAACTCAGCATATGAATGCATTACCTTCCCCCCAACGTGGGACATGACTCCCGGGGATGAGCCTCCCTGGCAATGAGGGATTAATACCAAGTACCAACTGGCAACACAACTGGAAAAAGACCTTGAATAAAAGGGGGAAAAGGTAAAGAGAAATGAGTTCATGTGGCTAAGAGACTTCAAAGAGAGTCAGGAGGTCATCCCAGAGGTAATGCTTACGCACACCTCAGTAGGATTTCACAGAACACCAAAGTGGATATCACCCCACACAGAGGGGCTCCTGAGGGCTCTGGAGACACCCAGGTCCTTTATAAGGAGGGATAGCCCCAGAGGTTGATGCCTTATTAGTGGGCTTTACTTTGAAATCTGTGCTCCTGATAGTGACATAGTTGGACCCAAATAAGTCCTCCCTGTACATGGTCCATCAATTCCTTCTATTCAAACCTATATGTGAGGCTTGAGTTCATAGGTGTACTTCCAGAGACTGGAGCCTCTGGCCTGCCTATATGCCAGCTATGCCTGGAATCTCAGTAGAGCTGCAACTCTTACTCTACAGCTCAATGGACTCACCCAACCCACCTGGTAAGGAGATGATGATGGACAATAGCCATCCCAGGGAATGGAGAGAGCCTGCAGCTGAAGGCAGGATATTCCCATCCACCGTATCCATGGGATATAAGCCCACTCTTACTTGGAGGTGGAGTGGACATCACCATTCAAGTCCCCTCAGGAGTGGGGAAAGAGCTATGAACTAGAGTGGACTTAATGGTATTCTGTTGTAGACACATTGTGACTGAAGCAATGGAATTATAACAGTGAGGTGGAGCCAGTGGCCACAAGACACTTTCTGGGCAGGGAGGCGAAGGGCAGTTGTAATACAGGGGCTTTTTCAGGACTTGGGGGTTGTCTTGAGTGTCGTTGTAACAATGGGTAAAGGCCATTTTACATCAGCATATACCATGCAGAACTGTGTGGGAGAGAGTGTGGTCTATGATGTGAACTGTGGTCTATGCTTACTGGCAAAGCCCCAGGTTGTGTATATCCATTGCAGGTGATGTGCCACACTAATGAAAGATGTTTATGTGAGATGTTATGAGAGGTATGGGAGGTGGAGATCATGGGAATCCCTGTAATTTTTGTGTAACATTTCTGTAATCTTTTTTTTTTTTTTTTTCAGTTCAATGTGTTGTCTTTTTTTTATTTATTTTTTTATTTTTTTTTATTTTTTTATTATTATGGGTAAAAATCAAAATTTTCACAATACATACAAATATTTGCAAAATGATATATAAATATATATGCATATATGTGTATTTGCTTACAAAAATGTTATTTATATATATATATATATATATATGCATATATTTTAAGAGGTGCTTAGATTACCTAAAATATTACACCGAACCCACTGGGATTCCCATGTTGCCCACCTCCCACACCTCCCACCACATCCAACACAAACATCTCCCACAGTGTGGACCACCAACCTCAATGAACTTACACATCCTGGAGCCTTGCCACCAACCATAGACCACAGTTCACACTGTAGACCACACTCTCTCCCACTCAGTTATGAGTGGTGTGTGCTGATTTAAAATGGCCTGCATCCATTGCCACAACAGTACTCAGGACAACCTCCAACTCCCAAAGAAGCATGTAATCTAAGCATTGTTTAAAATATGTATGAAAAAAATAACATTTATGTAAGCAAATGCACATATATGCATATATATCTACATAACATTTTACAAATATTTGTTTGTATTGTGAAAAATTTGATTTTTACCCACAATAAAAAACAAAACAAAAAACTACAATGCAATATCATTTCACACCTATCAGAATGGCCACTATTAAAAAAACAGAGAACTACAAGTGCTGGAGAGGATGTGGAGAGATGGAACACTTATTCACTGTTGGTGGGAATGCAGAATGGTACAACCACTGTGGAGGACTGTTTGGCAGTTCCTAAAGAAGTTGAATATGGACTTGCCATGTGACCCTACAGTCCCACTACTAGGTATATACCCAGAAGTACTGAGAGCAGTGATGCGAACAGGCATCTGCACTCCTATGTTCATAGCAGCGTTGTTCACGATTGCCAAAAGTTGAAAACAACCCAGGTATCCATCAACAGATGAATGGATAAACAAACTGTGGTATATTCACACGATGGAATATTATATAGCTGTAAGAAGAAAGGAAGTTGTGAAACATTTGCAACATGGATGAACCTGGAGGAAATTATCTTGAGTGCAGAAAGCCAGACACAAAAGGACAAATACTGTATGATTGCATTATGATTAACCAAATATACTGTGCAACATATTGTATGATTCAAAAAAAGTTTATACATGTCCAGGACATTTGAGAAATGGATGTTTTTATTCAATTGTTTTCTTTTTTCTTTTTTTTTTGATATTTTAAAATATTTATTTTCTGTAATTTTTTTAGAAGTTCATTTTTTTTTTTTTTTTTGAGTTTTAAATGTTTTATGTGGATTAATGAGCTGGTCTATTTAATAGTGTTTTAGGAAAGGTAGTTCACCAAGTCCCTATCTACCCGAACGGTTTGAATGTTTCCGTATTTCTTTTTTTTAATTTTTTTTAAATTTTTTTTTATTTTTTATTATGGGTAAAAATCAAAATTCTCACAATACATACAAACATTTGCAAAATGATATATAAATATATATGCATATATGTGTATTTGCTTACAAAAATGTTATTTATATATATATACACATATATTTTAAGAGGTGCTTAGATTACCCAAAATATTACATGGAACCCACTGGGATTCCCACTTTTATTTTTAAAAATTAAAAATTAATTTTTAAAAGTGATATTTAGATTACATAAATGTTACACAAAAAATAAAGGGATTCCCATATGCCCCACTCCCCCACCTCCCACACTCTCCTACATAAACATCCTTCATTAGTGTGGCACATTCATTGCAACTGATAAGCAAATCCTGGGGCTTTGCCATTAAGCGTGGACCATAGTTCACATTGTAGTCTACACTCTCTCCCACACAGTTCTGCATGTTAAATGGTGATATAAAATGGTCTATATCTATAATTGCAACATCACTCAGGACAATTCCCAAGTCCCCAAAAGCCCCCATATTACAACTGTTTTTCCATCCCCCTGCCCCCAGAGCCTCCAGTGGCCACTGGCTCCACATCAATGTTGTAATTTCTTCCATTGCTAGAATCACAATATGTCTATAGTAGAATACCAGTAAGTCCACTCTAGTCCATAGCTCTGCTCCCAATCCAGAGGATTCTGGGATGGTGACATCCACTCCATCTCCAATTGAGAGAGGGCTTTATCCCATTGGGAAGATGGATGGGGCTATCCTGCCTGCAGCTGCAGACTCTCTCCATTCCCTGAGATGGCCGTTGTCCATCGTCATCTCCCTGACAGTTGTCCTGGGTGAGTCCAATGAGCTGTAGAGTATGTGTTGCAACTCTGCCAAGGTTCCAAGCCCAGCTGGCACATGGACAGCCCAAAGACTTGAGTCTCTGGACATACACCTACAAAAACTCCAGCACCAAGTATAGGTTTGAATGGAAGGGACAGATGAGCCATGTGCAGGAAGACATAATTGAGTCCAACTCTGTCACTCTCAGGAGCACAAACTCCAAGGTAGGGCCCACTGTCAAGGCACCAAACTCCAGAGCTTTCCACTATGACCATAGGACCTGGGTGTTTGCAGAGCCCTCAGGAGCCATACTATTTGAGGTAGTATCCACTTTGGAAATCTAGATGTGCGTAAGTGTTACCTCTTGGATAACCTCCCAACACACTTTGAAGTCTCTTAGCCATATAAACTCATATAAAGGTCTTTACCTTCCCCCCTTTTTAATTTGAGGGCTTTTTCCAGTTCCATTGCTAGTTGGTGTTTGGTAGCAATCCCTCGGTGCCAGGGAGGCTCATCCCTGAGAGTCATGTCCCATGCTGGGGGAAAGGTATTGAGTTTAAATGCTGAGTTTGGCTTAGAGAGAGCCCACATTTGAGCAACAAGGAGGCTCTCAGGAGGCAACACTTAGGCACCCCATACCAATAGGCTAAGTTTCAATATCAAGAGCAAAGGCTAATAAGCCTAGTCATCAATATCAAGGGCCCATCAGTAGATCATCCTCCTTTGCCAGTCACTGCCCCTGCACTTGAAACATAGCTACTTGACATGGTCAATGGTTTACATTATGGTTTAAATTTTAGACAGGACACTTTTATAAATTTTGATGATCTTTTCCATGTCCTGTGTCCATCATTGTAAGATCATATAGAACAATTCCACTGACCACAAAATGCCCCCTGTTTGATCTATTCTATTCCTCCCTCCCCTTTCCCTTGGGGCTCACTATGACCCCCCTGGTTTCACTCCTTGGATGACAAGATTCATAGTTATATGCAACAACAGTGAGGTCTTGACACACTGGTTTGTCCTCCCCCATTAGGAACTGCCCATACTCTCGAGAGTCTCCTGCCTATCTCTTTGTGAACAAATCCATTCTCCTGAGGATGGGAGACCAACTCCTTCCTGCTCATTATGTGGTTCTCCACCCAATGACAGAACATATGACAGAATGTTCACTCACATACTCCCTAGAAGCCTATTCCAGGTGTACCCTGTCTCGCATGACCCACAGTACAACAGCCTAAACCAGTAACCCTTCATTGTCATATTGCCATAAGTGCATTCCCAACTTTGTACTTAGAGCCACATAGTTGCAAATCCCCAGTGTTCACCTGGTCCTCCTCCAAACCCTCCCCCCAGGACACTGGACATTCTAACCCACCCATCCCAATCTACCCAACTGTCAACCCTGAACCACCCAACCCAATAATATCACTACCCTCCTGTCATATCCCTTCAATATGTGACTACACACTTGAGCAGACTCAGATAGGTGAAAGTGTGTTTTCTTATTTTTTAATTGTTTATATTTCAATCATTAAAAGTACAAAATAAAAATAAAAAAGATATTGTATGATTCCATTTATATAAAATGTAAACATAAATCAATTTACAAAGATGAACTTCAATTAATGGTTATGTAGGGCTAGGGAAGGCATGCTAAGGGGTGTGGAGTTTTTCTTTTTGGGGTAATGAAATAATTCTCAAAGTTTTTCTTATGATGAACGCACAACATTGCAATTATACTAAAAGCCATTCATTATACACTTTAAATAGATGGTGTGTTATGTGACTATATCTGAATAAAACTAATAAATAAATAATTGTGCTAGAATAGCCAGAAACAGCAGCTTTGTACAGCAGGGGTAACAGATTGAGGGTGAAAATTTTTTCTTATTATTACTGAAATAATGAAAATGCACTACTGATGGTTCAAGTGATGTATGCACAACAATGTGATATAACAAATTCCATTGAGCATATCCTTTGGATGTATTGTATGATTTATTAATATGTATCAACAAATTCATTAACTTATTAATATCTATCAATAAAATCGCACCAAGGCAACCTTCAGCCTATGTTTGAATGGGCTGACTGCCCAATGATGGCGTCCACTGGCCCTGCCTTTCACGGTGTTCCCGCCCTGTCGCTGCTTAGCATTCCCGTTGGCTGGCGTCCTGTCAGTCACCACACATCGACCCAGGCGCCAGACGGATCGCGTGTTGATTGGCTGTCGGGAGCTGTCCGTCCCAGGGCGGGCCATGCCCTCTTTGGGGGCGGAGTCCCGGCTCTGGCGCACTCCCGTTCTCTTAAGCCCCGCCTAGTCCACGGGATGTTTTGGAGCTGCGACCAAGTTGCCCTGGTGCGCGTGTTCTGGCTGCAAAGACGCGCTAGGAGCCAGGAGTGCGGCGAAGAACGGAGTATCTGCCCTGCGGCGCGGGCCGGCGGCGGAGCAAGTTAGGCCCGCCCTTGGGACCCGCGTCCCCGACCCCGCGGTTGCGGTTAATTTGTGGGCTCAACTTGGCGTCAGGGCGAGTGCGGGCCGTGCGGGGGGCGTCCGCGCGGTCTGTGGGCGCGGGGCCTGCGGGAACACCCTAAGCGCGTAAAGTGGGGCGAGCGACCGACGCTCCCCTTGCGTTTCCGAACGCCCGTCCCGCGCCCCCCGTAAAGCTACCGCTCGCTCGCCGTTTGCTGGGGGCGCGCGGGGGCCCCGGAAAGTTGTGCGCGGCGCCGCCGCGGGTCTTGCTCTCTCTATGGGCCGGTTGGGGACCTGGCCCCGCCGGAGTGGGGGCGCTGCTTCCGCGGGCGGCCCGTGGGCTGGCGGGGGGCTTGGGGTCCTGCTGGGGGTCCAGGCCCGGAGGGCTGTGCCGCGGTGCGGGGCCCCATGTCAGAATAAGAGTCCCGGGCCCACGCAGCAGGGCGGCCCCCCGCCCCCACGGTCCTTGCCCCCACGGTCCTTACCCCCACGGTCCTTACCCCCACGGTCCCTCCACCCAAACGGTTCCTCTACCGCAACGGTCCCTCCCTCGTTCTCGCCCATGGTCCTCCCCATTACCCCGCCCTCTACCTTCAGCCCTCCCTCCTGACCTTGATGGTGCTGCCTGGGCCTTCCCGTTGCCTGGCGCCTGGTTCCCATGCCCTGTGCTTCAGATTTGCCTCAGAGCCAGGGGGATGCCTCATCGCTTTTTTCCTTCTCCCATGTGGAAAGGACCTGCTCGGTGGCTGGCCCTCAGCAGCTGGCTCTTAAAGAGGTTGTTGCAAGAGGCGAAATTGATCATACCCAAGGGAAGGGCTCCTGGGGGGAAGCTGACTGACACCTGGTGTGTGCCCCGAGGAACACAATTAATGGGGACCCCTCCCGGGAGGGGCCTAGGGGGTGGGGTGTAGGTTTGTGCCCACCCTGGGAGTTTTGCAGGGACCCCAGCACTTTGCAAGTAAAAGTGTGTATCCAGCCCCAGTATCTTCATCTTAGGCACTTTGCTTTCTTTAGTTCTAAGCCCTGGTGAGTTACTTGAGCCTTTAATTTTCTCTCTTCCTCCCCTGTTTTACTTCTTTCTGCTTTCTTGGAGTACACAGGGCAGGTAAGGTCTGGGGTCTAGGGGCCCATTCCCACTGTTACCCTTACTTGCTGTATAACTTTTTTTTTTTTTTTTACTTTATTTTGTACATTTCATAATTGAATATATAAACAATAATTTAAAAATAAAAATAAAACACTGTTGGATAAAAACATGTTTTTCCATTAAATGAATACATATAGTTTTTTGAATCATGCAATATGTTACACAAAAGTTTTGGTTCATAGTAACGCAATCATACAGTATTTGTCCTCTTGTGTCTGGCTCCTTTGCTCAACATAATGTCTTCTAGATTCATCCATATTGTCGTGTGCTTTATGACTTCATTTCTTCTTACAGCTGCGTAATATTCCATTGTGTGGATATACCACAGTTTGTTTATCCATTCATCAGTTAATTGATACTTGGGTTGTTTCCAACTTTTGGCATTCATGAATAATGCCGCTATGAATATCGGTGTGCAGATGTCTGTTCGTGTCACTGCTTTCAGTTTTTCTGGAAATATACCCATTAGCAGTTTTGCAGGGTCATGTGGCAAGTTTATATTCAATTTCTTTAGAAACTGCCAAACAGTCCTCCACAGTGGCTGTACCATTTTGCATTCCCACCAACAGTGAATAAGTGTTCCTATGTCTCTACATCTTCTCCAGCACTTGTGATTCTCTCCAGCACTTGTGGTTCTCTGTGGCAGGGGAGGATAATTGGTGTGGGGTGTCAGTGATGGGAGATACATGGGAGGAAGCTCACCTGGGCATACATATAATGCATGTAAGTTTGTTTAAATGTTCATGGGCCGTTGCCATGGTGGGTGGAGATTGATCCAATAACCAAAAGAATGTCAAATTCCCATCCTGGGGAGCTCTGCCACATCTTCTAATAGGTCAGCAAAAATCCCCCAAGTACAGGGGAAATGAGTAGTGAAGGAGGATGGTTTCCTGATGGGCCCTTGATGCTGATGACTATGTGTATGAACTTTTACTCTTCAAATCGAAACATAGTATAATAGAGTGCCTAAGAGTTGCCTCCTGGGAGCCAACTCTTCAAAGGTGGCCTTTCTTTAAGCTGAACTCAGCATATAAATACATTACCTTCCCCCCAGTGTGAGACATGACTTCTGGGAATGAGCCTCCTTGGCACTGAGGGAAACTACCAAGCACCAACTTGCAATGCAACTGAAAAAGACCTTGACCAAAAGGGGAAAAAGATAAAGAAGAATGAGTTTATATGGCTAAGATACTTCAAAGTGAGTTGGGAGGTCATTCCAGAGGTTACGCTTTTGCACGTCTCAGTAGGATCTCTTTGACTGCCAAAGTGGATACTACCCCAAATAACCTGGCTCTTGAGGGCTCTGGAGACATCCAGTCAATAGAGTCAGTGGAGACAGCTCAAGAGTTTGGTGCCTTGCCAGTGGGTCCTACTTTGGAATTTATGCTTCCCAGAGTGACAAAGTTGGACTCAGTTGTGGCTTCCCTACACATGGTTCTTCTGTCTTATTTGAACCTATAATTAATGCTAAAGTTATTACTGCAGAGATCTGCATGCCCTCCAGGCAGGTTGGGTACAGGCTGTGTGGGGCTGCTTCCAAGGGCAGCATGGGGGGAGCTTAAAATTAGATAGTTGAAGCTGCAAATCTATTTATGGGTGTACCACATTTTGTTATCCATGCACCAGTTAATAGACATTCCTATTTTTTCCCCCAGTTTTTGCTGTCATGAACTTGCCCCAGGAATCATTGTATAGACATGATTTCATTTGTCTTGGATAGATTTCTCAGAGTGGAATTGGCAAGAATTATGGTAAGTTTATATGTTTAAGAAACTGACAATTTTTTCTCAAAGTGTCAGCATCAGTTTACATTCTCACCAGAAATGTATGAGGGCTCCAGTTTTTCCACATCTTTAACAGCTGGTATTATCTCTCTCAATTTTAGCCATTCTAATATGTGTATATGATAACTCATAGCAGATTTTAATTTGTATTTCCCTAGTGATGAAAAGAATTGAACGTTTCTTCTTTGGTAAATGTGTATTCACATATTTTCCCATTTTTAAGTGGTGTTTGCCTTTTTTTTTAAAAATCAATTTTATTGATACATATCAACAAAGCATACAATTCATCCAAAGTGCAAAATCATTAGTATTTGGCATAGTTACATAGTTGTGCATTCATTACCTCAGTCATTATTAGAGCATTTTCATTATTTCAATAATGATAAACAAAAAAATGAGAAAATCCATCACATCTTGATCTTTCTATGCTTCCCCTGCTGTCCACAGCTTCCATTTCTGGCTGTTTTTGCTCTAATATGTTTTTCTTTCCTATATAAATTGATTTGTGTTTACATTTTATATAAATGGAATCATACACTATGTTACATAATACATTTAGTTAATAGTAATGCAATCTTCCTGTGTTTGTCCTTTTGTGTCTGGCTTGCTTCACACAGCATACTGTCCTCCAAGTTTGTCCATGTTGTCATATGCTTTACTACTTCATTTCTTCTTACAACTGCATAATATTCCATCGTGTGAATATACCATAGTTTGTTTATTCATTCATCAGTTGACGGACACCTAAGTTGTTACCAGTTTTCGGTAATCGTGAATAACACTGCTATGAACATAGGTGTGCAGATGTCTCTTTGTGTCACCGCTCTCAATTCTTCTGGGTATATACCCAGTAATGGCATTACAGGGTCACGATGCAAATCTATTTTCAACTTCTTTAAGAACTGCCAAATAGTCCTCCACAGTGGCTGTTCCATTCTGCATTCCTATCAACAGTGACTAAGTTGTGTTCTCGTTTTCATTTGTCTCAATGCATTTACTGATTTCACTTGGAATTTCTTCTTTGACCCACTGATTATTAAGGAGTGTGTTTTTTAGCTTCCACACATTTGTAAATTTACCTTTTTCCTGTTTGTTATTGATTTCCCTTACGATGTGAGAAGGTGCTTTGTATAATTTCAGTCTTTTTATATTTACTGAGTGCTGTATTGTGCCCTTTGATGGTTAGGCTAATGTGTCAACTCGGCCAAGTAGTTGTGTCCAGGTGTTTGTTCCGGCAAGCACTGGGCTGATTGTAATACAGGAGCATTTATATGGACTTCAATCACCAGTGAGTTTACTGCGTGGATGGCTGATTACATCTGCATCAATCAGGGAGATTACATTATCAATGGGTGGTGCCTTTATCCAATCAGTTGAATGACTTAAAGGTGGAGGTGATTTCAACATTCAGAGAGAATTTCCCAGCTCGTCCTTGGACAGGCAACTTCTCCCAGAAACTCATCAACAACCTTTCATCGGGCTTTCATCGGAGCCACTGGTTTGCAGCCTGCCTGCAGAACCTGGACTTGTGCATCCCCACGGTCGTGTGAGAGACTCTTTTAAAATTTCATATTATTGATATCTCCTGCTGATTCTGTTTCCCGAGAGAACCCTGACTAATACATGCCCTAACATGTGGTCTGTCCTGGAGAAGGATCCATGGGCATGTGAAAAGAATGTATACCCCACTGAGTTTGGATGTAGCGTTTTGTTTATGTCTTTTAGGTCTAACTCATTTATCATACTGTTTAAGTTTTTTATTTCCTTATTGTTTTTCTGTCTAGTTGATCTGTCTAATGATGTTAGTGGTGTGTTGAAGTCTCCATTGATTATTGTAGAGATGTCCATTTCTCCCTTCAGTTTTGCCAGAGTTTCTCTCATGTATTTTGGGGCACCCTGGTTTGGTGCATAGATATTTATGTTTGTTATATCTTTCTAGGGAATTATCTCTTTTATTAATAATTCATGCCCTTCTCTATCTCTTAAAATTTTTTTGCATTTAAAGTCTGTTTTGTCCAATAATAGTATAGCTACCCCTGCTCCTTTTTGGTTACTATTTGCATGGAGTATCTTTTTCCAACCTTTCACTTTCAGCTGGTTTGTATCCCTGTGTCTAAGGTGGGTCTGTTGTAAGCAGCATATGGAGTACTTATGTTTTTTTCATATACATTCTGCCAGCCTATATCTTTTGATTGGCAAGTTTAATCCATTCACATTCATTGATAATATTGTAAATGCATTATTTATTTTCACCATTTTATTCTTTGGTTTTCATTTGTCATGTATTTTGGTCTGTGTTTTTACTCTTTTGGTTATCCTTTCTGCTGTTCTTTCTTCTGTTCTCCCCTCCAGGCCTCTCTCTCCTGTCTTTTCCTTTCAGGCTCTAAGGCTTTCTTTAATATTTCCTGCAAGATGGATTCTTTATTACAAACTCTTAGTTTCTGTTTGTGAATCGTTTATACTCACCTTCATATTTGAAGGACAATTTTCTGGATGCAGAATTCTTGGCTGCCAGTTTTTCTCTTTCAGTCTTCTAACTGTATCATACCACTGTCGTCTTGCTTCCATGGTTTCTAATGAGAAGTCTGCACTAAGTCTTACTGGGCGTCCCATGTAAGTGATGGTTCATTTCACTTTTACTGCTCTCAGAATTTTCTCTTTATCTTTCACATTTGACATTCTGAGTAGTATGCTTCTTGGAGTACACCTGTTCAGATTTATTCTGATTGGGGTAAAGTGGGTTTTTTGGACATGTAGGTTCATTTCTTTTGTGAGAGTTGGGAAATTTTCAGCTATTATTTCCTCAAATATTCTTTTTGCCCCTTTTCCCTTCTTTTCTCCATCTGGAACTTCTGTGACATGTATATTGTTGCTTTTTGTGTTGTCATTCAATGCCCTGAGCCCTCCTGCTCAATTTTTTTCCATTTTTTTCTCCCTCTGTTCTTTTTTCTCTTCAAATTCAGCTGTTTTATCTTTGGTATCAATTGTTCTTTCTTCTATCATTTCAAGTTTGCTGTTACAAACAATGTGTTTTTGATCTCATTTATTGTGTCTTTCATTCCCACGAGACAATTACTTTTTTGTTCCGGGTTTCAAATTCTTGTGCTTGCTATCTTCTTGATGTTGTTCATCTCTTTAGACATATTGTCTTTTATCTCATTAATTTGATTTTGGAAATTTGTACACTTCTCATTAACTAGTTCTCTCAAATCCTTCATCTCTTTTGGGACTGTGATATATTCCTTTTCTCGGGCCATGGCTTCCATTTTCTTAGTTGGCTCATATATTTTTGTTGATGTCTAGGCATTTGATTAGGATGTAGTTTACTCAGATGCTCAATTTCTTTCTCTTTTCATTGGGATTTCATGGCAGGAGACTGTGTTTTACTGCTGCTCTTTGATTCTTTGTTTGAACTGGATCGTTAGGGTTGTCCCTGTTAGCTGCTCAAACCTGGGCTCTGGACTTAGTAGTGGGTTGCAGACCTGCTTCCTAGGGCCTTAGGGAGGTAAGTTATAAAGGCCAGAAAAAGCCTAACTTATTTATTTTTAATTTTCTCACATGCACTACTTAGTTCTGCCAGCAGATGGGACTCCTTGGCAGCTCTCTCAGTTCAATCCTGGTTGGAGTGTTATCTTTTTCTTTATTTTTTTCACTTTAATTTGTATATTTAATAATTGAAATTATAAACAATTAAAAACTAAAAAATACACACAGATGAATAAATACATATATTTCTCAATTAAAAACTGGATACATATAATTTTTTTTTGAATCAAACAATATGTTACACAATATATTTGGTTCATCGTAACGCAATCATACAGTATTTGCCCTTTTGTGTCTGGCTTGCTTCACTCAACATAATGTCCTCCAGGTTCATCCATGTTGTCATATGTTTCATGACTTCATATCTTCTTACAGCTGCATAATATTCCATCATGTGATTAGACCAGTTTATCCTTTCATCGTTTGATGGACACCTGGGTTGTTTCCAACTTTTGGCAATCATGAATAACACCACTATAAACATAGGTGTGCAGATGTTTATTCATGTCATTGGTCTCAGTTCTTCTGAGTATATACGCAGTAGTGGTATTGCAGGGTCACGTGGCAAATCTACATTCAACCTCTTTAGGAACTACCAAACAGTCCTCCACGGTGTCTGTACCATTCTTCATTCCCACCAACAGTGAATAAGTGTTGTTATCTCTCCACATCCTCTCCAACACTTGTAGTTCTCTGTCTCTTTAATAGTGGCCATTCGGATAGGCATGAAATGAGATCTCATTGTAGTTTTGATTTGCATTTCCCTAATCATTAATGATGTTGAGCATTTTATCATGTGTTTATTTTTGCTATTTGTATTTCTTCTTTGGAAAAATGTCTAGTCAAGTGTTTTGCCCATTTTTATTCAGGTCATTTGTCTTTTTCTTGTTGAACTGTAACATCTCTTTATATATCATGGATATTAAATCCTTATTGGACATGCAATTTCCAAGTATTTTCTCCCATTGAGTTGACTGCCTTTTCACCACTTTGACAAAGTCCTGTGAGGTGCAAAAGTGTTCAATTTGAGGCAGTCCCATTTATCTATTTAAATCTTTTGTTGCACATGCTTTGGGTGTAAGGTCTAAGAAACCATCACTTACCATAAGGTTTTGAAGCTCTTTCCATACATTTTTTTCTTGTAGTTTTATGGTCCCAGCTTTTATATTTAGGTCTTTGATCCATTTTGAGTTGATTATTGTATAGGGAATGAGATAGGGGTCCTCTTTGATTCTTTTGGTTATAAATATCAAGTTCTCCCAGCACCATTTGTTGAAGAGACTGTTTTTTCCCATTAACATGGAGTTGGTAGGTTTGTCAAAAACCAGCTGACGATAGAGGTGAGGGTTTATTTCTGGGTTTGCAATTCTATTCTACTGATAGATGTGTCTATCTTTATGCCAGTATCATGGTGTTTTGACCACTGTAGCTTTGTAATATGTTTTAAGGGTAGGCAGTGAAATTCCTCCCATGTCACTCTTATATTTTTAGAATGCTTTTGGCAATTTGGGTACTCTTTTCCTTCTAAATGAATTTGGTAATTGCCTTTTTCTTTTTTTTTGAAATTTATTTCTTTTTAATTTTTAAAAGATATTTAATTTCCATAAATGTTACACAGAAAATATAGGGAGTATATTTTCTCCCTATCTCTCCATCTCTCCACACCTCCCACACCCTCTTACATGAACATTCTTCATTAGTGTGGCACATTCATTGCAATTGATAAATGCATCATGGGGCATTGCCACTGAGCGTGGAGCATAGTTCACATTGTAGTTTACACTCTCTCCCACACAATTCTGAAGGTCATGGGAAGATATAGAATGGCCTACGTCTTTCATTGTAGTGTCTTTCAGGATGATTCCCAAGTTCCAAAAAGGGCCCTATATTATACCTATTTTTTCCTCTCCCTGCCCCCAGAGCCTCCAGAGGCCATTGCCTCCACCTCAATGTTGTAATTTCTTCCATTGCTAGACTCTCAATAAGTATATAGTGGAATACCAGTAAGTCCACTCTAGTCCATAGTTCATTCCTCAATCCTGAGGATTCTGGGGTGGTGATGTCCACTCCACCTCTAATTGAGAGGGGGGATTCAATACCATACAGCCAATGGATGAGATTCTCTTGCTTCCAGTTTCTTGGTATTGTGGTTGTCAATCCTCACTTCCTTGTTAGTTGTCCTTGGTGAATCCAATGAATTGGAGAGTAGGTATTGGAATTCTGATGAGGCTCAGGGCCCAGCTGGCACATGGACAGCCCAAAGATTCCAGTCTCTTGGATGTATACCTATAAACTCCAGCACCAAATATAGGTTTAAATAGAAGGGACAGATGAGCCATGTGTAAGGAAGACATAACTGAGTCCAACTCTGTCACTCTCAGGAGCACAAACTCCAAAGTAGGGCCCACTGGCAAGGCACCAAACTCTGGCACTGTTTGCCTTGATCATAAGACCTGGGTTTCTCCAGAGCCCTCAGGGGCCCCACTGTTTGGGGTAGTATCCACTTTGGCAGTCTGTGAAATCCTGCTGAGATATGCATAAGCGTTACCTCTGGGTTGATCTCCTGACTCACTTTGAAGTCTCTTAGCCTAACAAACTCATTTGTCTTTACCTTTCTCCCCCTTTTTTTGAGGTCTTTTTTCCAGTTGCATTGCTAGTTGGTGCTTGGTAGCAATCGCTTGGTGTCAGGGAGGCTCATCCCTGGGAGACATGTCCTACACTGGGGGGATGGTATTGCATTTATATGCTGAGTTTGGCTTAGAGAAAGGCCACATTTGAGCAACAGAGAGGCCCTCAGGAGGTAACTCTTAGGCAGCCCACAACACTGGGCTAAGTTTCAATTTCAAAGCAAAGGTGCATAAGCAGGGTCATCAATATCAAGGACCCATCAGTGGACCATCATCCTTTGTAAGTCATTGTCCCTGCACTTGGGGGACTGTTGCTGAACATGGAGAGCTCACCAGGATGGGAATTCAACATTCTCTTGGTTATTGTGTGAATCTCCACCTACTGTGACAATGTCCCATGAACATTTGAAACCATTTATATACCTTATATGTATGTCTTGGTGAACTTATCCTATATATCCCCCATCACTGACACCCCACACCAATTATCCTCCCCTGTTCTAGTTGTAACTCTTTTGTGATCCAAAGCTTTTTCAAAAATAAAGCCAATAGGACAACCAGTAAGGTTGCGGCAGAGTAAAGAGCTCCTAGAATCAGCTCCTGCTATGAGGCAGTTGGTAATCACACAGAGCTGTCTAGAGCACTTGTTTGGGGGATTCAGGTGGTCAGAAGTGCATCCTGCAACATCCTTGAAAGAATGGAAGGAGGAGACTGCCCATCTGCAGGGAAGATCCATAAGTAGAGCACTCCATGCCATGGAGGCTGGTGCCCATCCTCCACTGGTGGCACAAGCCACCTTGGGAGCTGTTCCACAGCTGGTATTGTAAGCTCCACTTCCCAAAAATGGGGGAAGAAGAGAACAGTTGGGCACCAACTTCAGCTACTGATTAGTAAATTCAGCGAGCTAAAGTATCCTAAGAACAGCCAAAGTTTGAACCTGTCCAAGTCAGAAAGAGGCTGGTGGCCACCATCTTAACTCCACGCCTAACTCGAGGGGAAGTGGGGCTGACTGAAAATCACTGTGCTGGGAGGGACTGGCTTCTTTCCATCTAGATCAGATTGCCACTCTAGCCTAAGACCCAAGCCTACCTTCGGCAGGGAGGAAGCTGGCGGGGGTGGGGGAGCTATGCCAGCTCTTTGGGAAACTACAGGCCACACTGTGGAGGCTAGTGATCATCCAACTTTAGCAGTACAAGCCACCCCAGGAGCTAAGAACAGCTAAAGTTTGAGCCTATCCATGTCAGAAAGAGGACAGTTGCTGCCATTTTGACTCGACCCCCATCATAAGGAGAAGCCGGGCTGATTGAAAATCACAGTGATGGTAGAGACTGGTTTCTTTTGCCCAGATTGGCCTGCAGCCCTCACTTAGGCTTCAGCACCACTTCTAGCAGGATGGAAGCTGGCGGGTCCTGCACCAGCCTTCCCAGGTAACTGCAGATAAATTTAACTGGGACAGACTGAATAATCAGAAGTCTACCAGGGCAGCTGTGGTCATCTTGGATCTGCACTGCATAGATTGCTCCCCAGAACTGCAGTTCCATCCACTCATTCTACCAGGCAGGGTAGAATGGGGTGTGAAGCTTCATCAGTCTCTGTGGGCAACTAGAGTCTAAGCCTGCATGAGTTGGATTATTCCACACAGTTGTGGCTCTGTTCCTACCCCTGGCAAAGGAGAAAGTTGTGAGAAGCTTCATTGGTCCTTGGGGTAATGAGGGAAGCTTGAGCCTCCACAGCTTATAGCACCAACTACATCCTTGGCTCCTGCTACACAAATAGCAAGGGAGAAAGGGCAGGAAGCCCTAAGCTAAAGAGAAAAACTGCACCCAGAATAAATACGTCTAGTAAGCCAGATACCAAGACACCCACAAAAATTTACAATCCACAATATACAATTTACAAAATTTACAAGAAACAGGAAGATATGGCCCAGTTAAAGGAACACGCCTCCAGATGACATAAAGGAGTTGAGACAACTAATCATAGCTGTTCAAACAAATCTCCTTAATAAATTCAATGAGATGGCTAAAGAAGTTAAGGATATTAAGACATTGGATGAGCACACAGAAGAATTTGAAAGCATACATAGAAAAATAGCAGATCTTATAATATGTTGAATTAATTCTATGGTGATTTCTTTCTGATTATTACTCATCCTTAAATGGGGGCATAAGTTTTTGAGTCAGCATTTTCCAGAAAAATAATGTGAGGATGGTATGATGGCTTGAATTAAAGAAGCTTGGATTATGTTAGCTGTTCTTACTAACATTATACCCTGGGATTATGTCTGTATCCCAAGTTAGCTGCTGGTCTTTTCTTTCAAAAATGCAATATATGTACTTTGTCTTGTTTAACTTCACCTTCCCTGCCTCTACCTGGTATCAAACAGAATTCATTGACTTGTTTGCATTACAGACCTTGTCATTGAAGGGAAACCTTCTGATTTGCAATCAGGGTATGCTAATTTCAGAGGATTCTACTTGTTCCAAGAGCTGCAGAAGTATTTGTTTTGGTTTTTACTCAAATTTGTGTAACTTTCACTATATTTCATAGCTCTTCTTCATAACATATGATTTGAAGTTGTGGTTTATTGCTAGTTTCATCATAGGTGGAATTTTTAAATTAGAGTCAGAGGAAAGTGGAATAGTAACAATTCTAACATCTTTAACTGAAAGTCCTCTAAATTATCACTTCAAATGGAAGCACTGAATACATACAGAGTCATTTATTTAAATAATCCCAAGTTGATAAAAGGAAAATTACTGAATCATAGATCTTTAGTTTCTTCAGTGTTTATTTATATTGCTAAATTGTTTTCCAGAAAGGATGTAACAGTTTACACCACCATCAAAGATGGTTCATAAGGGTGACGATTTTCGTATCCCCTCACCAACAATGAGTTTTATTGACCTTTTTAATTTTCACTTGTCTTATAGGAATAAACAAATAACTTATTTGTTTTTTTACATTGTTTGGTTAATAGTGAGACTGAACAACTTTTCCTATGGTTATTGGATGTTTGGAGATAAAGATGTTAGCAAAGATATATGAGACACTCCAAAGTCAAAGCAGAAATTGGGTATAGCATATATTCCACTGCAGGGATTGGTCAGCTATGACTCTTGGGCCAAACCTGGCCTACCACCACCAGTTTTTATATAGTCCATGAGCTAGAAGTCCAAAATCAAGGTGTCAGTGAGACCATGTTTTCTCCCTGGAGTCTGTAGCATTCTATTGTTGACTGCCAGCAATCTTTGGGATTCCTTGAGTTTTATTTCTGCCTCTCATCACGTGGTGATTCTCTCTGCTTTCTGGCCTCTATGATTTACAGGTCCTCTTTATAAGCCTCCAGTAATCCACACCTTAACTAAAAATAACCACATCAAAAGGTCCTTTTTTACAATGGGTTCACAACCATAGGAATGTATTAAGATTAAGAACATGCCTAAATTGAGGTACAAAATTCAATCTACCATAATATACCTGTATTATAAAATATTATACTCAAAAATCAAGATATTGAATTTCATCAATAAAAGTTTTGTGGAAATTTGTTTTCTCTTTTGTTTTATGAGTACCTACATAGTATCTCAGAATGTGCCTCCTGATCTGCAAAACCTAAAATATTTACTCTTTGGCCCTTTTCAGAAAAAGCTTGTTGGCCCCTGCTCTATTGCATATTTAGAATAGATTTGATTCAAGGATACTTTTGAATCTAGTGGGATTTCTCTTAGAGTCTGTTTTTTCTCATCTTATCTCAGTGTGTAGGCCCCAAAGTTATATTCTTCAGATCTGGTTGCAGTGAATGTTCCTTCTACAGCCATCCTTAGTACTGTAGTCTTTGGGTCCTGATTGAGACTTTGAGGGAGAAGTATTTCTCTTTCTGTAAATGAGTCTCATCACTAGATAGATGTCCTTTGTTGCTGCTGCACCTATTGGCTTCATATCGTTGTGGAGATTTCTGTTATTTCTGTTCTGTAAGAACTGTTCTTTGGCCTATTTCATTCTGTCTTCTTTGATGTCTGAAGCATATTCACTTGCCAGTTAAAGCTTTTTCTATCATATATTAATTCTTGGATACCTTTTTAGCTTAAATTCTTTAGTTACAGTATATTTTCTTTCAGCACATCATCTTAATTTGGAAAATTTCCATGTCTTATTAGATTTCCCTCAGTAATCAGAAAGAGATGCCCCCTTTTCCTATTTCAAAGCTCAATCCCTTTTGTCCTGTTCTGAGCATGCTGGTAGATGTGTTCTTTTAGTGCTTAGTGAATCATGAATTATTTTCAACAGCTCAGACACCACCAGTTCTTTTAATGTTCTTTTTGATGATGTTTCTTGAGGAGGTGATCTTAAAACTTACCATCTTTAGTATGGATTTTAAAGTAAATTAAAATTATTTGCTTATAAACCCGTTGATTTAAGAGAGGGAGTTGGACAAAATAGAGACTGCCCTGAGAAGGATAACTATCAGAACGAAGGGTCTGGAAATTATGCTATATACAAGAAGCACTTGAAGGTATTGGGGATACAATATTAAAGCCTAATACAATATAAAAACACATGAAGAAATGCTTAACATCACTCATGATTAGGGAAATGCAAATCAAAACTACAATGAGATCTCATTGCACACCTATCAGAATGGCCACAATTAAAAAGACAGCACTACAAGTGTTGGAGAGGATGTAGAGAGAGAGGAACACTTATTCACTCTTGGTGGGAATGCAGATTGGTACAGCCACTGTGGAGGACTGTTTGGCAGTTCCTAAAGAAATTGAGTATAGACTTGCCACGTGACCCTGTAGTACCACTACTGGGTATATACCCAGAGGAACTGAGAGCAGTGACATGAACAGACATCTGCACACCAATGTTCATTGCAACATTATTCATGATTGCCAAAAGTTGGAAACAACCCAGGTGTCCATCAGCAGATAAATGGATAAACAAACTGTGGTCTATTCACACAATGGAATATTATGCAGCTGTAAGAAGGAATGAAGTCATAAAACATAAGACAACATGGATGAACTTGGAGGACATTATATTGAGTGAAGCAAGCCAGAATCAAAAAGACAAATACTGTATGATTGTATTACGATGAACCAAATATATTGTGTAACATATTGTTTGATTAAAAAAAAATTTATATGTATCCAGTACATTTAATTGAGAAATGTATGTATTTATTAATCTGTGTTTACTTTTTAGTTTTTAGTCATTTATATTTTCAATTATTAAATGTACAAAATAAAGTTAATATTAAAAAAAAACAGGCAGAGATTGAAGTGCTACAGGCAAAGGTACAAGGATTATGGGCAAACCACCAGAGCTAGAAGAGCCAAGGAAGGATTCTCCCCTACAGATTTCAGAGGGAGCACAGCCCTGCTGACACCTTGACCTTGGACTTTGACCTTCAGAACTGTAAGACAATAAATTTGTTCTAAGCCAAAAACAAAAACATAAAACTTGATGATATGGTATCATTTCATTTCACAATTTTATATCTTTGATACAAATCTTAATCCGGAAGTAAATAATTCATTTAAACATTTTCCTCCACTAACATTTTCCAGTTTGTTGTTTCTCTAAACCTGAAATTCTTATTTATATTAATATTTCACATTTCATAGGAAAAAGAAAACTTTCCTATTTTTGATTGAAATACAATGATCCAGAAATGGATTTATCATAAAGCTATAGAATCTTAGGCTTTAGGATCCCCTCACTAATAAAGGGTTTGTCATTTTTCTCAAAGAAGATCCCCCAAATTGTAAATGCCTCAGATACCATAAAATCTGCATGGTTGTGATAGACTCTAAGGTAGCCCCTAGGAGTCCTAACTCCAGGTGTTTCTACCTTTGTATAATCTCCTCTCCTTGATTGTGGTGGGACCTATATCTCCTTCTAACTAATAGAATATGGCAAAGATGATGGGATGTCACTCTTGTGACTACATTATATAAGACTGTATCTTACTAGCAGATGTGTTCCAGAGTCTTTTTACCCTTTGCTGGCTCTGAAGAAGCAGGCTGCTGTGACCCTTAGAGCCACATGGAAAGAAATTCTGTCAACAGCCTGAAGAAGACTGGAAGCAGACCTTTTCCCATTCAAACCTCCAGATGAGAATCCAACCCCAGCCAAAACCTTGATTGCAGCCTTTAAGACTATAAGCAGAGGAGCCAGTTAAGTCATACCCAGACTCCTTTGACTCACAGAGGCTGACATAATAAATCTGTGTTGTTTTACACTACTAAGTTTATGGTGATCTGTTGCATAGCAATAGAAAACACAAACAGAAGTAAAATTAAAATGTAAAACACGCGACTAAAGGCTCCCCTTCATTCCTATTGCCACCTTTTACTTTTCTTGTTCCTTTGCCTCAGAGGTTACAATTAGGGTCAGCTAACAACTATCTTGAAATATGACCATTTCCATTTATAGTTTTAAAATTTTTCTATATTTATATTTATCCATTAAGTCATTTAAAAATTTTCCCACCAATTCTTTGATACTCTTTCCTTTGAGTCAAGGCTGGAGTTAGTGACTCAATTCTAACAGATAGAATATGGTAGAAGTGATGGTGAATGACTTCTAAGACTAGGTCATAGAAAGTATTACAGCTTCCTGTGTTGCCTTCTCTTGGATCATTTCCTCTGGTGGAAGCCAGCTGTCTAATCATGAAGACACTCAAGCAGCCATATAGAGAGATCCATGTGGGAAGAACTGAAGCTTCCTGCTAACAGCCATGTGAGTAAGCTATCCCAGAAGGGGATCCTGAAGCACCAGTCAAGCCTTCAGATACAGTAGCTCTGGAGAACATTTTGCTTGCAACCTTGTAAGAAACCTAAGCTGGAAAGACCCAGCTATGCTACTTCAGAATTCCTAACCCATAGAAACTGTGAGACAAAAATGTTTATTGATTTAAACCCATAAGTTTTAGGGCAATTAGTTACACAGCAATAGATAACTAATATATCTCTAAAATATATATTATTTTGTGTATAAAGATCTCACACACAATATTGACCTACGAAGCCAGATACAGAAGAATATATACAATGTGATTCCACTTATTTGAAGTAAAAATTAGGCAAAATTGATCCCTGTTCTTAGATAACAGGATAGTGGTTTCCCTCGTGGGGTTGTGGTGAAGTGGGGATAGTAACTAGAAGGGGTCTCAAGATAGACTTAAGGAGTGCTAGTATTGCTTTTTTTCCCTTGATTTGTGTGCAGATTACAAGGGTGTGTAAATTTTGGAAAATTCATAGCTTTATATAATGTGTGTTCTTTTTTGTGTGTATATTATACTTGACTAACAGTTAAAAATATATAGTGCATAGCATTTTATTGTATCCTTTTGCAACCTACTCCTTTTTTGAGATCCAATCATTTTGATGAATGCCCTTGGATTTTGGAATTTTTTTATGATAACTTTTTGTCTAGAAGCCGTCTTTTCTTTTTCCACCCATCTAAAGCCTTACATTATTTAAGATCTGTTTTTGAGCTGAGTCTTCTTCAAAGCTCTTAGTGAGTACCCTAGTTTGAAGTGATCTCTTCCCTTAGAATTAATATAGTGCTCACAAGCAGTAATTACTTCTTTGACAGGTTTTTTGTATTATCTTGTATTATGAGAACACAGTCATATGATAAAATATTTTCAATTATATTATTAACTCCCATTGATAGAAATTCTGTTTTAAACTTTTTTGAAAGAAAGTTTTTATTTTTAACTGAAAGAAGTAGGTCTGTAATTTTACCTTTAGAAGCCAGAACTCTTCTTAACCACTATCTTCATTATTGTTACTTTTGCTGAAGATTCTGTCCTGTAATAGGGTTTCTTTAAGATCATAGATTATAAATTGGGAACTGGAAGTTTAGACTTGTTACACACCCAAAAAGTTTCATAATTGTGGTTATAACAGAGGACAATGTATTGTGTGTAGATAGTCAAAATAAATTTAGTCTCTATTCTGTTTCCTGTTTTTTTGTTTTTTGTTTTCTATGGTTTTTCATCTTGTAGGCTGCCCTCTGAACCCTGCAATCTCTTGATCTTGCTATTGCTATCCATTTTCCTGTCTCAAAGGGGAAGTGGGATGTAGGCCAGTCTTTCTATATATCTGAAATAAAGAATTGCTATCTTTGATCAGACCCATGCTTCTAGTGTGCTAGGGAAGTGCATCCCCCTCCAAGGTTAAATATGTAATATATTGTGCATTTTTAGAAAATATCCATGATTATGTCATCCATGAATCATGCAACCCTTTTAAAGAAAAGCCCTTATTTTATAAACTCTTTTGGAAAATATGTGCTCCTTAAATTTACTACTTATTTTGTAAAATCATTCTTTTTAAATTTGCCCTGAATTGCCTCTTTTGCCCAGCAGTCTTTTATTCTTATTTTATGAATTCCTCTTTCAGATTTGTTCTTTACTTAAACAGTTGTTTTTGTGTGAAAACTTTTCTGCAAGAACTTTCAGTTTCCTCCTCAAATGAGACAGAGTTGGAGCTATATTTTACGCACTGTCCTGGAACTGTTAGTGAGCTTCCTTCCCACTTGTGTCTTTCACCAGCTATTATAGGGAGAAATCGTAGTTCTGTAATTATGACTATTGCTAATCAAATCAGCAATGCTTTTAATGGGTTTACAATGGTTCATTTTAATTACTTTAATATAAGCATAAATTTCCTTAGTTATCATATAAAAAAGGCAAAATTCTCCCATGTCTACCCAAACATACAGGTGAATGCTATTATTAATATTTTATGTATCTAACAGAGAAATACAATTTATATCTATTATGGATTTTTTTCAAACAAGTTATATTGTGTTAAAGTACATATGTCATTTTGTAACTTTTAAATTTTGAGACATTTTTTTCTTGACAACTTCCCTGGCAATCGTTTCATGTCCAAACATAGAGATCCATCTTAAACTTTTATAATGATTCAAAACATTCTCTAGTGTAGTTTATTTAGTTGTTTTCCTATTAACAGGAAATTAGATTGTTTTTAATTCCTTCCAAGTCCAATCTTAGTTGAAATTCTGGGTCAAAGAGTATGGATATTCTCTCTATTAAATCTGTCAAGTTGCTCTCAAAAATGGATATACTCATTTATACTTCTACCAACATTGCATAAAAGGAATACTTTTGCTAGCAGTTGATATTTTCCAACTTTTAATTTTTTGCCAGTCTGGTGGGTAAAATGTTTTTCATTGTTGTTTTAATTTGCAATACTCTTCTTACTAGTGAATTTGAATGTATTTCATATGTTTATTGGTCATTTGTTTTTTCCTGTACATTGTTTGCTCATCATATTATTGAATTATTTGCCTCTCATTGTTTGGTAAGAATTCTTTAAATACTTGGTATATTAATCTTTCATCTCTTATGTAGGTTGTAAATACTTTCTCCTAATTGGCCAGTTATATTTTATTTTTGTTTATGATGGCTTTTATTGTATATTAGTTGTTAAGTTCGATGAAGTCAATTTTGTTATAGTTTTCTTTTTAAATGCTCTGATTCTTGTTTAGGAAGCCTTCTCTCCCCTGAGTTTATAAATATATTCTCTCATACTTTTTTCTAATAGATCTGCCAGTTTTATTTTTCCATATTTACTTCTCTAATCTATCTGTAAATTTAGGTTTGTGAATGGTATAAAGTATAGATTTTATTTTGCTAAAAGCTCCTGGGAACAGTATACCAGAAATGGGTTGGCTTTTATAATGGGAATTTATTAGGTTAAAAGCATACAGTTCTGAGAATGTGAAAATGTCCAAATCAAGGCATCATAAGAGATGCTGTCTCACTGAAGTTCAGCTGCTGGTGATACTGAACTCCTGCCATGTGGCAAGACACAATGGGGGCAATCTGGTCTGGGTCTCTGCCTTCTCCTCCAGGCTGCTTCTCCTTGAGCTCAGGTGTGGGTGAGCAGGCATATAGCTCATCTCTTCCCTCTCCTCTGGCCTCTAGGGCCTCTCTCTCAGCCTCTCAGGGTTTCTCTGTTTCTGCCACTTTTCTCTGTGTGGCTCTGCATTATTCTCCTGTTTACAAAGGACTCTAGTAGGAGAATTAGGATCCAACATGGGTCCTGCAGTCTAATCAAAGGCCCTTAACTGAAGCAGTCTACTAAACAAGTGATCTAATTAAAAGGTCCTTTAACTGAATCTAACTGAAATGTCCCATGTACAATAAGCTTACACATACAGGAATGGGTTAGCTTAAGAACATGGTTTTTCTGGGGTCCACTAAAGTCTCAGACTAGTATAGCATGCATATAACTGTATATTTGCATATTTTTCCAAATGGCTGACCACTTCTTTTCCATTATGATTTTTATTGAATACTTAATTTTTCCTCTTGATTTGAAATAATTCCCTTTTCACTTACTAAATTCTCATTTACATAAGGATATATTTCTAGACTTTATTTGGTTCTACTAATCTGTTTTCTTTTCCAGTGTCAATACTAAACCATTTTAATTTTTATAGGTATATAATATGCTTTTATGATCTGAATATATGCATATATATATATATATCATTACTTATCTCATCGTGCTAATTTTCAGTATCTCATTTATTCTTTTATACCTTTCTTTTCAATGAAATATTTTAAAATATATTTCCGTGTTTAAGGAGTTGGCAGAGGCTGAGATTAGGGTGAGGCAAATGAGGAGCCGAGGGCACAACATGTAAAGAGGCACTCACAGGATCATGTAAGTGTCTCATAGTGCTGGCACTGTTTTACACAATAACTCAAATCTCATTTAATCCTTAGCAAAGAAGCTGTCTGAATCCGATGTTGTTTATGATCTCTGAAGGGCTAGAAATCTAGAACAACTTTTTAATATTGATGGTTCTGCCAGCATGACTTTCTATGCTTCTCCATCCCATGATTTGTTTTTCAAGAAAATAAGTTTGAGGGGTTGAGATAAAGGACAATCTGTAGAGCATGGTGGATAAAAGCCAAGAAAAGAGAATGTTTTAAAAGAAGGAGAAAATCATTAGCTGCCAAGAGTTCAAGAAAAACAATGTCTGAAAGGTATATATTGCATTAGTAGCTTTAGGAAGAATGTTTCAGTTTCGCATAGTCATCTATTCTTTTCCAATTCTACTGCATCTACCCCAGTTTAGATCTTTCTTTTAAGCCTTATAACCAGCTACTGTTGCAGTTCTTTTCTTGCTAACTACCTGTGTAATTGTGGGGTTAGGTCTATTGTGATATCCTTCCTAAGTAGATAAATATTATCCCCTCTTTGCAGCTTCTGTTAAAACTGAATTTTAAGTGATATTTTTGCCTCTAATAATCTTTTTTTAGGCTTTAAATATGTTACCATTAAAATTTTTCTTTATGTAGAAATATTTGGATTATTATACATTATTCTTAAATGACTCTCATATTTTTACTTTCAGATTTGTTCAGATTTTTTAAATATTCTAAACCAGAACCAAAGGATGATGATGCTGTAAGACTTATCATTAGGCTATGAGAAAAGTTTGGTTGACAAACTAAATTACCACAGCAAAATTTGAAATGCAAAAGTTGTCGAAATGCAATTCAGAAGACTATTATTCTAAAGATAATATTTAATTTTATTCAATTTTATTCAAATTTTAGTGTAAAAATCAATATTTACATCTTAATCTTTAATTTATTACAGACATTACATCAAATCAGACTTTATATGAATATCAAATTATAACCAAGTTACAGTGAATACTTATAAAAATATTTCGTATCATTTCATTTTACTTATTTAAAGAAGGGGGACAACAGATAAAACATAGAAATTGGTAGTCTTTAGTATATCAAAGTATTTGTGCTTGTCTTCTCTCATCCTTTCCTCTTAACTGATTGGGTCTTCCAAGAAGAGGTCCCATCTGACTGAAACTTCTATTCTTTTGTTCCTGTATTTCATATCTTTGTGATTTAAAAATAAATTCTAATGTAATTTTATGACTTTCTATTCTTCTCACTGTCTTACTCCCTGCTACCTGCTTTAACATTTCATGATCTTGATACTTCCTTATCTTTTTCATTTTCTCATTATCCATTAACCTCTTTCTTCAGAGAAATTTCATTTTATCCAAGAACATATGAACAGAGGGTGGTGATGAGAACTAAGATTTACCTATTAAGTCTTATTTACTACAGCTGATCTAAGATTGAACAAACTATTCCACAAAGGCTGTGCCATTCTACATTTGTACCATCAGTGAAGGAGTGTTCCTATTTCTCCACATCCTTTCCAAAACTTGTAATTTTGTTTTGTTTTTTAAAAATGGCCATTCTATAAGATGTGAAATGGTATTTCATTGTAGCTAGTGATTCCTAATAGCTAGTGATGTTGAACATTTTTTGATGTACTTTTTGGCCATTTGCATTTCCTCTTTGGAGAAGTGTCTATTCGTCTTTTGCCCATTTTTAATTGGGTTGCTTGTCTTTTTATTGTAGAGTTGTATGATCTCTTTATATAACATGGATATCAAACACTTACGTGGTTTCCAAATATTTTCTCCCATCGAGTAGGCTGTTTTTTTTTCATTTCTTCACAGTCTTTTTTTCTCTCAATTTTATTTATACATATATTAATAAAGCTTAAATCCATCCAAAGTGCACAATCAATGGTATTCGGTGTAATCACATATTTATGCACTTATCACTTCATTCTTAGAGCACTTTCATTATTCCAGTAATAATAATAAGCGAAAAAGCAAAAAATACTTGTCACCTCTCAGTCTCTCTATGCTTCTCATGACGTACATAGCTGCTCTTCTTTTACCTTTTCTCTAGAGTATTTTTTTATATTTTGTAAAAACTGTCTTATATATGCAATATCAACCATATTCATGTTTTACATGAGGTTTTACTATCATATTATACAGTCCCATGTTAAAATTTTCAGCTTTCCTTAGACTTTCCTTTTCAACCACTGTCATACCCATATAATGGCTCTGCTAGTTACAAACACCACAATGTGCTTACACCATTTCTAATCATTTCCAAAGATTTATCAACAATCTTTTTACCAATTCTGCACAGATTACCCCTCAGGTTTCCTTTCTCTATCCTCCTATTTTCTGGTGACCTATATTCTAATTATTAACTTAATGAGTTTACACAATATTTTTAGTTCATAATAGCGCAGTCATACAGTATTTGTCCTTTTGTGTCTGGCTTGCTTCACTCAACGTGATGACCTCCAGATTCATCCATGTTATCATGTACTTCATAGCTTAATTTATTCTTACTGCTGTATAATATTCCAATGTGTATATACACCACAATTTGTTTATCCTTTCATTAGTTTATGGACACCTGGGTTGTTTCCATCATTTGGCATTCGTGAATAATACCGATATGAATATCTGTGCAGATGTCTGTTCATGCCTCTGCTCTCATTTCTTCTGGGTATATACCTAGTAATATGCTGAGTCACATGGCAAGTCTATATTCAACTTCCTTGGGAACAACCAAACAGTGGTTGTACCATTCTACATTCCCACCAACAGTAAATAAGTGTTCCTATCCACATCCACTCCAGCATTTACAGTTTTCTGACTTTTTAATAGCGGCTTAATAGGTGTGAAATGATATCTCATTGTAGTTTTGATTTGCATTTCCCTAATCGCTAGTGATGTTGAACATTTTTTCATGTGTTTCTTAGCCATTTATATTTCATCTTTGGACAATTGTCCTTTCAAGTCTTTTGCCCATTTTTTTAATCAGATAGTTTGTCTTTTTATTGTTGAGTTGTATGATCTCTTTATGTATCATGGAGTTATGTATACATAACCCTTATCGGGTATGTGTTTGCCAAATATTTTCTCCCATTGAATCGGTTGCCTTTTCACCCTTTTGCCGAGGCCCTTTGAGGTGCACAAGTGTTTAATTTTGAAGAGGTCCTATATATCTGTTTTTTTCTTCTGTTGCTTTTGCTTTGGGTGTAAGGTTTAAGAAACTACTGCCTACCACAATATCTTGAAGAGCTTTTCCTCAGTTTTCTTCTAGGAGTTTTATGGTTGTTGCTTTTCTGTTTAGGTCCTTGATTCACTTTGAGTTAATTTTTGTATAGGTATGAGATAGGGGTCCCCTTTCTTTCTTTTGGATATGGATATCTGGTTCTCCCAGCACCATTTGTTTAGTAGACTGTTCTGGCCCAGCTGGGGAGGGCTTGACTGCCTTGTCAAAAATCACTTGACTATAGATGTGAGGATCTATTTCTGAGTTCTCAATTTAACTCCATTGGTCAGTGTATCTGTCTTTATGCCAGTACTGTGATGTTTTTACCACTGTAGTTAAGTAATATGCTTTAAAGTCAGAAAGTGAGAGTATTCCAGCTTTGTTGTTCTTTTTTAAGATCTTTTTGGCTATGGGCCCCTTAACCTTCCAAATAAATTTGATAATTGGTTTTTCCATTTTTGCAAAAAAGTCTATTGGTATTTTTATTGGGCTTGTGTTGAATCTGTAAATCAGTTTGGGTAGAATTTACATCATAATGATATTTAGTCATCCAATCCATAAACATGGAATGTCCTTACTTTTATTTAAGTCTTCTTCGGTTTCTTTTAGCAATGTTTTGTGGTTTCTCAATACAGGTCCTTTACGTCCTTGGTTAAGTTTATTCCTAAATATTTGATTGTTTTAGTTGCTATGATAAATGGAAATTTTTTTCTGATTTCCTCCTTAGAATGCCCATCAGTAGTGTGTAGAAATGCTATTGATTTTTGCATATTATTCTTGTATCCCGTCACTTTGCTGAACTTGTCTATTAGTTCTAATAGCTTTGTTGTGGATTTTTCAGGAGATTCTTGATATAGGATCATATCATCAGGAAATAGTTAATGTTTTACTCCTCCCTTTTCTATTTGGGTGTCTTTTATTTCTTTATCCAACCTAATTGCTCTAGCTAGAACCTCTAGCCAAATATTGAATAATAATGGTGACAATATGTATCATTCTCTTGGTCCTGATATCAGTGGGAAAGCTTTCAGTATTTCATCATTGAGTACAATGCTAGCTGTAGATTTTTCATATATGTATTTTACCATATTGAGAAAGGTTCTTTCTATTCCTATCATTTAAAGTATTTTTACCAAGAAAGGGTGCTGTATTTTGTCACATGCCTTTTCTGCATCAATTGAGAGGATCATGTGATTTTTTATCAGTTTATCAAAATGTGTAACAGTTTGATATTTATGAATTCCAAAAATAGACATTTGATTGTATTTGTAAACTGGTCTTTCTTCTGGGCATATTAGATTGTATTAGACTCAGAGGTTTTACTTTTACTTTATTAAATCAAGATTAGGGCTTTATTTGATCACGTCATTAGGGCAGCTTGGTTTGAGTCTCTGCCCCCTCCCCTTTGTGGGCTATATAAATGGCTACTTAATCAAAAACAGGGAGGTAATATCTTTATTTCATTTTTGCATTAGGATGGTATTGGCTTCATAGAATGGGTTTGGTAGTATTCTTTCCTCTTCAGTTTTTTGGAAGAGCTTGAGCAAGATTGTCTTAGATCATCTTTAAATGATTGGTAGAATTCACCTGTGAAGCTATCTGGTACTGGGCTTTTCATCTTTGGGAGATTTTTGATTTTTTTTCTTAGCTAAGTGTTTGTCAATTTTGTTAATCTTCTCAAAGAACCAAGTTTTGGTTTTGTTGATTCTGTTTTTTTTTTTTTAATTTCATTTATTTCTGTTCTGATCTTTACTATTTCCTTCTTTCGGCTTGATTTGAGATTAGTTTGCTTCTCTTTTTTTAGTTCCTCCAAGTATGCAGTTACATCTTCAATTTTAGCTTTTTTTTCTTTTTTAATGTAACATTGAGGGCTATAAATTTCCCTCTCTGCACTGCCTTTGCTGTATCCCATAGGTTTTGATATGTTGTGCTCTCATTTCCATTTGTCTCAAGATATTTACTGATTTCTCTTGCAATTTCTTTATTGAACCACTGATTATTTTAGAGTGTGTTGTTTAATCTCTATATATTTGTTAATTTTCACTTTTACTGTCCATTATTGATTACTAGTTTCAGTCCACTATGATCAGAGAAAGTGTTATGTATTATTCAATCTTTTTAAATTTATTGAAATCTGTCTTGTGATCCAGAATATGGTCTATCTTGGAGAAGGATCCATGATCACTTGAAAGATTGTATATCCTGATCAGATATTACAAATCATTGGGTGTAATACTCTAAATTTCTTTAGGTCTCATTCATTTATCATTTTATTCATGCTCTCTGTATCCTTTTTGATTCTCTGTCCATATGTTTTTCCAATGCTGAGAGTGGTGTATTAAATTCTCCAACTATTATTTTAGAGACATCTGTTTCTCCCTTCAGTTTTGCCAGTGTGTCCCTCATGTGTCTTGGGGCACTTAGGTTAGATGCATAAATATTTATTATGGTAATTTCTTCTTGGTGAATTCCCCCCTTTTAAAAAATATATAATGACCTTCTTTATCTCTTATAGCTGATTTGCATTTAAAATCTATTTTAAATAGATTTGAACCAGGCATTGCTCTAGATGCTGGGGATCCTGTATCGATCAAACATCTCCTGTTTGCAGTGAACTTATATAATAATGGGTAGGACAGATAATAAAGCACATAAATAAAAAATGTCAGGTAGAGATGAAATGTTATGCCGGAAAATAAATCAGAGTAAGGAAGATGAGGGGAGCTTGTTGACTCAATATCGAAGTTTGCTAAAAGCTGCTGGGAACAATATATCAGAAATGGGTTGGCTTTTACAGTGGGATTTATTAGGCTAAAAGCTTACAATTCTGAGACTTTGACTGTGTCCAAATGATGGCATCATGAAGAGATGCTTTCTTCCTGAGCTGCAGCTGTGGGTGATCAGGTTCATGGTGGCATCTGCTAGTCTCTCCTCTCTCCTCTGTGCCTCGTTGCATGATTTGGGCTGCTCCATCCATGGCTTTTCTTTCTCCTGGATACGTTAATTTAAACTTCTGGAGGCTTCTGTCTCTGCCACTTTTTCCTGTGTCTACAGCTTTTTATTCCTCCATTTATATAGGACTTCAGTAAGAGGATTAAGACCCACCTCAGGTTATGCCTTACTGAAGCAGTCTAATAAAAAGGAAAGTCCCTTAACTGAATCTAATCAAAAGGTCCCAAATAAAATAGGTTTACATGCACAGAAATGGATTAGCTTTAAGGATAGGAATCTCTGGGGTCCAAAAAAGACTCAAACTGCCACAATCATCATTAAAACTTTGCATGCTTCCCCATCCTATCCCATCCCATCCCAATTCCTGAAACTTTTCGATCCTTTATAGTGCAGTCCCAGACAGTTTTACTTTTAGTGTTTCTATCTAGTTTTATAATTTTTTGTTTTCTTTCCAATATCTGTCTTTTCTTATGTCTGTTGATACCTGCTAGGGACTAGGAAAAGAGATGAACAGTATTTTAAATGGTTTCATTTCATATTATAAATAGCTTAAATAACTAAGTACCTCAGGAACTTTTCTGTAAGAGAAGTGCATGATTTTGTGGCAGAGAAGTTACTCATTTAATGAACATAAATATATTGTATACCTATTCTGTTTCACTGTTATAACAGGCACTGGTGATAGACCTGCAAAAAAAAAAAAAATATATATATATATATATATCTGAAAGTTATAGATGATAAATAATCACCAAGGAAACTTTTCAATTCCTCCTCAAGTAGGTTCTCACAGTACATTTCTTGATTTTACATTTGTATTTTTAAAATTATGAAGACATTTGTGTTTAAATAAGTATTAAATAATATCAAAATGACATATTATCAATGTTTCAGGGAGAAAACTTATATAGTTTTTAATTTAGATAATTGAGAGTCAATGAAACATAACTGAAGAATTTTTACAATATTACTTAGTTTTTACTAAATTTATTCTGTATAAATGCAGGATTTATGAATCTAGAATATTAGAAGTGTTTTTCCTTTCAGAATTAATAAATCATTTGTTACCTGGAAAATGAATGTTAGAAGAATTAAGACAGAGAAGAGCAGGTAAGTCTTGTTATGCAGTATATTTAAAAATTTCAAAAGGAAGCCATGTTTTTAACATGCAGTATGCAAGCAGATGTACAGTTTATTCAGTGACTGGAGAGTCACATTCCATTGCCTTTATGATTATTAAATATAAGCCAGCTTTGTTTTTTTAAAAGACTTAATGTATTTCCCATTATGCCATTCGGTGTTGTGAAGAAGTGATAGTGCTAAGAAAAAACTTGATGAGTTGCCTTGGTCATTGGGATTTTTTAAGTTTTAATTTTGATATAATTACAGATTGACATCCAGCTTTAAGAAATAGAGAGATTCTGTATGCCTTTTATCCAGCTTCCCCCCAATGGTAACAACTTGCAAAACTTTAGTAAAATACCACAACCATGATAAACCGACACTGATATATTCAAGATACAGAACATTTACATTACCACAAGGTCTCTCGTGTTTCCCTTTAAAGCCACACCCACTTCCCTCCCACCCCATACCCTCTTTGATCTCTGGCATCACTAATCTGTTCTCCATTTTTATAATTTGGCCATTTCAAGAATGTTATATAAATGAAATCATACAGTATGTTATCTTTGGGATTGGCTCTTTTAATTTAGCACAACCCCCTGCAGATTCATCTAGGTTTCTGCATCTATCAATAGTTCATACCTTAGCAGTTTTCCATGGGAAGGATGTTCCACAGTTCAACCATTTACCCATTGAGGAACATTTGAGTTGTTTCCATTTGGGGCTCTAACACCAAAAGCTGCTATGAACGTTCATTCCCAGGTTTTTGTATAAACATAAGATTTCATTTCTCTGGGATAAATCTGCAGGAGCACAGTTCTTGGGTCGTATGGTAATTACATGTTTAGTTTTTTAAAGAAAGTACCAAATTTCCAGACTGGCTGTGCCATTTTACATTACCACCAGCCATGTATGAGTGATCCAGTTTCTCTGCATCCTTGGCAGTATTTGGCATTGTCACTATTTTTTATTTTAGAAATTCCAATAGTGAGAGGTTATGGTTTTAGTTTGCATTTCCCTAATGACTCATGAAATTAATTATCTTTTCATGTGCTTATTTGCCATCCGTGTATTCTCTTCAGTGAAATGTCTCTTCATGCTTCTTCTCCTTTTCTAATTAGATTGTTTGTTTTTACTGTTAAGTTTTGAGAGTTCTTTATAGAGTCTGGATATGAGTCCTTTGTCTGATATGTGGTTTATAAATATTTTCTCCCTGCCTGTAGTGTTTGTCTATATCTTTAATTAAATAAATATTTATTTAGTATCTCTTTTATATGCCAAGTATTAGGCTAGTTAACTTGCTCCTTGAAGCCAAAAAATAACTCCTTGACCTCAATGCTTCATTGACCTGGGAGAGATCTGATGAGGAAATCAAGGTTTTCCACTCAGCTCCTCCCTCTTGTTAAAGTGATACTATTTTTTTGTTGTTGTTGTTATTTATATATATATAAATATATTTTACGAGGTGCTTAGATTACCCAAAATATTACATGGAACCCACTGGGATTCCCATGTTGCCCACCTCCCACCACATCCCACACAAACATCTCCCACAAGTGTGGCCCACCACCCTCAATGGGCTTACACATCCTGGGGCCTTGCCACCAACCATAGACCACAGTTCACATCGTAGACCACACTCTCTCCCACACAGTTCTGAGTGTTGTGTGCTGATTTAAAATGGCCTACATCCGTTGCCACAACGGTACTCAGGACAACCTCCAAATCCCAAAGAAGCCCCTGTATTTCAACTGCTCGTCCCCTCCCTGCCCCAAAAGTGTCAAGTGGCCACTGGCTCCACCTCATTGTTATAATTTCTTCCATTGCTAGAATCACCATATGTGTACAACAGAATACCATCAAGTCCACTCTAGTCCATAGTTCTTCCCCCAATCCTGAAGGCACTGGGATGGTGATGTCCACTCCACGTCCAAGTGAGAGAGGGCTTATATCCCATGGATATGGTGGGTGGGATGATCCTGCCTGCAGATGCAGGCCCTCTCCATTCCCTGGGATGGCTGTTGCCCATCGTTGTCTCCTCGCCAGGTGACTTGGATGAGTCCATTGAGCTGTAGGGTAGGAGTTGCAGCTCCACTGAGATTCCAGGCACAACTGGCACATAGGTAGGCCAGAGGCTCCAGTCTCTGGAAGTATACCTAAAAACTTCAGCATCACGTATAGGTTTGAATAGAAGGGACTGATGAACCATGTGCAGGGAGGACTTATTTGAGTCCAATTCTGTCACTCTCAGGAGCACAGATTCCAAAATAGAGCCCACTGATAAGGCTTCAGTCTCTGGGGCTATCCCCCCTTATATAGGACCTGGGTGTCTCCAGAGCTCTCAGAAGCCCCTCTGTGTGGGGTGATAGGCACTTAGATGTTCTATGAGCTCCTACTGAGGTATGTGTAAGAGTTACCAAAGTGATAATATTTTTGAAAGGGATGAATGGAGCAAGGGGTGGGGTGAACGGTTGAGAGGAAAGTGATTTGTTGCTGGCTTTGAATCATACAAATCATATGTGGCTTGTCTTTTCATCCTCTTAACAGAGTCCCAGAGAAAATTTTTTAAATTTTGATGAAGTCCAATTTATTAGTTTTTCATTTTAGGATTGTGCTTTTGGTATCAAGTCTAAGAACTTGTCTAGCCTTGGGTCCTGAGTTTTTTTTCTAAAATTTTATAGTTTTATGTTTTGCCAGATATATTTCAAGTAATTTTTTATATAAAATATGAAACTTAGGTTGAGATTCATTTTCTTGCCTCTGGATGTTCAGTTACTCCAGTGTCATTTGTTGAAAAGGCTGTCATTCCTCCATTGAATTGCTTTTGCAACTTTGTCAAAAATAAGTTAGGCATATTTGTATGGGGTGTATTTCTGAGTTCTCTATTCTGTTCCATTGATCTGTGTATGTATCCCTCTGCCAGTACCACACATTCATGATTACTGTAGCTATATGTCTTTTTTTAAAAGATTTATTTTATTTATTTCTCCACACCCCCTTGTTGTTTTTGCATTTCCTGTCTGTTTGTTGTGTACTGGTCTTTTTTTTTTTTTTTAGGAGGCACCAGAGACCGAACCCAGGACCTCCGATGTGGGAGGGACACACCTAATTGCTCAAGCCACCTCCACTCCTGGCTTTGTTGTGTCTCTCATTATGTTTTCCTTGTCTCTCTTGTCGCGTCTGCTTGTTGCATCAGCTTGCTGTCTTGCTCGTGTTCTTTAGGAGGCACTGGTAACTGAATCCAGGACCTCCCATGTGGTAGGCCGGAGCTCAGTCACTTGAGCCACACCCACTTCCTGCTATATAAGTCTTAAAATCAAGCATACAAAACAAAAAACAATAAAAAATTTTAAAAAATCAAGTATACTGATTTCTTTCACTTTATTATTCTTTTTCAAAATTGTTTTAGCTATTCTAGTTTCTTTGCCTTTCCATATACATTTTGGAATAATCTTGTCTATATATACAAAAATTCTTTCTTGTATTTTGATAAGAATTGAATTAAACCTGCATAATAAATTGGGGAGAATTGGCGTCTTTGCTATGTTGAATCTTCCAATCCATAAACATGGTATATCTATTTCGATACTCTTTGATTTCTTCTATCAGCATTGTGTAGTTTTCAGCATATAAATCCTATAATATTTTGTTAGACTTTATTTAATTTTATTTTGAGTAATTGTAAAAAGAATTTTATTTTTAACTTCAATGCCACATGTTCATTGCTAGTATTTAGAAATACAGTTGACTTTGTAGGTAGATCATGTATGCTGCAACCATCCTGAAATTACTAGGATTTTTGTTTCTTTCTTTATTTTTTAGATTCCTTGGAGTTTTCTATGTAGACTATAATATCATCTGTAAATAGGCACAGTTTTATTTCTTCCTTTCTGATTTGAATGATTTTATTTCCTTTTCTTGCCTTAAATACTGGCTAGAACTCCAGCATTATGTTGAATAAGAGTAGTGAGAAGAGACCTTCATGACTTCTTCCTGATCTCAGGGGGGAAAGCATTTAGTCTTTCACCATCTAAGTATAGTGTTACCTTTAGGGTTTTTTTAATAGATGCTCTTTATCAGGTTGAGAAAATTTCCCTCTATTCTTATTTTTCTGAGGGTTTTTTTTAAATGAAAGATGTTGAATTTTGTCATGTGTTTTGTCTGCATTGATTGCAGTCTCTTAATATGGGGATTGCATCAATCGATTTTTTTTTTTTTTAATATTGAACCAATCTTGCATCCCTGGAATAAAACTCACTTGGTCATTATGTATAATTCTTTTTATATATTGCTGAATTCTCTTTGCTAATATTTTAAGTATTTTTGTGTTTACATTCATGTGGAATATTGGCCTGTAGTTTTTCCTATTGTACTGTCCTTGTCTGGTTTGAGTGCAGGGTGATAAAGTGAACTGGAAAGTCTTTGCTCCTATTTCCTGAGAAGTGATTGTGTAGAATTGGTTTAATTCTTCTTTAAATGTTTGGTAGACATCTCCAGTAAAACAGTCTGGGCCTGGAATTTCTTCTTTGAGAATATGTAATTATGAATTCAGTTTCCTCAAAGTTATAGGACTATTTAAATTGTCTCTTTCATATTGGGTGAATTGTGTAGTTTGTGTTGTTTGAGGAATTGGTCCATTTCATCCAAGTTGTAGTGTTTCTTTATTAAACTTTTGATGCCTGCAGGGTCCATAGTGATATCCCCTATTTCTATTCATGATATTGGTAATTTGTGTCATATCTCTCTTCTTTTTCTTTGATTTCTGCCCTTATTTTTATTAGTTCTTTCCTTCTGCATGCTTTGGGTTTATCTTACTCTTCTTTTTTTAGGTTCTTGAAATGGAAGTTTAGATTATTGATTTGAGACTTTTCCTTTCTTCCAATGTAAGCATATGGTGCCATAAATTTCCCTCTCAGCTCTGCTTTGTGTCCCACAAATGTTGATATGTTGTTGCGGTGCAGTTCTGACACCACCTACTTGGAGTTAGATCAGGTTAAGGGCACAGTCGTGCACATGACTATCCTCACATTAGATACCAGCTGCAAGTTTGGTGACTCCCAGGGCCACGTACATTTCTGACCAACTGGCTATAAATTTCAATAATTCTCTAGAATGACACATAGAACTCAAGAAAGCACCATGCTTACTGTATTAGTCAGCCAAAGGGGTGCTAATGTGAAATACTAAAAATGGGTTGGTCTTTATAAAGGGTATTTATTTGGGGTAGAAGTCCACAGATACCAGGCCATAAAGCATTAAGTTTCTTCTCTCACCACAGTCCATTGCCACGTGTTAGAGCAAGACAGTTGCCGGCATTTGCCGGGATTCAGGCTTCTGGGGTTCCTCTCTTCCCGGGGCTGCATTTCTCTCCGGGCTTAGCTCCTGTTTCCTCCACAAGGTCAGCTGTAGATGATCAGGCGAACAGCTTGATTCTCTTCATTCCAACATCAAAACTGCTTCTCAAAAGACTGCTTCAACTTTCCTTTGCCTTGCCTTTTATATTCAATTCCCCACCCACCAAGGGGTGGGGCTCAACGCTCTAATCCTAACCTAATCATGCCCAGATTAACAGATCAGTTTACAAGCATGATTCAATTATATTTTTGGAATTCATAATTACATCAAACTGCCACACTTACTATTACAATATTAATGTAGCATAAAGGATACAGATGAGGACAAGCCAAAAGAAGAAACATATAAGATGAGTTTCACAAATGAAAAGATTCCATGTCCTCTCGCCTGGAGTCAGGATGTTTCAACCTGCTGGCTCACTGATGGGCACATCAGGGAGCTTTATGTCTGGAGTTTTATTGGGGTTGATTACATAGGTATGGTTGATTGAATCAATTCCCATGTAGTGGAACTCATAGTGGTGAGGCTCAAAGCCCCAACTCTCTACTCACATTGTTTGTCTTTCTGACAAGGCCAGCCCCCACACCAAGACTGACTCCACCCTGAGTAATCTCTTAGCATAAACTATCAGCTGTGGCCCAAGGATCCACCATGAATAAAAAAGACACTGTTATCACACAGGAAATCTTAAGGATTTAGTGGTTACCCTAAATCCCTCTGGGGTAGGGAGGGGAAAGGCAGTTGAAAAACGGGCTTTTTCGGGACTTGGGGGTTGTCCTGAGTGGCATTGCGGGGCCACTGCTTCCAGAGCCTGGACAAAGGCCAGAGCTCTTTTTGGAGGCCAAATTCCTTACTATACAGTTGTATTTTCATTTTCATTCATTTCACTATATTTTTTTATTTCCCTTCAAACAACTTCTTTGACCCTGTATTTTTTTTAAATATATATATATATTTAAAATATATATATTTTAAAAGGTGCTTAGATTACCTTAAATATTAGATATTACACAGAAATTACGGGGATTCCCATGTTCCTCACCTCCCACACCTCCCACAACATCCCACACAAACATCCTTCATCAATGTGGCACATCACCTGTAATGGATATACATCCTGGGGCCTTGCCACCAAGCATAGACCACAGTTCACATCGTAAACCACACTCTCTCCCACACAGTTCTGCATGGTATATGCTGATGTAAAATGGTCTACATCTGTCCCCGCAATGCCACTCAGGACAACCCCCAAGTCCCGAAAAAGCCCGTTTTTCAACTGCCTTTCCCCTCCCTACCCCGAAAACGTCCAGTGGCCACTGGCTCCACCTCACTGTTATAATTTCTTCCATTGCTTGAATATGTCTACAGCAGAATACCATTAAGTCCACTCTAGTCCATAGCTCTTCCCCCAATCCTGAGGAGTTTGGGATGATGATGTCCATTCCACCTGCAAGTGAGAGGGTCATATATCCCATGGATACGGTGGATGGGATTATCCTGCCTGCAGCTGCAGGCCCTCTCCATTCCCTGGGCTGGCCGTTGCCCATCGTCGTCTCCTCGCCAGATGACTTGGATGAGTCCATTGAGCTGTAGTATAGGAGTTGCAGCTCCACCGAGATTCCAGGCACAACTGGCACATAGGCCAGAGGCTCCAGTCTCTGGAAGTACACCTAAAAACTCCAGCATCACATATAGGTTTGAATAGAAGGGACTGTTGGACCATGTGCAGGGTGGACTTCTTTGAGTCCAACTTTGTCACTCTCAGGAGCACAGATTCCAAAGTAGAGCCCACTAATAAGGCATCAATCTCTGGGGCTATTCCCCCTTATTTAGGACCTGGGTGTCTCCAGAGCCCTCAGGAGCCCCTCTATGTGGGGTGATACCCACTTTGGTGTTCTACGAGATCCTACTGAGGTATGCATAAGCGTTACCTCTGGGATGGCCTCCCGACTCTCTTTGAAGTCTCTTAGCCACATGAACTCATTTCTCTTTACCTTTTCTCCCTTTTATTCAAGGTCTTTTTCCAATCATGTTGCCAGTTGGTACTTGGTATTAATCCCTCGCTGCCAGGGAGGCTCATCCCCGGGGGTCATGTCCCATGTTGGGGGGAAGGTAATGCATTCATATGCTGAGTTTGGCTTAGAGAGAGGCCACATTTGAGCAACAAGGAGGCTTTCAGGTGGCAACCCTTAGGCACCCCATAACAGTAGGCTAAGTTTCAATTACAAGAGCAAAGACTCCTAAGGCTAGTCATCAATAATAAGAACCCATCAGTGGGCCATCCTCTTTTGTCAGACACTGCCCCTGCTCTCAGGGAACTGTTGCTGCTCCCTTGGAGAATGTGGCAGAGTTCTCCAGGCTGGAATTAAGATTCCCTCATTTATTGAGTGATTGTATACCCACCATGACCATGCCCCCTCCCTTGATCATTTGAACAATTTTATATATCTTTCATGTATATTGAGATGAACTTACTCCCATGAATCCCCCATCCCAGACACCCCCCACCAATGATCCTCTGCAGCCCCCATTGTAATCATTCTGTGATCTAAACCTTCCTTGAACATGAAGCCCATATGATAACCAAATAAAATTAATAGGAAAAAGAAATAATAATGATAAGCTTAAATGCAAGAGATTAGTACAAGGAAACTCAGAAGAAGAAAAAAAAACTAAAAATATAATTAGATTGGGACATTCAAAAAAAATGGGAAAAAAACAAAAAAAATTCCTTTTTAAAAAATATTATTCTTTTTTCCTTTTATCACTGTATTATTGGATGTCCAGTGTACCATGACACCTTCCCCATCTCATTCCCCAGTGTCTCCCAAATTTTCATTTAATTTTCAAAGAACTTTTAGATCACAGCAAAGTCACACGGAATACTAGAGACTCCCACATACCCAAACTCCCTCCCCACTCCCCACCCCATATTAAAACCTTTTTTTTTTTTATGGATGTTAGCATTGTTATAACTGTTATATAGATAGTAAAATATAGCAACTAAACATTGTCAATAGTTTACAGTATAGTATACAATTTAGACAGTACAGTTTAATAATTTTTTATTATATTTACCATGTCCTGTGTCCATTACTGTAAGGTAATGAAAAACCTTTCACATGACCACTAAATACCCCTTTTAATCTTAACTGTTCCTTCCTTCCCTTCCCCCTGGAACATATGACACTCCCCTGTCTTGAATCATGGGATGACAAGATTCATAGTTGCATTCCCTGGGTATTCCAACCTGCCCTTCCTAATCTACCCACCTGTCAACCCTGCACCCCCAAACCCAGTAATGTAACTACCCATCTGTCCTATCCTTCAGTATGCAACTATACTCTATCCCTTTACCGTAGATTATGTCCATATGGGTGATGGCTTAAGCCTACTCTTCTGTTTCTCTCCCTTGTTAACCTGTCTTTCAGACAGTGGTTCTGAAACCACTTTCCTCAGTTCAAATCAGTGAGGTCATAAATTGTTCATCCTTCAATACCTGGCTTGCTTCACTCAACCTAAGGTCTTCAAGATTCATCCATGTTGTTCTGTGTTTTAGCAGTTTATTCCTCCTTACAGCTGAATAATATTCCATTGTATGTATGTACCACATTTTGCTTATCCATTCATCTGTTGATGGGCACTGGGGCTGATTCCAACTTTTGGCAATGGTGAACAATGCCGATATGAACATTGGCGTGCATATATCTGCTCTTGTCTTTGCTTTCAGTTTTTCTGGGTTCCACCCAGCAGTGGAATTGCTGGATCATACGGAAGATCTATTGTTAGTTTTCTGAGGAACCGCCAAACTATCCTCCACAGTGGCTGGACCATTCCACAATCCCACCAGCAGTGGATGAGGGTTCCTATTCCTCCACATCCTCTCCAACACTTAGAGTCTGCTGTTTTTTTAATAGCTGCTATTGTGATGGGTGTAAGGTGGTATCTCATTGTAGTTTTGATTTGCATTTCCCTGACAGCATTTTTTCATGTGCTTTTTAGCATTTGTATTTCTTCCTTGGAGAAGTGTCTTTTTAGTTCACTTGCCCATTTTTTAAATGGGTTGTTTTTCTTTTTATTTTCAAGATGTAGGATTTCTTTATATATGCAGGATATTAGGCTCTTATCAGATATATGGTTGCCAAATATTTTCTCCCATTGGGTAGGCTGCCTTTTTATTTTCTTAATAACGTCCTTTGAGGTGCAGAAGTTTTTAATTTTGAGGAGATCCCATTTATCTATTTTTTCTCCTGCTGCTCGTGCTCTGGCTGTGAAGTTCATGAAACCATTTCCTATTACAAGATCCTGTACATGCTTCCCTACATTATCTCCCAAGGTCTTTATGGTTTTGTCTCTTATATTTAGAACTTTGAACCATCTTGAGTTGATTTTTGTGTAAGGTGTGAGATGGTATTCTTCTCTCATTCTTTTGGATATGGATATCCAGTTCTCCAAGCACCACTTGTTAAAGAGGCCATTCTCTCCCAACTGAGTGCACTTGGGAGCCTTGTCAAATATTAGATGACTGTATATGCGAGGATCTATATCAGAACTCTCAATTAGATTCCATTGGTCAGTAGTTCTATCCTTGTGCCAATACCATGCAGTTTTGATCACTGTAGCTTTGTAATATATTTTAATGTGATACCTCCAACTTCATTTTCCTTTTTCAATATGTCTTTGGCAATTTGGGGCCTCTTATCTTTCCAAATATATTTTATGGTTAGTTTTTCCAGTTCCATAAAAAATATAGTGTTGATTTTTATTGGAATTGCATTAAATCTGTAGATTAGTTTGGGTAGGATAGACATCTTGATGATGTTTAGTCTTCCTATCCATGAACAGGGAATATTTTTCCATTTATTTAAATCTTCTTTGATTTCCTTAACAGTGTTGTGTAGTTTTCTGTATATAAGTCCTTTACATCTTTAGTTAAATTTATTCCTAGGTATTTGATTCTGTTAGATACTATTGTAAATGGCATTTTTTTTTTTATTTCCTTCTCTGATTACTCGTTATTTGTGTATAGAAATGTTACTGATTTTTAGCATTGATCTTATAACCTGCAACATTACTGAACTCCTTTATAAGTTCTAGCAGCTTTGTTGTAAATTTCTCTGGGATTTGTATGTATAGGATCATGTCATTTGCAAATAATGAAAGTTTTACTTCTTCTTTTCCAATCTGGATGCCTTTTATATCCTTTGCTTGACACAGTGCTCAAGCAAGTACTTCTAAGACAATGTTAAATAGGAGTGGTGATAGTGGGCATCCTTGTCTTGTTCCCGATCTCAGAGGGAAGGCTTTTAGGATTTCACCATTGAAGGTGATGTTAGCTTTGGGTTTTTCATATATTCCCTTTATTATATTCAGAAAGTTTCCTTCTATTCCTATCTTTTGCAGTGTTTTTACCAGGTAAGAGTGCTGCATTTTGTTGAATGCTTTTTCTGCATCTATAGAGATGATCATGTAATTTTTTTCTTTCAGCCTGTTTATGTGGTGTATTACATTGATTGATTTTCTTATATTGAACCATCCTTGCATACCCAAGATGAAACCCACTTGGTCATTGTGTATAATCCTTTTGATATGCCGTTGAATTCAATTAGCAAGTATTTTGTTGAGGATTTTAGCATCTAGGTTCATTAGGGAAATTGGTGTGTAGTTTTCCTTTCTAGTGGTATCTTTGTTTGGTTTTGGTATTAGGGTAATGTTGGCATCGTAGAATGAGTTAGGCAATATTCCTTCTACTTCTATTTTTTGGAAGAGCTTAAGTAGAATTGGTGTTAGCTCTTTCTGGAATGTTTGGTAGCATTCAGCTGTGAAGTCATCTGGTCGTGGGTTCTTCTTAGTTGGGAGGTTTTTGATGACTGAGTCTATCTCTTTACCTGTAATTGGACTGTTGAGTTCATATATTCCTTCTTTTATCAATGTTGGTTTTGCATTTCTAGAAAAAACAAAAAGATATGCTGTGTGGACTTGTATTAGAGAGATGAATGTGGGAGCTCAGGCCTACAGCTCTACAGGACCATCAGGATTGACTGCAGGGGCCTGTGAGTAATACCAAGCCCTGAGTTCAAGACCAGGGTGTGTGCAGGAGGAAGTCAAGAAAATGCAACTCAGAGATGAGATCAAAGGGAAGGTGAGGGGAAGATCAAGACCACTGAACCAACATGCAGGTACAAGGCAGGTGCAAGGGGAGTTTAAGATCATTGAGTCCAGGGATATGAAGTAGGGTCAGGTGGAGGGAGAGTTCTGGACCACTGAGACCAGGGCCAGGACCAGTGATAAGTTCAGGGGAGCTCAACACTACTGAGTGCCAAGGACTGGACCTGGGCAGGTGGAGGAAGGGTTTGGAACCATGGAGCCCAGCCTCCAGAGCCAAGGCAGGTTTAGGGGGCACTCAGCAACATGGAGTCCAGGTTCCAGGACTGGATCAGTGCAAGGGGAGATCAGGAAGACTGAGGCCAAAGCAAGATGCAGGAGAAACTCAGGACCATGGAGCCAAGGGGTAGGTGGAAGCCAGAAGCACTCATCCTAGGGACCAAATTTTTAAAGCAGGCCAAGAAGTTAAATCCTCAAATTGTGACAGTTTGACTCAGATTGCAAAAGCACAATTAACTTTATAAATGTGAAAATATGTTCAATGCCAGTAATAGTCAATAAAAGTGAAATAAAAAATATTCAGGAAACCTAATTTTCCAATAAACAATTTAACAAATAAATTACAAATGCTCAGAGGTGGAGAGGATATGTTAAAATATGAAAATTACATTACGAATGGAAGGTGACTTGTGCAATAAGGGTTTTTACCCAGTTTTTAAAATATGTTTTGAGGCTGCATCCATCAGATCCTTGAGGAGCATCTGTCCAGAAGTAAGAGTTTAATTCACAACATCTCCTGAATCCTTTGAGGTTTAACTATTATTACTATCATGTTCCACTGGCATGAATACAATGTGATGCCTAAAGGAATGTCCTCACTTTGAATAGACTTGGTTTGAACCCTGCTTCTGCCTCTTCACTATCTCTGAGTCTTTGAGCTAGTTACCTAATTTCTGTAATATTTCCTTCCTCATTTGTCATAAATGAAAAATTATACTAGTCACATCAAAGAGTCACAAAAATTTAATGAGACAATAAGTATAAAGAGCTTAGTCAGTGTTTTAATAGGATGTGTTATAATTCTTATTCTATGATTTTGTAGCTCTTTTCCAGCTAAAAGTCTTTCTTTAATTCAATAAACTTGTATTTTTCAGGCCCAGATTATTTAAATACCCACTTATCTATTTGTCCCTCCATTCAACAAATATTATCTCAGCATGAACTTCATCCCAAGATCAGTAACCAATGTAGATGATATATACTCTTGAAATAGGGAAATACATATTGGGATGAGTAGGAAAATTATCCAAAGTAGATGTGACTGAAGGAAAGGGACTCAGATGAACAGGGGGAAATCTTTGAGTTGATTTCATTCTCATAACTTCAGAATGCATCTTTGTAAATGACTTCTCAGTGCAACATTTCCAAACCTGGCACAAATCACATCAACTCAGAGGAGAAATAAAAAATGAGATTAATGAAATTCATTTATGTATATTTGAATGTGTTTAAAAGGGAAATTTTAGGTTGTACATATGTTAGGAAAACCCCATACGACTGTACAACACAAGGATGGATCCCTAATGTAAACCATGGACTCTAGTTAATAGTGTTATTATAACTCCTTAATTTTAACAAATATTTCACACTAATGCAATATGTTAGTAATTTGTTTCGTATGGGAAATCATTGTTTTCTGAAGGATTTTTCTGTAAATCTACAATGTCCCTAATAAAAATAGACTGAAAAGACAACCTATATAATGGGAGAAAATGTTTGGAAATCATATAGCTGAGAGGTATTAAATATACAGCATATATTTAGAACTTTTATAACTCAACAACAGAACACAGACCAACTTTTAAAAAGGCCAAAGGACTTGAATAGATATTTCTCTAAAGAAGATATAAAAATGACCAATAAGCACATGAAAAAGATGCTCAACATCATTTTTCATTAGGGATGAAGTACTGATAAATTTTCAAATATTGAGAAATTTTGTACAAATTATGCTAACTGAAAGAAGCCAGACACAAATATCAACTATTGTACAATCCCATTTATATGAAATATCCAGAAGAGATGTATCCACTGAGACATAATTCAGATTGGTGTTTGCCAGGGGTTGTGGAAGATGGATAAAATACTTAATGGATCTGGGGTTTCTTTTAGGATGAGGAAAATATTTTGGAACTAGACATAGGTGGTGGTTGCACTAGATTGTGAATGTACTAAGTGCCACTGAATTTTTTTCTTCAAATGGTTAAGTTCATCTTCTGTGAGTTTCACCTCAAAAAAATTGCAGGGGTAAATAAAAGAATGAAGTTCTTTATCAACCACCAAAATCACAGATTAGATTATTTTCTAGCTGTGGATAATAGGATAAATATAAGAATATTCTTATTTTACAATGTGTTAAGAATATGGTGACATATTGAAAAATTACAACTAATGTAACTTATTGATGATAGTTTACAGTAATATTGTAACTGTTCTGCAACAATGGCAAAGAAGATACTATATCAATTCTAAGTTTCAACATTAGCGGGCTATAAGGAGTGTGGGATATTTACTTTTGGAGTTATGGAAGTGTACTGAAATTGAATGAGGTGATAACAGCATAATTTTGGGATGGAAATGAGAGCCACTGAGTGTACACTTTAAATGGATTGTGCAAGGCATAGTACTGTATAACATGGAGAATCCAGTGGTGGAAGATGGAATGTGGTTAACAGAAAAAATATGAGGACATTCTCTTATGAACTGTAACAGATATATAATATTAATATAAGGTGTTAATAATAGGGTGGGTTGTGGGAATACACCAAATATAAGATATGGACTACAGTTAGTAGTAATACTTTGATGATGCATTTTTATTATTTGTAAAATTGTTCCACAACAATGCAAGGTGTTGTTGGTGGGATGATGTATGGAAACACTGTCTGATGTTATATATGTTTGTTTTGTGAGTTCACAACTTTTACTATACACTTATTGTTTATGTATGTTCATATATGAGTGAAATACTTGAAAAAAATACTTTAAATAAAAAAAAATGGAATGATGTTCTGATTCATGTTTCTACATGGATAAACTTTGAAGACATCATGTGAGTGAAATAATACTGACAGAAAAGAGAAATACTGTATGATCCTGCTCACATGAAATACCTATAGGAAGCAAATTAATAGAGAATGATAGTAAATTACAGTTTACCAAGAGACTGAGCCAAGAGGAATGGAAAAGTATTGCTTAAAATTTGCTGATTTTCTGTTTGAGGTGCCAAAAATTTTAGGAAATATATGCTGATGATAGTGCAATATTGGCAATGTATTCCTTAACATTAAATTGAATACTTGGAAGTGATTAAAATGAAAGTTTTTGATTTGTATTTGTTTCTAAAATAAAAAGGTTAAACTATATAAATATTAGATTTCTTTTTAGTCTTTACAAAAATATATTTAGTTGATCTATTAACTAAATGAACTGAACATCATTCAAGGATATTGGGGAAATTAAATGAGACATTCACTATAAAGAATATTTTACATAAAAATCTTTAAATATATTTTTATATTCAGCAATTATTTTATAAATGAGGGAAAAAATTACAGGCCTTAACTTATGTTACAAGCATAGTAGTCCTAATGCCTTTGGAATAGCATAATCAATTGTGGAGGTGCAGTATCCATGGTATTACATCAGGTGAACATAGTGCTCCACTTGGTTGAAGAGAAGAATAGTAATTTTCTGATGGCAAATTCTATGCCTGTATCTTCAGTCCATGTCAGTTCTTTGGAACTGAGCCAAGATGGGTCCCTCAGTGTTAACTTTTGGAATAAATTTTAAGTCAATGGATGGGTAAGTTTTTACCATTAGAATTTTGGAAGACAGGAAAGTTCTTGGAGATGAATAATAAAACCTGGATTCCCTTGACTCATAACCTGTTGTCTGGACAACAGCACATCAGTAAGAAAAATTTTCATTTGTCCAGAGCAGTGTCCTACAGGGAATTGATTGTTCAACAACAAGAGGGAAAGGTGCCTAATAAATAGATATAGGGAAGCTGTAAATATCTGCTCTGCTGCTCTCAGTTTTCTTATGTACAGCGCACGGTTGTTTCATTTGGGCTCCTAACACTGATTTGGGGACTGATGCCTGACTCTCTCTTGCTGTCTTGCATGGGGATAGAGTTTCATTCTACATCATCAACCGTGCAGGGAGGAATTCAGAATTCCACAAAAAGACTTTGTTACAGATTCCATCCAGGTGCGTTGGAGAGCCCAGTAGGTCCTGCAGGGAAGAGTCAAGGTGAATGGAAACCAAGAGGTTTGACTTGAGCTCATCTGGGACCCAATCCAGCCTAGCCCTGAGCTGAGAAATCCTTGCACTTGTTTTCCTGCTTGCTCAGTAAATGAATGTTTTTATAATTAATGTTATAAAATTTGTCCATTTGAGTCAGCAATGCAGGGCTCATTCTGGATATCTAAGAGATGGGACTTGAAGCCCATTTAGAAAAGGGAATGGCAGGGATAAAGCAGTTCCAGGAAAAGGAGACTATCTGTCTAAGTTGCTTTGCAGCTAAATGGGCACAGGGAAATATGTTTATAGCAGTAGCAGAATGTGTAGTGAAGTGAGGCATTGTTTTTTTGTTTTTTTTTTTACTTTTAAGATGAGATGTATTTAAGCAAGTATCTGAAACAATGGGAAATATACAATGAAGTTAGAAATTTCCTTGCAATAACCTTTCCCAAGACATAATTTTACATTTGGTATTCACATTAAAATGCTGTTTTTATTTAATGGTTGTTATGGGATATATTACAATGTTTACTTGGCAATTATTCTTAAATAGGTGATGTTAAATATATTGTTTATGGGCCATTGTAAATTGTTTGTTCAAGTCTTTACTTTTCCGTACCAGGGACTGTTTTCTTCTTCATCTTCTTTTTTGTCATCCTCTTTTTTTATTTTAAAAATATTGCTTTCTATATCTATGGTGATTGCTAATACCAGCTTTTTTCACCTGTATTCTTTTTTAAAACATTTTTTCTAAATATGCTTTAGATTACATAAATACTACATCAAAAATATAGTGGATTCCCATATGCCGAACCCCCCATACCTCCCATACATTCCCACATTAACAACACCCTTCATTAGCGTAGTACATTTGTTACAATTGATGAACACATTGAAGCATTCCTGTTAACCACTGACTGTAGTTTACATTATTGTTTACACTCTGCCTTACACGATTTTATAGGTTTTGACAAAATGTATAATGGGCTCTATCCATCACTGCAATGTCATGAAAGACAATTATAATTTCTGGAAAATGCCCCCATGTTACACCTATTCTTCCCTCTCCCTCCACTCAGAACCTCTGATAATCACTGCCTTTATATCAATTATACCTGTCTTTCCATTGCTTGAATAACAATAAGTTTATAATAGAATAATAATAAGTCTACTTTAGTCCATTGTTCATTCCCAAATCTTGAGGATTTTGGAATGTGATGCCCATTCAGTTTCTTACTGAGAGGAAGCTTAGATCTTATAGGGCAGATGGATCAAATGCCCTTGCTTGCAGTTGCAGACACTTTTTATTCATTGGGTAGGAGTTGTCCATCATCATCTCCTTGTTAGTTGTCCTACATGAATCCAATAAAATATTGAGATTCAGGCCTCAATTGGCAGATGAACAGACTGAAGATTTCAGTCTCTGAGGCATTTAATTAACAAATATAGTGCTAATGACAAATTCTAATGAAAGGGGAAGAAGAGCCATGTGTAGGGAATCTATAAATGAATCTAACTCTGTTACACTGGGGAGCATAAATTCCAAAGTAAGGCCCACTGACTTTCAAATGAAGAACTGCAGGTTTTTCTCCAACTTTGCTCTTTTCCATTAAGGTATTCTATGCTTGTAAAGATGTGTTTGGGGGAGTGTGTGAAAATCTATCATTGTTACATATGATGTTTCTCCCATTGTTTTTCAAACTTAGAAACTTCTGCTTCTGTTGAGTTAATAGATCTCTTTTTATATGTATTGCCACCATTCTTCCATATGTTTTCCTTATTGTGCCTTTTGGCCTTTTCTGATTAGATTTATTTCCAAAGTTGTGCCACCTTCAGCTATCATTTGCAGGTGTTTTTCTTTCCTTTGGACCATAGGTTGCCTTTATTCTTTTCATAACCTAGAACAGTTAACAATCTGTGAGTGTTGGGAGGGATCCTTAAGAACTGAAATAGGATTGATGAATAGGGTCTGAGAGATGCCGAAATAATGAGGCATTTGAGACTCAGTAGAAAAATATGCTTTATGTAATCAATGAGAATAACCAATTCTTCATTATCTGGATGGATTTATGCTGAGATTTTTATGTGTATTGATTAAATCTGTTAACTTCCTTAGGAGAATGGATGTCATAATGCCTACCATATAGGTGAAAGGCTTAATGCTGAAAGTTTATCAACAAATATTTGGCATATCTGAGATTCAAAATAAGGTTTTATTTGATTCCAAAAATTTTGCATTTAATTGCATGTAAAGAGCCTTCAATCATTTCATGTAAAAAATCCCAACTTTTTAACTTAATACGTATTTTCAATTGTGAAATATTTGTTTATTCCCTTTGCTAATTTCACTCTTGGAATGTCCAATCTATAAAGTATCTTGTCTCTGTAAAAAGCTATCACTGCCTTTGTCTTTTTTATGAATTGCTTTTTGTTCTTTCATTAGTTTTTCTTGGCTTCAGTGGGATTTTACTGGACCTGGAATGCCATCAGAACCAAGGAAGATTTTCATCATCTCAGTCTCTCAGGGAATAATTGAATTTACATCTTTCCTTTTACTTCAAGGTCTTTTAATTACTTCCTCTCTTATTATTGAACACATTTTTATGGTTCTTTAAACACAGGGCAGAAAGTGGCCATAACTAAAGAGAGCATTGTGTTTATATGTTTGAGGGAAGATTGTCAGCTAGAATTTCAGAGCAACATTTCTAAATATTTGGGGAATAGAAAATCTTATGTTTTCAGTTTGGATTGTATTTACTCCTGGGCTGTTCAGTGTGGCTCCGTATGAGAAGAGTATGATGTAACTCAATCCTAAGATGCCAAGGTGTGAATACTGTGTGCATGTGTATGCACGTGTGTGTTTGATGTGCTGTGAGCGTACCTCAGAGCAGGGGTATCTGAGCTCTCATTTTCAAATAGGTGTTTCCTATAATACAGAATCTGGATGAAATCTGACAAGGGCAATAGGACTAGTTCCATTCCATTTGGTGGGATAGCTTTGCAACCAAATTAATGAAGGATGAAAGGTACAACATATATTTAAAGGACTCCCTGAGTGTGAAGTTCTATCGGCAGAGAAGCTGTCTTGTTCTTAAACCTTCTCAGAAACCATCTCTCTTCACTGACTCATTACTCATTTCCCTGCCACACTGACCACGATGTTCACCTTGAACATCTGAAACAGGTCACTTTTTAGGGTCTTTTCTCTGGATGTTCTCTCTGCTGGGCACAGGCTGCCTCATATACAGGACTCCTGCCTTCTCTTACTTGAGGTACCTCTTCAAATTTCACATCTAATGGGAGTTTCCTGAACACTGAGTGAAAAATAGCACCCTCACTTCATCCTATTTTTACCTGCTTTCTTTTACTTAAATCCCTTGTAATCAACTGATTTGTAATATGATTATGTTGTTATTTCCATATATTCTTTCTGTATCATCAGAATCTTTGTGCTTTTGGTTTACAGGACTGTAGACTCATTGCCTCAACTGTACTTGTCTCTTGGTCACAAATCAATATATATTCCAGAAATGAATAAATTTCTCAATAAATCTGTATAGTTCATGAATGCTTGGGGAAGGGCTGAGTTTTGCAAAGGACTTCCAATTCAGAGGTGGCACTAGAAATATGTAAAAGTGATAAGATCCATTAAAAACACAGAGATTAATTTTTTCATTGAAATATACAATTGGTAGCTTTTCTGTTTGGATGGTGCTGCTTGTTTATGTGAAAACTTGCCAAGTTCCTTTCTATTTCTTGCTGGTCATATTAACCACATGGAGCCTGGAAATGAAATACAAATTTCAGAATTTCTTCTCCTGGAATTTCAGAGGTTCCAGAAGTGCAGCCCTTCCTCTTTGGGCTGTTTCTTTCCATGTACCTGATCACTTGCACTGGGAACCTGCTCAGCATCCTGGTCATCATCTGTGACTCCTACTTCCCCATGCCTAAATACTTCTTCCTCTCCAACCTGTCCTTTTGTAACATCTGTTTATTTTCCTCCATTGTCCCCAAAATACTGGTGAACATCCTAGCACAGGAAAGAGTCATAACCTATGGAGGATGCATCTCCCAGATGTACTTTTCTTGCTCTTTGGAGGGTTGGAGGATTTCCTCCTGGCTTGCATTGGCCTATGACCACTTTGTGGCCATCTGTCACCCCCTGAACTACATGGTCATTATGAACCCCATTTGTGTGTCCTGATAGTTCTGGGGTCTAGGACCATGAGTGTTATGCAATCTTGTTTACAGTGGTTAATGGGGAGCATAAATTTCAAAGTAAGGCGCAATGACTGTGTGCCAAAGCCCTGAGCTTGCCTGCCCTGCTTTTATCATCTAGATGTCTGTAGAGTCCTCAGGAGCCCCACTCTTTGAAGCACTGTTTATTGTGGCAGTCAATGAATTCTTCTGAGATACACATAAGCAAAACCACTGGAATGACCTCCTGACTCACTTTGAAATCTCTTAGCCAGAAAAACCCATTTGTATTTAATATTTCCTCATTTTTGGTTAGGGTCTTTTCCCAAATTCATTTCTAGTTGACACTTGGTAATAATCCCTTGGTGTTAGGGAAGTTCATCCCCAGGAGTCATGTCCCATGGGGGAAGGTAGTACAATTATATGATGAGTTTTGCTTAGAGAGGTCCACATTTGAGCAACAAGGAGGCTTTCAGGAGGAAACTCTTAGACAATATGTAATACAAGGTTAAGTTTCAATTTCACATGTAAAGGTTCATAAGTACAATCAACAATGTCAAGGGCCTGGTGTAATGGTCTGTTTTGCTTCACAAGGCAATGCCCATGTACTTGGGAGATTCTTGTCATATTGTTAGTGAGCATAGGAGGACTCCCCAGGATGAAAATTCAATATTCTTTTGATTATTGTGTGGGTCTCTATCCACTGAGACAATGCCCCATGAACAATTGAAAATATTCATATGCTTTAGGGGCATGCTTCAATTGTAGTCCTCCCAACACATACCACTATAACCAACACCCTGCCCCCGTGATCCTTCCTTGACATAGTTGTAACCCTTTGGTTTTCCAAAACCTCTACAAAAATGAAGCCAAAAATTAACCAAATAAAATAAACAATAAAATAAAATAATAATAATTTAAAAACAAATAAATGCAAAATTTTAAAAATTGAAATAAAATATTTTTTATACATCGTATTTTTCATTACTGCAAGATCTGTTATCTTGTATGTACAGAGACTGTTTCTTCCATATGTTCACAGTGTCTTATTTTTTTCATTTTGTCTTCAAAGAAGTTGTAGATCACAGAAAAGTCATACAGAAAATATAGGAGATTCCCACATACCCAAACACTCCCCCTTTTCCACTCTCCTCTATTAATAATATTTTATATGTGGATGGTGCATTTGTTGCACTTGATGTACAAAAACAGAAGCATTGTTACTAACCATGGTCAGTGGTTTACATTTTGCAACATACACTTTTATAGTTTATGGCGGAATTTAAAAAGGCCTGCACCCATTATGCAAAATCATTCAGAACAATTATAATGTTCTTAAAACACCCTATGTACCATCCATTCTATTCTTCCTTCCCCCTCCTCTCAGGACCTATGGTAACCACTAATTTTCATTTTCCGAAGTATAAGATTCATAAGTACTTGCAATAATATTTATGGCTTGATATATGGTCTTTTTCTTTTATTAGGCACTGCCTATGTTCTCAAGGGATTCTTGTTCCCTCTAATTGAGAACACAGCAGGACTCCCCAGGATGGAAGTTTAACATTTTCTTGTTTAATGTGTGGGTCTCCATCCAACGATATAGGTCTGTGAGGGGGAGAAGGGTGAGAGGTTAGGTTGTACTATTCTTGGAACTATGGGAAGTGTCAGGGGAAGGAGCAGGTGAACTCTGGAAATTTGCAGGTGTGTGGATAAAACTACAATATTCGGAATGTTCTTTTGGCAAATATGTCAGTGGAGGCTTACTGGTGTAAGGTTTTGTATGTAGAGGGGTATGTTAGATAGGGTGCACCTGGGGCAAACGTCTATGGAATATGTAAATGTTCATCTTGTCATAGTGTGTTATATTAGTGTGTGGAGACACACAATAAACAAGAAAGTATCAAACACCCATCCTGGGGAGTCCTGTTATGTTCTTAATTACAGGGACAAGAATTCCTCGAGGACATAGGCTGTATCTGATAAAAGAAAACAGACCACTATGTCAAACCCTTGACATTATTGCAAGTAACTATGAATCTTACTTTTCAAAAATTGAAACTTAGTGGTTATCATAGGTTCTGAGGGGAGGGGTGGAAGAATAGACTAGAAGGAATGTAGGATATTTTTAGAGCATTAGAATTGTTCAGCTTGATCTTGCAATAACAGACACATGCCACCTCAAATTTCATAAAAACTTATAAAAGTGTACAATTCAGTAATGTAAACCATAAAGTAAACCATTGACCATGGTTAGTAGCAAAGTTTCAATATTTGCACATCAGTTGTAACAACTATACCATCCACATGTAAAATATTTTTAGTAGGGGAGAGGGTAAGTTGCAGAGGGCACTGGTGATAGGTGAATCCCGTATATTCTCTATGAGACTTCTCTGTATCCTAAAGCTTTTTTGAAGATAAAATGAAAAAAAAAAAAAATACTAAGACACTGGAAGAAAATGTCACTGTACATACAAGACAACAGATCTTACAGTAATGAAAGAGACATTGTCTAAATGTTTAAAAACTATTTTATTTCAAATTTTAAAAAATGTATTTTATTGGTTATTTTAAAATTTATTATTTACTTTTCCTATTAAATTTTTTTGGTTATTTTGTTGGCTTCATTTATGGAGCGGTTTTAAATCACAATAGGGTCAAAACGGTGGCAGGGGAGGATCACTGGTGTAGGGTGTCAGTGATAGGGGATATATGAGAAGAGGTTCACATGGGACATGACTACCTTCCCACAGCATGGGACATTACTCCCAGGGATGAGCCTCCCTGGCACTGAGGGATTATTACAGTGACCAACCAGCAATGCATTTGGAAAAAGACCTTGACGCAAAGGGGGAAATTTCAAATAAAAATTAATTTTTTGTATTGAGATTTCAAAGTGAGTAAAGAAGGTCATTCCAGAGGTTACATTCATGCAAGTCTCAGCAGGATCCTATGACTGCCACAGTAAACAGTGCCTCAATAGCAGGACTCCTGACAGCTCTAGAGACATCCAGAAAGTATAATCAGGGCAGACAGCTCAGGAATTCAGCACCCTGTCAGTAGACCTTACTTTGGAATTTAGACACCCCAGTGTAACAAAGTTAGACTCATTTATATATTCTCTAAACATGGTTTTACTGTGCATTTTATTTAAACGTTTATTTAGCACTATACTTGAGAAATATATGTCCCAGAGACTTAAATCTTTGGTCCATCCATATCCCACTTGAACTCTGAATTTCAGCAGAGTTACAACACCTGTTCTCCAGTTCATTGGACTCACCCAGAACAAGGAGATGATGTTGGACAATGCCCATCCAAAGGAATAGAGCATGTCTGCAACTGCAAGCAATATAGTTTCAACCATCTGCCCCATGGGATATCAGCTCCCTCAGAAGCAGAGTGTGCTTCAATATCCAAAAATCCTCAGCTTTGGAGTATGAACAATGGACTAAATTAGACTTATTATTATTCTACTATAGACTTATCATTATTTTAACAATGGAAGAACACTTATCATGATATAAATGCAGTGGCCATCATAGATTCTGAGAGAAGAATAGGTGTTATATTAGCATATTTTCAGGACTTTGGAATTGTCCAACATGACACTGCAGTGATGGTACAGGTCATTGTATACATTGTCATAACCTAGAAAATTGTGCAGTACCAGAGTTAAACTATAATATAAACTGTAATCTATGGTTAGTAGTAATGCTTCAATATGTGTTCACCAATTGTAACAGTGTACCACACTAATGATGGATGTTGTTGATGTGGGAAAGTATGGGAGGGGGAGGGAGCGGGACATATGGGAATCTCTAAAACTTTTTATGCAATATTTATGTAAGCTAAAAACTGCTTTAAAAAAAAATGGTGTGTATCCATCATTGCAATATCATGCAGAACAATTCTAATGCCCTAAAAATGCTCTATGTTCCATCTATTCTATTCTTCCCTCCCCTTATCCTCAAAATCTATGGTAATCACTATGTTTCAATTTTTGAAGAATAAGATTCATAGTTGCAATAATATTGACGGTTTGACCTATTGGTCTGTTTTCTTTTATTAGGTACTGCCTATGATCTCTAGTGATTCTTGTCCCTCTACCTGATATCATAGCAGAACCCCAGGATGAGAATTTAATATTTTCTTGTTTATCTTGTGGGTCTCCACCCAGAGATAACACACTATGATAAGATGAACACTTATATACTCCATAGAAGTGTGCCCTATCCCATATATTTCCCAACACTCAATGCCCTGCACGTTTTCCTCATCTGCCATATTTGTCAAAAGGAAATTCCAACCATTGTAGGTATAACCACAGACCTGCAAATCCCCAGATTTTACCTGTTTCTTCTATGGCCCTCCCACCCAGTTCCATGAATACTCCAACCCAACTCCCCCCCCACCATTCTTCCCCTGACACACCACCACTGCCAAATCCAATCACACCACTGCACCACTCTCACACCCATCCACTTCCCAAACATCCTTTTCCACCTTATCATAGATTTTGCCCATATGGGCATTGGTTCACAACCTTCTACTCCATTTCTATCTCATGTAAACCTATCTTCCAGTCTCTAGCCTTGTGAGCTTGCTTAATTTATTTAAGTCATATCAATGAAGTCATCTAATATTTGTCCTTCAGTGACTGGCTGTCTTCACTCAATGTAAGGTCTTCAAGACTCATACATACTATCCTGTATGCTAATATTGCAATCTTTCATATATTCTAGGAATATTCCATTGAATTCATATACTATTATTTGCTTATCCATTATCTGTTGGTGGACATTTGGGTTCACTTTTAACAATAGTGAATAATGCCTCTGTGAACATTGGTGTGCAGATATCTGTTCATGCCCTTGCTTCCAATTCTTCTGGTTATATACCCAGGAATGGGATTGCTGGATCATAAGGCAGTGCTACAATTAGCTTCCTGAGGAAACACCAAATTGTCCTCTACAATAACTACACCATACCACATTTCCACCAGCAGTGGGGAAGCATTCCCTTTCATCCACATTGTCTCTGATACTTGTAGTACTCTGTTTTTTAATAGTTGCTAATTTAATAGGTTTAAGATGATATCTCATTGTAATTTTGATTTGCATTTCCTTAATAGTGATGTTGAGCATCTTTTCATATGCTTTTCAGCCAATTGTATCTCTTCTTTGTAGAAGTGTCTATTCAAATCACGTGCCCATACTTAAAGTGATTTGTTTGTCTTTTTATTTTTGAGGTGTAGGATTTCTTTATGTATGTTAGATATTAGGATTTATTGGATAATTGGTTACCAAATATTTTCTCCCATTGAGTAGGCTGCCTTTTCACTTTCTTGACAATCTCCTTAGAAGTGGAAAACTTTTTTTTAATATTGGGGGGTGCCATTTTCTTCTTTTTTCTTTAATTGCTCACACTTTGTGTGTAATGTTTATGAAACCATTTCCTAATTCTATATCTGTAGATGCTTCCATACATTATTTCCAGGAGTTTTATGGTATTCACTCTTAGATTTAGATCTTTGGTCCATTTTAAGTTAATTTTTGTATAGCACATGAGATGGTGATTCTCTCTCATTCTTTTGGATATGGATATCCAGTTCTTTAAGCATAATTTATTGAAAAGGCTATTCTCTCCCAGTTGATTTGGCTCAGTGGTCTTGTTGAATATAGTTGATTGTATATATGAGGATCTATATCAGAACTCTCAATTATGTTCCATTGGTCAGTGTGTCTATCCTTGTGTCAATCCCATGAAGGTTTGACCATTGTACCTTTGTAGTATATTTTAAATTCAGATAGTATGATTCTTCCCTTTTTTTTTTTTTCCAATATGTCTTTAGCTATTGGGGACACCTATACTTCCAAATAAATTTCATAATTACCATTTCCAACTCAGTAAATAATGCTGTTGTAATTTTTATTGTAATTGCCTTAAATCTATAAATCAATTTGGTTAGCATAGACATCTTAATGATATTTAGACTTCCAATCCATGAACATAGACTACGTTTTCATTTATTTGGGCCTTCTTTAATTTCCTTTAACAAATATTGAGTAGTTTTCTGCATACAAATCCTTATATCTTAAGTTTATTTCTCGGTATTTGATTCTTTTAGTTTCTTTTGTAAATGGACTTTTTCTTTGAATTCTCCCTCAGTGTGTTCATTATTGGTGTACAGAAAGTCTACTGAATTTGTGTGTTCATCTTATATCCTGCCACTTTACTGAATTCATTTATCATCTCTGGAATCTTTGTTGTAGATTTCTCAGGGCTTTCTATATATAGGATCATGTCATCTGCAAATAGTGAAATTTTTACTTCTTTCTTTCCAATTTGGATGTCTTTTATATCTGTTTCTTGCCTAGGTCCTCCAACAAGTACTTCTAACACAATGTTAAGTATGAGCAGTGACAGAGGGCATCCTTACTTTGTTTCAGATCTTAGAGGCAAATACATTAGCATTTCGTTATTGAACACATCAGCTGTGGGTTTTTTATATATACCCTTTATTATGTTGTGGAAGTTTCCTCCCATTCTTATTTTTTTGAAGTATTTCTATCAAGAAAGGGTGCTGTTTCTGCATCAATAGAGATAATCATGTATTTTTCTTTTGATAATATGGTGTATTTGATCTATTAATGTGGTGTACCGCGATTACACCTACTGGTTCATGCTGTATAAATCAATGGATGTATTTTTAAATGCAATTAGCAAGTATTTTTTTATGGTGTTTAGCATTCAGTTTCATTACAGAGATTGGTCTGTAGTTATCCTTTCTTATGGCGTCTTTATATGGCTTTGGTATTATGGTGAAGTTAGCATTATAGACTAAGTTAGGCTATGTTCCCTCCACTTCTGCTTTTTGGAAGAGTTTAAGCAGGATTGGTGTTAGTGATTTCCAGAATGATTGGTAGAATTCACCTGTGAAATGATCTGGTGATAGATTGTTGTTTGTTGGGAGGTTTTTGATGACTGATTCTATCTTGTTTCGTGTGATTGGTCTGTTGAGTTCATCAATTTCTTCTTTTGTCAATGTAGGCTGCTTGTGTTTTTCTACAACTTTGCTTACTTCAACTAAGTTACCCATCTTGTTCATATACAATTTTTATTTTTTTATAATTTATATTTTTAATATATATATTTTTTACTTTTTAAAAGATACCTAGATTACATAATTGCTACAAAAAAAATATAAGGATTCCCATATACCCCACATCCCACACCGCCCACAACCTCCCACATAAACAACACACTTCATTAGTGTGGCATATTGCAATTGATATCTGGGGCTTTGCCATTGAGCATGGACCATAATTCACATTGTAGTCTATACTCTCTCCCACACAGTTCTGCATGTTATTGGATGATATAAAATGGCTTATATCTGTCATTGCAATGTCATTCAGGATGATTCCCAAGCCCCTAAAAAGCCCCCGTATTACACCTATTTTTCCCTCTCCCTGCCCCCAGAGCCTCCAGTGGCCACTGGCTCCACATCAATGTTGCAATATCTACCATTGCTAGAATCACAATATGTCTATAGTAGAATACCAGTAAGTCCACTGTATTCCATTGTTCTTTCCTCAATCCTGAGGATTCTGGGATGGTGATGTCCACTCCAACTATATTTGAGAGGGGGCTTATATCCCATGGGGAAGATGGATGGGACTCTCTTGCTTGCATTTGCAGTCTCTCTCTTTTCCTTGGAATGATTGTCGTCCATCATTTCCTTGTTAATTGTACTGGGTGAGTCTAATGAGCTGTAGAGTAGGTGTTGCAACTCCATTGAGGTTCTGGGCCCAGCTGTCACATAGACAGCTCAAAGACTCGAGTCTCTTGGATGTACACCTACAAACTCCAGCACCAAGTATAGGTTTAAGTAGAAGGGACAGATGAGCCATGTGTAGGGAAGACATAATTGAGTCCTACCCTGTCACTCTCAGGAGCACAAACTCCAAAGTAGGGCCCACTGGCAAGGCACCAAACTATAGAGCTATCTGTCTTGACCATAGAACCTGGGTTTCTCCAGAGCCCTCAGGAGCCCCATTATTTGGAGTAGTATCCACATTGGCAGTCTATGAGATCCTACTGGGATATGCATAAGTGTTACCTCTGGGATGACCTCCTGACTCACTTTGAAGTCTCTTAGCCATATCAACTCATTTGTCTTTACCTTTACCCCCTTTTATTTGAGGTCTTTTTCAGTTGCATTGCTAGTTGGTGCTTGGTAATAATCCCTCTCTGCGAGGGAGGCTCATCCCCAGGAGTTGCGGGGAAGATAATGCATTTATATGCTGAGTTTGACTTAAAGAATGGCCACATTTGATCAACAAGGAGGCTCTCAGGAGACAACTCTTAGGCACCCCACAACACTAGGCTAAGTTTCAATTTCAAGAGCAAAGGCTCATGTGCATAGTCATCAATATCAAGGGCCCATCAGTGGATCATCCTCCTTTGCCAGTCATTGCCCCTGCACTTGGAGATCTGTTGCTCCTTCATTAGAGAATATGGCAGTGCTCTCCTGAATGGGAATTCAATATTCTCTCAGTTATTGTGTGAGTCACCACCAACTGTGACAGTGCCTGTGAACATTTGAACACTTTTATATACCTTATATGCATGCCCAGGTGAGCTTCCTCCCATATATCTCCCATCACTGACACCCCACACCAATGATCCTCCCCTGCCCCAGTAGTAACCCTTCTGTGATCCAAAATTTCCTCAAAAAATGAAGCCATTAAAATAGTTAAATACAATCAATAGGAAAATGAAATAATAATGATAGTTTTAAATATAAGAAATTGAATACATAAAAATTTAAAAAAAAAACTAAAAATAAAATAAAATTAAAAGATTGGGACATTAAAAAATGAAAAATATTTTTAAAAATTTTTTTGACATTTTGTATTTCATCACTGTAATATCTGGTGTCCTGTCTGTACAAGGGCATTTTCTTCTATTTATTCCTCAGTGTCTTACTATTTTTCTTTTTTTTTTCAAATAAGATTTATGTCACAGTATAATCAGAATACAGGGGACTCTCTTATACCCAACAACTTCCCCTTTTCCCCCTTCCGGTATTAATACATTTTTATATGTGGATGGTAACTTTGATATAACTGATATACAAATAGTGAAACATAACTACTAAACATGGTCAATGGTTTGCATTATGACTTACATTTTAGATCATACACTTTTATGAATTTTGATATTTAACATGGCCTGCATCCATCATTGCAAGATCATGTAGAACACTTCCATTGCCCACTAAATACCCCCTGTTCAATCTATTCTATTCCTCCCTCCCCTTCCCCTCAGGGCTTAATGCGGCCCCCAGCTTCACTTATTGGATGACAAGATTCATAGTTACATGCAGCAACATTGAGGTCTTGACACACTGGTTTGTCCTCCCCTATTCGGAAACGCCCTTGCTTTCTGGAGACCCACCCTTATTTGTGAACAAATCTGTCCTCCCAAGAATGGGAGTCCAACTCATTCTCACTCATTATGTGGGTCTCCATCCACTGATACAACACATTATGACAAAATGATCACTCACATGCTCCCTAGACACCTGCTCCAGGTGCACCCTGTCCCAAATGCCCCCCATCAAAAACTCCAAACCAGTACACCTTCCTTGTCGTATTGCCATAAGAGCATTCCCAACTTTGCACTTTCAACAACTTACCTGCAATTCCCCAGTGTTCACCTGGTCCCTCTTACAACCCTCTCCTCAGTTCCCTTGACAGTACATGAGCTTACTGATATGAATTAAGCAAACTGAGCAGATTCTGAGAGCTATTGTCTGGAAAATAAGTTGACCAGAAGTAGAAAGGGAGAAGAAGGTTGTGAGTCAGCACACATATGGATGTAATCTATGGTAAGGTGAAAGTGTGTAGTTGTGTATTGAAGGTTTATAAAAGGAGGGTAGTGATATTATTGGGTTGGGTGGTGCAGGTCCAGGAATCAATTTTTCAAAGTATACTTTTATGATATTCTTTATATCTGTGGGATCAGTAGTGATATCTACATCCTCATTTCTTTTTTTTTTTTTATGTTTTTGTATCTCCTCTATTTTTTCTATGATAGTCTAAATAAGGGTTTGTCAATTTTATTAATCTTCTCAAAGAACCAGCTTTTGGTTTTGTTAAGCTTTACTAGTGTTTTCTTATTTTCAATATCATTTAGCTGTTCTCTAATTTTTGTTATTTCATTCTTACTACTTGCTTTGGGAATAGTTTGTTTTTCTTTACCCAGTTCCTCCAAGTGTGCAGATAGGTCTTTGGTTTTAGTTCTTTCTTCCAGTTTTGTTTTCTTTTTTAATTTAATTGTTTATTTTAAAGAAATTTTAGATTACATAAATGTTACATGATAAATAGAGGGGATTCCTGTATGCCCCACTGTCTCTCTCTGACACATTTTCTCACATTAACAACATCCTTTATTAGTGTGGTACATTTCTTAAAATTGATGAACACATATTAAAGCATTGCCACTAACCATGGATTATAGTTTACATTAAAGTTCACACACTGTCCAGTGCAATCTTGTAAGTTACCACAAAATATATAAGGGTCTGTATCCATCATTGCAACATCATACAAGACAATTTCAATATCCCAAAAATGCCCCCATATTACACCTATTTTTTCTTCTCCCCTTTTGTTGAATCTTCAGTGGCCAATGCCTCCACATCAACGATGAAATTTTTCAAGTGCTGCAATAACAATGAGTCTATGATAGAATAATAATAAGTCTACTCTAATCCATTGTTCATTTCCCAATCTTGAAAATATTGGGAAGGTGATGCCCACTCTGCCTCTAATTGAGTGGGAGTTTAGATCCCATGGGACAGATGCATGGAACTATCTAAATTTTGGTCGCAAACTGTTCCTTAGGATAGGCATTGTGCATCATAATCAGTTATTAGTTGTTCTGGGTGAGTCCAGTGAATTGAAGGGTAGTTATAATGAAATCATACATCTTGAAAGTAAAAAGGCAAACAGTCCAATTTAAAAAATGGGCCAGTGATTTGAATAGACACTTCTTCAAATAATATATACAAATAGATAAAAAGCACATGAAAAGATGCTTAACATCACTAGCTATATAGGGAAATGCAATTCAAAATACAATTAGATAATCCCATTAGCTTGGCAGGTATTAAAAAACAGAGGACTACAAATGTTGGAGAGGATGTGGAAGGAAGAGAACACTTACCAAATGCTGGTGGGGATGTAGAATGGTACAGGCATTGTGAGGACAGTTTGGTGGTTCCTCAAGAAGGTAACTACAGAACTGCCATATGATCCAGTAATCCCCTGCTGGGTATATATCCAGAAAAATTTTAAGCATGGACACAAATATATATGTGCACCGATGTTCATAGCTGCATTATTCACTGTTGCTAAAAGTTGGAAGCAACCCAAATGTCCATCAACAGATGAGTTGATAAGCAAATTGTGATATATACATACAATGGAATACTGTGTAGCTGTAAGAAGGAATGCAGTATTGACACGTGGAATAGCATGGATGAATTTTGATGACTTTGTGTTGAGTGAAGTAAGCCAGACACTGAAGGACAAATACTACATGACCTCACTGATATGAATTAAGTAGATTCAGCAGACTCACAGAGCTAGAGTCTTACAGGAGATAGAAGGGGAATAGAAGGTTGTGAGTCACTGCCCATACGGGCAAAATCCATAATAAGGTAGAAGCGTATAGTTGTGCAATGGGTAGGCATGACAGTGGTGTAGTGTAGTGATACTATTGGATTCTGAGGTACTGGTCTGTGAGGGGAGTTGGGTTGGACTATGCATGTCACTGGGGGGAGGGTCAGGGGAAGGAAAAGGTGAACTCTAGCGATTTTCAGCTCTGTGGTGAAAACTACAATGTTGGGAATGTTCTTTTGACATGTATAGCAGGGGAGGTTTACTGGTAGAGGGTGCTGATAAGGGGGGTTGGGGAATACAAGGGTGTACCTGGGGCATGCTTCTATGGAATATGTAAGTGTTCATCTTGTCAAAGTGTGTTATATCAGTAGATAGAGACCCACAGAATAAATAGGAAAACATTGCCTCCCATCCTGGGGGGGTCGTGCTATGTTTTCAAATAGAGGAACAAAAGACTCTTCAGAACACAAGCAATGCCTAATATAATAAAACAAACCAATATGTCAAGCCCTCAATATTATTGCAAGTAATTATGAATCTTATTCTTCAAAAGGGAGAACTTAGTGGTTACCACAGGTCCCGAGGAGAGGGGGAGGGAAGAATAGAATAGCTGGAATATAGGGCATTTTGAAGACATTGGAATTGTTCTTCGTGACCTTTCAATAATGACAATTTTAAATTTCATTAAAATTTATAGAAGTGTACAGTCCAAAATGTAAATCATAATGTAAACCATAGACCATGTTTAGTAGCAATGTTTTAATATTTGTACATTACTTTTTAAATTTTTTTAAATTCATTGAAATATATCACTCATACTTGAATATACATAAACAACAAGTATATAGTAATAGTTGTGAATTTACAAAACAAAAATACATAACATCATACAGGGCTCTCATACCTCACTCTACAACCAATACCTTGCATTGTTGTGAAACATTTTTGACTAATGATTAAAGAGCATCCTCAAAACATTACTACTAACCAAAGACTTTTCCCCAACACACCCTATTGTAATTATTTTTTATATCATTTATACATGAATATACATAAACAATAAGTGTATAGTAAAAGTTGTGAACTTACAAAGCAAATATTCATAACATCATACGGGGGCCCCATACATCAATCCTCCACCAACACCTTGCATTATCGTGAGACATATGTTACAAATTATGAAACAATATTGTCAAAATCTTACTACTGCTTATAGTCCGTATCTTACATTTTGTGTATATTTCCCCCAACCCATCCTATTATTATTTTTTAAATATATTTTTATGACAGAACTTGTAAACTTACAAAACAATCATGCATATGTGCAAAATTCCCATCAACATCCTTCTATCAACACACCACACTGTGGTGGAACATTTGTTACCGATTATGAGATAATATCATCTTATTATTACCAGTTCCACAACATACATTTGGCACATATTTTCCATACTAACCCATTATCAGCACAGTATATCTTTGGCATAGATTCAAGAATATTATATTATTACTATTAACCATGCTCCATAGGTCACTCCAGGTGTATTTTTCCCTTGCTTCTCGACATTCCTACCACTGTGCAATAGTGATGTACATCTGCTCTAGAGCACAAAGGACACTCTTGCATCTGTACCGTCAACCACTATTCTCATCCACCTCTGGGTTACTGTGCTATTCAATCCCTAGATTATTCTCTAGCTTTATGTCAATTGACATTTACATCCCTAGACTACCATTTTAAGCCACATCCCCATTTATAAATCACTTGTTATTCACTATAATGTGTTACCAACAACTCAGTACATTTCCACACTTTTACAGTAAAGCTAATTAAAACTTTTATATACATTAAATATCAGTAGTCTATCTCAGTCTCTTATCTCCTTTAAGAATCCACCACCTACCACCAGGTCTTGAAGATATTTTCCTACATTTTCTTCTAGAAGCTTTATGGTTCTTGCTTTTATAATTAGGTATTTTATTCATTTTGAGTTAATTTTTGTATAGGGTGTGAGATAGGGGTCCTCTTTCCTTGTTTTGCTATGGATATCCATTTTTATAAGCACCATTTGTTGAATGGGCTGTTCTGCCTGAGCTGGGTGGGTTTGACAGGCTAGTCAAAAATCACTTGATCATAGATGTGAGCATCTGTTTTTTAACCATCAGTTCTGTTTCATTGGTCTACGTGTCTGTCTTTATGCCAGTACCATGCTGTTTTACCACTGTAGATAGGTAATACGACTTAAAGTCTGGAAATGAGAGTCTTCCAACTTCACTTTTCCTTTTTAAGATCTTTCTGGCTATTCAGGACGTCTTACCCTTCCAAATAAATTTGATAATCATGCTATCCATTTATTTAAAAAATGCTGGTAGAATTTTTATCAGGATTGCATTGAATCTGTTTATCAATCTGCGCAGAATTGTAATATTATTGATACTTAGTCTTTCAATCCATGAGCATGGAATGTTCTCCCAATCATTTAGGACTTTAAAATTTTTTTTTTAACAATGAATTGCAGGTTTCTGAATACAAGTGCTTTACATTGTTGGTTAAGTCTATTCCTGAATATTTGGGTTACATCTGTCATATTTTATTTTCACCACTCTTTTGACACTTTTAGATAGTTTTATTGGTATAATCTTCATTTCTAGACTCTCTTCCAGGACTCTCTCTCCTGGTTTTCTTTTCAGGCTGTAGCACATCCTTTAGTATTTCATGCAATGCAAGTTTCTTGGTTACAAACTCTCTCAGTTTCTGTTTATCTGTGAATATTCTAAACTCGCCCTCATTTTTGAAAGGCAGTCTTGCTGGACATAAGATTCTTGGCTGGACATTTTTCTCTTGCAGCATCTTAAATAAATCACACCACTGTCTTCTTGCCTCCATGGTTTCTGATGAAAGATTAGCACTTAATCTTATTGGGTATCCCTTATATGTTATGCATTGCTTTTCTCTTGCAGCTCTCAGAATTTTCTCTTTGCTTTTGGCATTTGACATTCTGATTAGGATGTGTCTCAGAGTTGGTCTATTTAGATTTTTTCAGATGGGAGTACATCACACTTCTTGGCCATGGATATCAATGTCCTTCAATAGGGCTGGGAAACTTTCTACCATTATTTCTTAAAATATTCCTTCTGTCCCCTTTCCCTTCTCTTCTCCTTCTGGGATACCCATGACACATATGTTTGCATGCTTCTTGCTGTCCTTTAGTACCCTGAGACCTTGTTCAAATTTTTCCAATCTTTTCTTCATATATTCTTTTATATATTCACTTTCAGAGGCCATTTCTTTAAGCTCACCAATCCTTTCTTCTGCCTCCTCAAATCTGCTATTATGTGATTCCAGTGTACTTTTAATTTCATTTACTACACCTTTCATTCCCATAAGATCTGCTATTTTTCTATGTATGCTTTCAAATTCTTCTTTGTGCTCATGCAAAGTCTTCTAATATCCTTAATTTCTTTAGCCATCTCATAGAATTTATTAAGGAGATTTGTTTAAACATGTATTATTAGTTGTCTTAACTGCTTTATCATCTGGAGGCTTATTTTGTTCTTTTAACTGGGCCATATCTTCCTGTTTCTTGGTGTGGATTGTAATTTTTTTTTGATGTCTTGGCATCTGGCTGACAAGTATTTATTTTTGGTGCAGTATTACAGTTTAGGGCTTCCTGCCCTTTCTCCCTTCCTGGTTGTATAGTAGGAGCCAAGGATGTAGTTAGTGCTATAAGCTGTGGAGGCTTAAGTTACCCTCCTTGTCCCAAGGACCAATGAAGCTTCTCCCAACTTCCCCCTTTACCAGGGGTAGGGATAGAGCCACAGCTGTGTGGAATAATTCAACTCATTCAGGACTAGACTGTGGTTGCCCAGAGAGACTGATAAAGCTTCATGTTCTTTTCTCCCCTGCCTGTGGCAGGGATGGAGCTGCAGGTTTGGGCAGAAATCTATGCAGTTGAGGTCCAAGATGACCACAGTTGCCCCAGTAGACTTCTGATTATTCAGTCTATGCCAGCTAAATGTACCTGCAGTTACCTGGATAGGCTGGTGCAGAGCCCACCAGCTTCCTCCATGCTAGAGGTGGGGCTGAAGCCTAGGTTAGGGTTGCAGGCCAATCTGGGTGAAAGAAACAGGTCTCTACCATCACTGTGATTTTCAGTCAGCCCAGCTTCCCCTCAAGCTGGGGCTGGAGTCAAAATGGCAGCTACCAGCCCCTTTCTGACTTGGAAAGGCTCAAACTTTAGCTGTTCTTAGGGTTATACTTACCCAGCTGAATTTACTAATCAGTGGCTGAAATCGGTGGCCAACCATCTCTTTCTCCCCTTTTTTTGGGGGAAATGGCCCTTCCAATTCCTGCCACAGATTAGTTCCTGGCGTGGCTTGCGCTGCCAAAGTAGGATGATCACCGGCCTCTGCAGTGTTGCCTGTAATTTACTGGAGAGGCTGGCGCAGCTCCCCACAGCTTCCTCCCTGCCCGAGGTGGGCCTGGGGCTTAGGTAGAGCAGCAACCTGATCTAGATAGAGAAAAGCCAGTCCCTACCAGCACCGTGATTTTCAGTCAGCTTCACTTCCCCTCATGTCAGGTGTGGAGTTAAGATGGTGGCCACCAGCCTCTTTCTGACTTGGTCAGTTTCAAACTTCAGCTGTTCTTGGGATTATACTTAGGCCGCTGAATTTACTAATCAGTAGCTGAAGTTGTTGCCCAACTGTCTCTTCCTCCCCTGTTTTGGGAAGTGGAGCTTTCAATTTCAGCAGTGGAACAGCTCCTGAGGCGGCTTGTGCCTCTAGTGGAGGATGGGCACTGGCCTCCATGGTGTGGAGTGCTCTACTTATGAATCTTCTCTGCAGAGGGGCAGTCTCCTCCTTCCATTCTTTCAAGGATGTTACAGAATGCACTTCTGGTCTTGTGGAGCCCCCAAATAAGTGCTTAGATAGCTGTGGGTGATCTTCAATTGCCCCTTATCAGGAGCAGATTCTTGGAGCTCTTTACTCAGCTGCCATCTTGCTGGTTGTCCACTGTACATCACTTTTAACAAATGTATCAACCTCATGTAAAATGTTTTGATAAGAGAGCAGGGAAAAGGGAGAGGTTGTTGGATATATGGGAATTGCTTATATTCACTATGTGGCCATTCTGTCACCTAAAGCTTCTTTGAATATAAAATGAAAAAAAAAAAAAAAAAAGACACTGGGAGAATACGCAGAAGAAAACGTCGCTCTACACAAAAGACAACAGATCTTACAGCGATGAAAGACATAATGTCTAAATTAAAAAAAAAATAGTTTTTGTATTTATATGTTATTTTAAAATCTATTGGTATTATTTCATTTTCTTATGATATTTATTTGGCTTTTATTTGGCTATTTTCTTTTTTTTTTTTTTTTTAAAGATTTTATTTATTTATTCATTTATCCCCCCCTTGCTGCTTGCGCTCGCCGGGTCAGCCAACCACGCCGCGCGGGCGGGCCTGCCCTCACCAGGAAGCCCCGGGAACTGAACCCGGGGCCTCCCATATGGTAAACGGGAGCCCTACTGATTGAGCCACAGCCGCTTCCCTTTGGCTATTTTCTTGGTTTCATCATTGGAGAAGTTTTGGGTCACAGAAGGATCACAGTTGTGGCTGGGGAGGATCATTGGTGCAGGGCATGTGTGAGAGGGGGATGCATGGGAAGGGGTTCAGATCCACATAGTAACTGAAAGAATTTTGAATTCCCATCCTGGGGAGTTTTGCTACATTCTCTAATGGAACAGTAAGAATTCCGCGAGTACAGGGTAGGTGTCTAGTGAAGGAGGATGAACCATTGCTCTGGGCCCTTGATATTGTACTTATGTACCTTTCTTTTGAAGTTGAAACTTAGCCTTAGATTATATGTTGCCTAAGAGTTACAACTTGAGAGCCTCCTTTTTGCTTATATGTGGCCTCTCTCTATGCCAAACTCGGCATATAAATGCACTACCTTCCCCCTGTCATTGGACATGACTCCCATGGATGAGCCTCCCTAACACCAAGGGATTATTACTAAGCACCACATTGGAATGCACCTGGAAATGACCTTGACCATAAGAGGGAAATGATAAATACAAATGAGTTTTTATGGCTAAGAAATTTCAAAGTAATTCTGGAGGTCATTCCAGAGGTTATACTTCCACACATCTCAGCAGGATCTCACAGTTAATATTGCCTCCAATAATGGTGCTCCTGAGGACTCTGGAGACATCCAGACATTCAAGGCAGGGCAAACCACTCAGGAGCTTGGCATCCTGCCAGTGGGCCTTACCTTGGAATTTATGCTCCCCAATGTGACAAAGTTGGATTTATTTGTGTTTTCTTTACACATGGCTCTTCTGCTGCTTCTATTTGAATCTATAGTTAGTATATACTTGATAGGTGTATGTCCAAGAGAATTAAATCTTTGGTTCTTTCATGTGCCATTTAAGCCCTGAATCTCATCAGAGTTGCAACTATTCTTCTTTTTAATATAGGCATTTATTGCTATAAATATCTCTCTCAGCACTGCTTTTGCTGCTACCCATAAGTTTTGATTTCATTCATTTCATGGTAGTTAGTGATTTCTTTTGCAATTTCTTCCTTGACCTACTTATTATCTAACAGTGTGTTGTTTAACTTCCATATCTTTGTGCCTAATCTCATTCTTTGCAATATACTGATGTCTGGCTTTATTTCATTGTGCTCAGAGAAATTTCTTTGCATAATTTCAATCTTTCTGAATTCGTTGAGAGCTGTTTTGTCAAGCATTTGATCTATGCTGGAGAATGATCTCTGTATGCTTTAGAAGAATGCGTATCCCATTGTATTTGTGTGTAATGTTTTGTATATGTCTTTTAGGTTTAGATCCACTAATGTTTTATTCAAAGTCTCTGTATCTTTATTGATCCTCTTTTGAGATATCCTGTCTAATGGTGATAATGGTGCATTAAAACCCTCCACTATTATTGTAGAGTCTTGTATTTCTCCACTTAGTTCTTTTTAATGTTTGCCTCATGTGTTTTAAAGTACCCTGGTCAGGTGCATGAAAGTTTATGATTGTTCTTCCTTCTTGATTTATTTGCCCTTTTATTAATATATAGTGTCCTTCCTTGTCTCTTATAATAGTTTTAAATTTAAAGCCTATTTTGTACACTACTAGTATAGCTATTCCTGCCATTTTCTGGTTATTGTTTGCATGTAAAATTGTTTTCCAACTATTCACTTGCAAACTCCTTGCATCCCTGTGTCTAAGATGAATTTCCTTAGACAGCATATAGATGGTTCATATTTCCTTATCTGTTCTGCCAATTTGTGTCTCTTGATTGTTAAGTTTAATCCATTATCATTCAATGTTATTACTCTCAAGGCTTTACCTGTATTAGCCATATATTCTTTATATTTATATATGTCACATATTGTTTTTATTTATCTTTTTATTTTTTAGTTATTCTTACCATAATATTTCTTCTTCCACTTTCCCTGAACCCTGTCTCACAGGTTTGTTTTTTTTTCCTTTCAGCCTACAGAACTCCCTTTAGTATTTCTTGAAGGACAGGTTTCTTGTTAACAACTGCCTTAATTTCTTTTTATCTATGAATATTTTGATCTCTCTCTCATTTGTGAATACCAGACTTGCTGGATACAGAATTATTGGCTGACTGTTTTTTTTTTGTTTCCTCTAGCAGCTTTGCTATGTCATACCACTACCTTTTTGCCTCAATGGTTTGAGATGGAAATCAGCACTTAATCTTAATGAGTTTCCCTTGTACATGATGGATCTCTTTTGTCTTACTGTTTTCAATATTTTCTCTTTGTCTTGAGCATTGGGACAATTTGATAAATACATGTCAAGGAGTAGGTCCGTTAGGATTCATACCGTTTTGGGTGTGCTGCACTTCTTGGACGCATACATCAATGTCCTTCAAAAGTCGGGAAATTTTCAACCATTATTTCCTTCAATACTTCTTCTACCTCTTTCCCTTCTTTTCATCCTCTGTGATGACTATAATGAATGTATTTGCGTGTTTTGTGTTGTCACTCAAATCCCTGAGTCCCTGCTGGATTTTCTTCTATCTGTTTATCTATCTGTTCTACTATTGCTCTGTTTTCATATGTACTGTCTTCAATGTCACTAATTCTTTCCTCTTCCTGTTCAAATCTGCTGTTGTGTGCTTCCATCATATTTTTAATTTCTTGCATTATGCCACTCATCACCATGAGATCTGTTATATTTTTATGCATGTTTATGATTTCCTCAGTATGTTATCCCAGTGTCTTCTTAATATTCTTTATCTCTTCCATTACTTCTTTAAGTTTATTCATGATATTTTAACATCCTTGAATAGTTGTTCCATTTTCTGCATCTCCTCCTGTTGTTTAGTATGTTCATTAAACTGGGTCATGTCTTCTTGTTTCTTAATATGGCCTGTAGTTTTTTCTTGCTGCCTAGGCATCTGATTACCTTGATGGACTTATTTAGTTGGTTAGCTTCTCTTTCTACTCTAGTTTTTTTTTTTCCCCCTATTTTTCATGTGGAAAAGTTCCTTAATGTCACTTGGTTCCTCTTATTCTATACTTTCCTAGTTGTCTGTGTTGCCTTGGGAAAAAATATTAGGACCAAATAAAAAGAAAGAATGAAGAGAAAAAGAATAATAATAATAATTATAACCAAAGGTAGAAAAGGAACTGTACAAGGGCCCGAAAGATAAGTAAGTAATATGAATAAAATTCACAAAAATACAAAGGTATAAGAATAAAAATATGAAACTAGAAGAATAGAAAAAAGTCCAGAAAGGTGAGAAGAGAAGAAAATAAAATAAAAGAGAAAAAGAAAAAGGGAAGACCAAATACAAAGAGGTGAAATGAAGAAAAGCAACAGAAAACAAAAGATGGAATAATGAAGGCAGCAAAGATAAAATAAGTAGAAAAAATAAGTAAAAGAAAAAAGGAAATGAAGAAAGGGAAAAAGCAACATAAAAATTACAAAATAGCAGCAACAAAAATTGCCCAGGAAGAGTAGGCTTCACTCTTAATCCCCTAGAGACTGTTTCAGTTTTCCAGTGCTCATCAATCATCTTGCAGCATACCCTCCACAAGTGAGGTACCCAGTTTTAGTGAATAAAATAAGGAATATAAAAGAAATGGTAAAAAATAAAAAATAACATATTTAAAAAACCTAAAACAAAAAAAAATATCAGTCTATATATTCTTTTTCATAAGGTGTCAGCTGGTGTCTGATAACCAGGTGGATCATCTTTTGAATCCTTCTTAGGAGGTACAGGGTATTGAACTAGTGACCTTGAAAATACAAGGCAGGAGTTCCTACACTGAGCTACACCTACTCCATAGGATAAGCATTCTTCTGAAATCTTATCTGGCTCTTCCTGCCCCCATCCCCTCACATGAGTTGGGCTTCTAATAGTTTGCTAGAGACAGGCTGATTAGGTGCCTGTGTCCACCCCCTCACTGACCTTGTTCCTCTCTCTCCCTGGGCACTGGTTGTGACAGGCTGTCTAATCAGATCCTCTCTCCCCTGTCCCTGGGGCCATTTCAGTACTCTCTGGGGTCTTTTATGAAATTCAAAGGGGGCTCAGCTGGCTAAGCTCAATGAAAAAAAAAAACAAAAACCACTGTTTACCCTATCCCAGACCCATCTTCCTCCCAGGGACCATTCTTTCCCACTCAATTGGCTTCAGTGGGATAGAGGTTTTACCGAGGTTATTTGCCTTAAGGGTAGAGTATATTTGCCATTCTCAGCCACAGGGGTGAGAAACTCAGTGTTTTCCTTTGACCTTTTTGTCTCACTGTCCATCTCCCCCCTAAATAATGCAAAGAGCACTCTCCTATTCTGTAGATCCCCAAAGCAGCTCCCTTCCCCCATTGTTTTTGTGAGAAAGTTGAGCACTTTGTTCCTACTTTGTCATCCATCCTTCATTGCTTTTTTGAGAGTTGAACTCTTCCTCTCTACTTTGATGCCATCTTAGTAGTTTCCTTTTAATACAGGTATCTGCAGTTAACTTGAATTGCATGATGATTATAAATATTGTATTCAAATAGCTGCAGGAATGCTGAAAATAAGGATCAGTGTTCTTTCTGAATGATCCAGTTCTGTTCACATTCATTATTGTTTCAGTCATCTGTAGATGCATAATGAACCATCCTGTAAGAAGATGGTTTAAGATGACATTTTTTTTTTTTTTTGCATGGCACTCAGTGGGTGTACTTTTTTTAAATCTCTGCAGGGACCTCATGAGTGTGTGATCAGCTTTGTGATACCTGGGAATGCTTTGCTGACCTTGTGTGGGGTCTCTTAGATATTAGTGGCTGGGCCAGTTCTAGGGAGGTCCTGCTGGCCTTGACTGAGTCTACTGGACTTTTACCCACATGCCCTTTCATCCTCTGGCAGACCAGCCTGGGAATTTTTTATATGACAGATTCAGGGCTCCAAATACAGCAGCAGAAACACTCCAAGGCCTCTTGAGGCACCATCACTTCCAACACGCACTCTTAGCCAAAGAAAGCAGAATACTTTGAGTACTTCACAGAATCAAAGGTGGATGAAGAGATCCACATTGTCAAACTGAAAAGATGTGGATTCTGGGAAACATGGTATTTTAATTTGACAATTGGCTATGATGGAAATCTCAAACTTGTTGGTTTAAACAATAAAAAATTTTCAGTCTCAGCTTTGGAAGCTAGAAGTACAAAACCCAGGTCTCTGCACAATATATTTCCAATGAGTCTGTGCTTCCTTTTCTTATAAAGAGCCCAGAATTATGGATTTAAGCCCACCCTGATTTAATTTGGCCTTATGTAAATAGACTCTGTAGAGATCATAACCTTAATTGAGTCTTTACATGAACTAATTGTAACATCTTCAAGGGTTCACAGGCAGAGGATTGAAAGGTAAGACTTCAATATATCTTTTGTGAGAGATAGGCTTAATTCCACAAAACATAAAAAAATTCAGCCACCTATGTATCCATATTGTATGTGTTTGTAGACCAGCCCTGCCCATTTGTGTATAGTATACCTCACTTTATCTGTCCATTTTATTGTTTATGGGAATTTAGTGAATTTTCATTTGGGGGCTATCACCAATCAAGTTTCTTTGAAATATTGGTGCATGGCTTAGTGAATTTGTGTATATGCTGGGAAAGAAAGGGAAGCTGGACATTGCTGGCAAAACAAAGAAAAACAGCTATGAGAAGAGGATCTTTGGCATTGAATTTGCAAACAAGCAAAGCACAAAATCAGAGTAGATTGAGAATGGAAGGCAGTGAATGCAGAAACCCCAGCCACAGTTAGAGACTGACATAGTACAGGATTCTTAACAAATGGGCTTCTTTTCTCTATTCTGGAAAGCACTGCTTACCAATGGTTTGCCTCACTCCCTATCTCTGGATTTCTCCATCATTCTGGCATTATGGCCACTAAGAAACATTTTTTAGGTATTTTACCCCCAGAACCCTTCTCTTTACCAATGAAATTTTAATAACCTAGGTATTTTGCATATCTGTTTAAGTGTTGGGATCATTTAGTATGCCACATCATTATGATATTTAATTGAATTTTCAATTCCCAAAAGTTCTTTTTATATCTATCCTCCAATGCCTCTGATTAATTTTGGCCTTATTCACTGCTGGATCAATTAGATCATTGGCTCTCAAATTTGACTGTTTCAAAGCATCAACTTGGAATGCTGTTAAAATGCAAACTATGATCCAGTGGGTCTGGGCTCAGATTCTAGAATGTGAGTTTCTGGGACACTTCCAGGTGAGTCTGAAGCTGACGGACTATGGATCATTCTTGTATAGTGAGCATCAAGGGTGGTGGGGGTTTTTAGCATCACATCTTAACTAATGCAGGAGACTTGTTCATGCTGTTGCTGTGTACATCAGCAGAATGCACGAACGTAACAGGTTCTGCTTAGTTCATTGTCCATCCTTGACATCTAAGTGTGCAAGAAATGGGAACCCTTATCTCCTTGTTTTCTTGATGCATGTGATTTAGTAGTTTAAGGAAGAGGGACCTAGTAGGAATGGGCCTTTGCAACAACTAGTATAAATGAAAGTCTTGGCAAAGATAGTGATTTTTCTTTTAACTAAGTTGCTCTCTTTAATTTATGCCTGAGATTTCCAGTCTGGTCCTGGGAAATGTTGGGGTCAGGGGGATGTTATATCATTCCTTCCAGGAAATCAGAACATTCTGCTGGGTGATGTTCTCATTTGAATTTCAAATAGATTACAAAGACAAAGGGATTGTTAATATGAAAGAGCTTTGAGACATTAAGTCCATTCATTGGCATGATGTGACCTTGACCTGAATGTGAAGGTTTGAGAGATGACAGTCACTGAGGATTCCAAGACTACCATGAGGTGATGTTGAAGTAGCTTTGCCAGTGCCTTTGCAGATGAACATAAGTATGATGAATCCTAAGTCCTCATTTATGAATGAAAGGTTTTTTTGTTTGTTTGTTTCTTCATTGATTTTGTTTTTTTTCCTTTTTTTATTTCTCTTTCTTAATGTCTTCTGATTTGCAAAAAATTTCTTTGTGTGTATTAGTTATCAAATGCAAAATGCAATATAATTGGCCTGATTATTACCAAGTGCATTTAAAATATAGCCATTTCAATACCTGAGCAGCTTTTTTCATTAGTAAATGTTGCAAATATTCTAAAGTCTTTCATGAATAGAATATCTACTTAGGGATGGCATTGAGCTACAAGTAATAGGAAGCTGAATTAAAACAGTAACTTAAGCAAACTAATTGTTTATTAGTATATATGTCACAGGTGTAAGGTTAGGGAGTATAGACTAGCATAGCAGCTCAATGATGTTAATAAGAAATCATTTATCTGTTACATTTCCCACAGTTTCCTCAATGTGTGGTTGTCATCCTCATAGTCACAGCATAGCTGTGACAGACACTGAATCCACATCCCAGGTAGGAAAAATAGGAGAAGAATCAAGGTTGTATTAATAGTAGAAGGGGAGTGCTTCACATGTACCATGAAATCCTTTTATTGAAGTTTATCACATACATGGAAAAGTTCCATATCACAAGCTTAATGAATTTTCAAAATCTGAATATATTCCAGAACCATACCAAGACCAAAAATCAGGACATGAAAAGGCCTCCATCCCCACAAAGCTTATTTTATGCCAATTTTGGGCAACACTGCTACAGCCAGGGTAAGCATTACCCAGACTTCTAACAGTTTGGACTGTTTTTTGCCTTTTTAAACTTTACCAAAAAAATTGCGCTATATGCATTTTTTAGTGTTTGGAATTTGTGCTGAACAGTATTCTCTTGAGACTACCTTTAAATTTTTTGTAAGTTAAGAAAATACATATTTGCCTAATAGCTCTGAAAGGTTAATGTGAATGTCCATACTCCTCCTCTTCCTTCCTGTTAATTAGAACTGAGGGAAGGAATGGACTGAACTTACCTGCAGCCTGGTCCTTGAAGATAAGAGCAAAGATGTGGTGAGAATGGTTTGAGAATCACATGCACAAACATATTTCTGTAGCATTTCTATAGCTGTTCCAGGCACAGTCCATTTCCCCCACTTACTGTAGTAACTTTATAAGCCCCCACACCCTGAAGGGTGATGTGGTACCTGTTGGCTGGCCACCATTAGGTCCTGTAAGTATTAAAATCATGTCTACTGCTGGATTCCCTTGTGGTTTCTTAGCAATATTGAAACATTCAGTCACCCTTCCTGGGCTTGACCTCCTGTGTTACATTTGGTATAGTTGGGAGGATATTCTGGATACTCCTCATGGTAGCAGTGCCATAGAGAGCATGCCCACTACAGGGAGTTCTGTGGGGGTAATCCTGAATTCTGTGAGGGAAATCCCAGGGTGACCCTGTCCTCCTATGTGGTATCTGCTGGCTTGGCTCATGGATGACTGGGGCCACATTTCAAGAATTGGGGATCATCCTGTGTAGACCAATGGGATTTGTTCAGTTGGAAAAGAAAATTGAGGAATTATATATAAAGAAGAAGAACCAACATGCACTGGCTGCTGAAGTTGTGTGGCTGCTTCTCACTGTTTTATGAGAGAGCCCAGATAAACAGTTGGCCACTGAAATGAAAGTACAGTGATTTCAGGGAGGTTGAATCACAGATACAAACCCCACACAAGCACAAGTGCTAAATAAGGGCACTTGCCAGTAAAACCATGCTTTTAAGATAATATTCTGCTCAAGAGTTTACTGATATAAAGGCTACATTGTGGCATCAACCCTGCTACCTGATTGGTGTGACTGTGGGCTAGTGGGGGCTGATAGAATTAGTTCAGTTGCTGGAGAAGTAGAAAACCATCCCAACATCAATGTTCTCTGTTCTGTTTCCATGTGAATTCTAATTAGTCCTGAATAACCCACATTGATAAAATTAGTGCTGTTAAAGTTTAGTAACTTTTGAACTGGGCAAATCTATGAAAGTAAAGAAAGAAAAAATAGAAAAAATGCTGGCTGTTTTGTAAGCCTGTAATTAAATAATGGCTTAGTCCTCATAACAGCCAGTTCCCCCTGCCAACTTGCCTCCAAAAGACTGTTTCTAATATTGCATGGTACTAAGTATTTGAAATAAAGAAAAGCTATGTTTGCATATAACCAAATTGAATCATTATTCCAACAAGTTTGTTTAGTGTTAATGGTAATTATATGTTGTAAGAGGTTTGCTTGGAAAGAGTTGCAAAAGTCATTTTGGTGACTTATATATGTAAGGTATATAGAATGTGTTTTTATTATTAAGGAAAAAGAAAATAATTTTGTGCCATGAAAATGACCAGTTATTAAGAAAGAGTAAAATGTGGAACAAAATCTGAATGGATACAGAACATGGAGAAGGTTTGTGTAAAAGAAATTTTTGTGGTCAAATTTGAGTAAGATTGAATGGGTCTATCTATAAAAATTTAAAAGCTTTGGTATCAAATAGTATACTGATGAAAAATTAAAATTTTGTTCTTTCTCTATTAATATAAAAAAGTTTCTTAATACATTAGTCTGTTTTAATAGAAGGTTATAAAAAGAGTTCTCCTGACTAAACAGCATAAAAAGAAAAAAATGTCTGTTTTATCAGAATAGTTTCTTGCACTTTAACCTTATCATGTCCTTGGTTGTTTAAGAAAAACAAGCCTTTCCACTTTTAAAAAGACATAATATTCAAACCTCACAATTTTTAAGCTTTTGCTTTCTCAAAGTCAAATCCTGAAAAGTACCTTTTTATTTCAAACTGTTGTAAAAGATTTGTTCTTTCACCTTGATAAATTGAAGTACTAAAAATAGTTAAGTTCATTTATTATGTTATAAGTTGAATTGAAAGTGTTTGAAAAGTATATAAAAATTCAAAGGGATTTTTATCCTTCAGTTAATCAAAATTATATGAGTAAAATATTCATATAAATACTTAAAAATTGTATAAAATTCCTAGACATTTATCAATATTTTCTACATAATATTAGATAACATTAAAATGTTGTTAATTATGTTTTACTTATTTTAAAGATGGCATATGTCACAGAAATAATCTTTCAGCTTGGGATCCAAGACGCAGATGCTTTGGCTTCTCTTGTCTTATTTGCTTCACCTCTGCTAAAGAAGCAGCTTTATGGCTTCATAAAGAAAGTGGCCATTGGGGACTGCCTGGGGTGGTGCGTAACAGTAGATTATCATAAATTAGAGTTATACTACTGCTGTATGCAGCAATCCCTAATATTGCTGGTTTATCACAAGAAATTAATACCCAGTTATGTCACTATCACTTTGTTTTCAATCTTGCTAATACTTTCTTTAGTATCTCCTTAGACAAGTTAACCCATCCTGAACTCCCCTTCATGGGAGAAGACCAAAAATGGATTTTCACAGTGCTTCCCCAAGTCTATGTACACAGCCCAACCATCTCTCACAGCCTTGTGGCAAAAGATCTTGTGGTGCAGAAGAAACCTGTGGATGTAACCCTATTTCATAATATTGATGATATTATGCTAACCAGTAGTTCTCTTCCAAAATTAAAAGAATCAACAGAGACAATGGTATCTTATCTTAAGAGCATAGAATGGGCAAATAATTGGGACAAGCTACTAAAGTCCTGGTTGCTCCATAAAATTCTTAGGTGTTACTTGGTTGGGTAAGATAAAAATGATACTCTCTGTCTAATCAATAAATTACAATGTTTTCCCACACCACAAACTCCAAAACAATTGATGGATTTTCTTTTGTTGGGGGTACTGGAAACCCTTCATCCCTAACCATTGTGTGTGATAATCCAGAAAGGTCTTACATACGTATGGGAGGACCCACAGCAGGCTGTTTTTAAAAATTATAAAGGACAATAACACAGCCTCAAGCAGTAAGAGTTTTGAACTCTGACTTATCCTATGAATTGGATGTGGCCAGCACCAATATTGGCTTTGGTTTGGGTTTGTGGCAAAAGCAACATTCTAAACAATTACCCCTTGGGTTTTAGTCACAATTGTGGAAAAGGGCTGAAGTAAGATATAATCCCTTTAAAAAACAACTGTGTGCAGCATACCTTACCCTGTTGCAAATAGAAAATTTAACCCACTAGTGACTGTTCACTCTGAAGACTACCATCCCTAACCAGGGGTGGATTGCATATACTAGAAAAAAGACAGGAATGATGGATTGTTGTGAACCACCCTTTATGGGAGATAGATCTGTGAAAGAACATCTTTGATGGCTGCCAACAGTGACAAGTAACTGTCTATCACATCACTGCCCACTCCTCTAATACCCTTCTCAGAAGGTTGAGGCAGATGACTTTGCAAAAATCTGAAGCCATATCATTGAAACCTGAGAAGCAGCCAAGTGTCCACAGGAAAAGCAAACATCATGGCTACCAGACCCCAGGATGGATTAGCCCAGGAGTTTCAGATGCTTGTTACTTGACTTTACCAGATAGGATATATTGGCTGCGCACAAACTCCATTTGCATGATGGTAAGTGGATTACATCAGTCCCTATCTGCTCTTGGAAGGGGTAAGGTATGCTTTCACTGCCACAGACACTGCCATGGAACTCTTTTAACCACTCAGCTACTACCTGCTGCCTAGAAAAAGTAAGTGCCCTGTACAGAGTGCCAGCCCAAATTGACATGAGCAAAGAACTTCGTTTACCTGACACCTCACACAGTGTTAGGCTGTGAACCAAGATATTGTCTGGATTTTGATAGAAAGAATGAATGGTTTTTTAAAGGAACAAATAAAAGACAAAAATGGATTTTTTCAACAATGTACTAAAAGGCTTGTATCCATTCTTAACCCATTTTTAAATTCAGCACCATGGGTTGGCTGCAGCCCGTGCTCCTGCTGAAATGCTAAAAGAAGGACCAATACAGGCATTAAGAATACAAGTGAAAGGGCCAGGTGCCCTACAGCCCAAAAGGGGAAGTAACAATAATCTATCATTGCCTATTGTTCAAACCATAGAACCAGGAAAATAAGGGCATTTGCCCATAATGCTGGCCTATGATGCTTTGCCTACCGCCCTCAATGAACTTACACATCCTGGAGCCTTGCCACCAACCATAGACCACAGTTCACACTCTCTCCCACTCAGTTCTGAGTGGTGGCTGTCAGTCTTTCAGATGCCAGAGCAGAGTTAATTCCTAGGGAGAGCGTAAATATTTTTCCTGACTCCAAACCTGTACTGATTGCTGCATATATGCCTTGAATAAACATTGTTTGTACACATGTATCTCTTGTGATCCTTCATTAAAACAAACTCTTCATTTGCTTTCCATAATAGTGTTAACAATAATATCAGAATAAGTAATCAGCCTGCGAATTAATGCATTCCATGAAAAAGATGTTCTTAGAAGGTGTTTTAGTTTCCTTGGCTGCTGAAGCAATTATCATGCAATAGACTCTCTTAAACAATGGGAATTTATTTACTCATGGTTTTGAGGTGGGGAAGAATTCCAAATCAGGTGTCATCAAGGTGATGCTTTCTTCCTGAAGACTGGCATTATTCTAGGGCTGACTGCCAGTTATTCTTATTCCTTGGATTCTCTGTCACATGGCAGTGCTCATGGTGGTCTCTCAGCTCTTTTCCAGGTTCCATTGCATTTCAGCTTCTTACTGTGGTTTCTCTATTTGTCTGAATTTCATTCTGCTTATAAAAGAATCAAGTAATAATATTAACAGCCATCCTGACTGATGTAGTCCACACCTTAACTAAAGCAACCTCAACAAAAGCCTACTTAAAATGGGTTCATGCCCACAGTAATGTGTTAAGTTTAAGAATATGTTTTTATGGGGAGCACATAGTTCCAAATCACCAAAGAAAGCAAACATAATGTATAAAGAGGCATATCTGCTTACAATTAATCAACCTTTTACATTTTCCTTGTGCCATTTAGCCTTTTAAAGCACAGATTCTATAATTTCTCCTGATTGGATTGTGGATCCTTTGGTGACTGTCAATTCCCCAAAAGACCAACAAAAAATGAGGATTTAGGTAAGCTAAGTTTATTAAGCTTACTGCATTCCGGAAGAAGACTATTTTGGCAAACTCTTAATAGATTCTCAAAAAAGAGAAGTCAGGGTAAGATTTTTATAGTGTTTTCTGGTCTAGGTTAGATGGTCTTAAGGTGGGACTTGCTGAGTAGGAAAATTTGGTTGTAATTGACAGAGTTTTCTCATCTGATCATGGTGTTGGTGGGGAAAGAATGGCGTCCTGTAACTTGGAATGTGAAAATATGATTTGACCCACATGAAATTGATTGCCTTGAATCCCCAGCTCACTCTGTGCCTCCTTTACCAATGAAAATAGCTAGCCCTCTTGTATCAGAGGAGACTACCCTATCTTTGCTTAAAAATTTTGTGATAACCTCACCTGCAGCAGATGGTTTAAAAGTGGTTGCTCATATCCTCAAGACCCACACAACCAATCATGGTTACCTCTAGTCTTAAAGCAAGGGTGAAAATCTCAGCATACTCCAAGGGACAGGTATACACTGTGACTGAGGAGTAAATAGTTTACATACCAAAAAATGTACAAGACTTTTCTATAACATATATGCATACATCTGCAGAACATTTCCAAGAGTGAATCAGTGTGCTATGCTGAAAAGGCAGAATATAGTGTTAAATCAGTTTGAATTCACTTATATGAGTGCACTTAATTGAGATTCCAAATTTTATATGATAGCTGGTGCAACTTGAGATAGATCCAGCAGCTTACTTAGTTGGTGTATGAAATTTGTACTCAGTGGTGGCCAATCTCTAATGAATTTGAAATGCCAGAGCTTTCCTGGCATGAATTGAAGGTGGAGTATAGGGAAGTTGGAGTAGATCTATCTTGTGATAGTTACATATATATCCCCTACCTTGGTCTTTGAGATGGCCCAGAAGACACTCATTTTTTTTAAAAGAAAATTTTATTGAAGTTTGTCATTCATACATGAACATACATAAACAATAAATGTATAGTAAAATTTGTGAATTTACAAAAAAAAAAAACCAAGCATATTATCATAAAAAAAGAGAAACATTATGTTTGGAAACGAATCTCTTCCTCTGGGTGTCATATCCTTTACATTAAATTCCATTGAGCGGCCTTTGATTAGATTACCTGTTAAAATTGCTGTAGGGCTGATATAGGAAGCCCTAAGAGACAAGCCCTGTGGCTTGCAGGTGAAATCAGGAAGAAAGTGTAGTAGCTGTACCTTAGTGTAGAAGCTCTGAGGGGAGGGAAAAACCAGGCAGAGATGGCCCACCATCTTTCTTCACTAAGTGGCAGATGACTTTGGTGAGAAAACACCTCTTGTGATACCTTGAGTTGAACTTTTCACACCATTGGAACTGTAAGTATTTACCCTAAATATACCCCCTTTATAAATGTCAACACATTTCTAGTACTCTGTATCGGTAGCTCTTTGACAAACTAAAACACCCCTTTAAAGCCCCTAATTGTTGTCCCTTAGTATTGAAATAATATCTTTTTGCCATTACTGCAAAATATCACAAAATTACTATCATCCACAAGTTACATTGTTGTAATTTTCCCATGTATCACCATATTCTTAACACTTTGTAAAAGAAGAGCATTCTTATAGTTATACTTTTTTTCACAATTTTCATCCACCACTGAAATCACTGTGTTATGCATCCTCTAGATTATTCCCTAGTTTCCTTTCCATTGACATTTATGTCCAGAGACTGCCCCTTTCAGCCACAATCACATTTATAAATCAACTCTATTCATTTCCACACTTGTATAATTGGCTTTATTAATAATGCTACATACATTCAGCATTAGCTCCCATTCTCAACCCACTTTCTTTTCCTAGTCACCTGTGTTCTAAAGTTTACCTCTGTAAGTTTATTCAATGTGTTTAGTTCATATTAGTTAGACCATACAATATTTGTCATTTTGTGTCTTATTTCACTCACCATAATATCCTGAAGATTCATCCATTAGGTCACATCCATCCCAATTTCATTTCTTCTTACAGCTAAATAGTATTCCACTGTGTGTATATAACACATTTTGTTTATCTTTTCATCGGATAATGGATGCTTGTGCTGGTTCCATATTCTATCAATTGTGAATAATGTTGCTATGAACATTGGTGTGCAAATGTTATTTCAGATACTTGCTACCAGTTCTTCTGAATATACTCCTAATAATGGAATTGCCAGATCTTATGTCATTTCTATATTCAGCTTCTTGAGATACTGCCAAACAGTCTAGAAGACACTCTTTTCAATAAGATATTGGTGAGATATTTACCTGCATCCTTGAAAAGTCCTGTTTTTAGTACTTTGTCCTCCAGGCCATGGAGAATACCATCTTTGTGATGGGTTTCCCGATTTCAGTAGTGATGATGGGAATCTCAGAGTAGTCAAGGTCAATTGGCAGAACTTATGTACCAAAGACAAACTAGGCACATTTACTGTAAAAGGAAGCAGAGGCATATCACTATTCACAGTGCCTTATCAAAGAAATTTGGGGCAGTGGCTAATTGGTCACAATGTCCATGAGAACAAATAGGTAGGCAGGTTACTGGAGTATTGATAGGTCTATGTAATTGGAAAATCTCTAAGTGTGGTGGCAAAAATCATGACTTAAGTCATCATAGTGGAGAGTCATGACCTCTCTTCCAGATTCCAGACTTAAGTCAATTCAGAATCCCAGATCACCTTGATTGGAGAATAGGTTGTGTTCCCTTGAGGAAGAACCCTGCAACATTGCTTCATGTATATACCCTAACTCCCTTTCCAAGTCTTCCCAAAATGGGAAGGTGGCCATTTACTGGATTGACTGGGCACTGTGGATTAGGAAATACCCAGAAATTTTGAGAATTCCTAGGTACTATCTCTGAACTGTTACTAATTACTAGGGAGCAAAAATCTGTGGTCCAGCAATCAAAGTAGGATTTACAGTGGTCAGGAGATAGACAGAGTCTTAGCCCAAGTCTGACTCACAACAGGTACAGTTAGTCTGTGTATCCACCTTATGATTATTTCCCAGTGGCTAAATGTTTAATTTGAATAAGCATGTTGGCAGAATCATCCAGTGACACTTGTACTTTGACCTATGAGGTAAGGTACATTATGACATGAATGACTAAACAGAAGCCCCTGAAATTTCCCTTTCTACCATGACAGCAAACCTGAAGCTATCCTGCATTTTAGGGGGGAATCAAAGAGATTAATGCCACTATACAAGCCTTAAAAGAAATAAGGGTGGTGTGTTGATTAGGTTGATGTGTCAACTTGTAGGTTACATGAGGAGGTTGCCTTAATGACCATAGTCACCACTCCTGCCACATTACCTTCTCTTTCCTAGCTCACAGCTATGACCACTTGGGGAGTTCCTTACATTCAGTTAGCTGAGGAAAAGAAAACTTGGACCTCGTTTAAAGATGGTTCTGCAAAAGATGCATGCACCACCAAAAAGTGAACAGCTTCAGCATTGCAACCACTTTTTGGGATGTCACGGAAAGAAAGTGGTGAAGGCAAATCCTCCCAGTGGACAGAAATTTGAGCGGTACACTTGGTTGTTCACTTTACTTGGAAGGAGAAATGGCTGGAGGTAAGTTTGTACACTGATTCATGGACTGTTGCCAATGGTTTGTCTGGTTGGTCAGGGACTTGGAAGGAACCTGACTGGAAAATTGGTGACAAAAAGTTCTGGAGAAGACGTATGTGGATAGAACTTTTTGAGTGTGCACAAACATGAAAATATTTGTGTTCCACATGAATGCTCACCAGAGGGTGACTTTAGCAGAGGAAGATTTTAATAATCAAGTGGATAAGATGACCTGTTTTTGGCTAGCACTCAAATTTTTCCCCAGTCACTCCTGTCATTGCTCAACGGACTCATGAACAAAGTGGCCATGGTAGTGGGGATGGAGGTTATGCTTGGGCTCAGCAACATGGACTTCCCCTTTCCAAGGCTAATTGGCTAATACAACCACTGTTGAGTATCCAATCTGCCAGCAGCAGAGGCCCACATTCAGCCCCCAACATGGCACCATTCCTCAAGGGGATCAGCCTGCTACCTGATGGTAGGTTTATTACATTGGACCACTTCCATAATGGAAGGACAACAATTGGTTCTAACTGGAATAGACACATAATCTGGATATGGGTTTGACTTCCCTGCATGCAAGGATTCTTCCAAAACTCCCATCCATGAATTTACCAAATGTCTTAACCATTGCCATGGTATTATACACAGCATTGTTTCTGCTCAAGGAACCCACTTCCCATCAGATGATATGTGAAAATGGTCACATGGTCATGGAAACCACTGGTCTTACCATGCTCCCCATCATCCTGAAGCAGCTGGGTTGATAGAACAATGGAATGGCCTTTTGAAGACTCTACCACAGTGACAACTAGGTGGCAATACCTTGCAGAGCTATGATAATGTCCTCTAGGAAGGGGTGTATTTTCTAAACAAGCATCTACTCTATGGTGCTGTTTCTCCCATAGCCTGGGTTCACAGGTCCAGAAATCAAGGGGTGGAAATGGGAGTGGCACCACTCACTATTACCCTAGTGATCCACCAGGAGATTTTTTGCTTCCTCTCCCTTCAACCTTAAGCTCTGCTGGTCTACACATCTTAGTTCCAATAGAAAGAGTGCTTCCACCGGGAACACAACAATGATTCCATTGAACTGGAAATTAAGACTGCCACTTGGCTACTTTGGGCTCCTTGTGCCTCTGAATCAACATCAACAGGCAACATGTACTAGCTGGGGTGATTGATCCTGACTACTAAGGGAAAATAGCACTGCACCTACACAATGGAGGTAAGGAAGAGTTTGCCTAGGATACAGGCGATCCTCTAGGGCATCTTACATGCCCTGTGATTAAAGTTAATGGAAGATTGCAACAACCCAATCCAGGCAGGACTAACAATGGCTCAGAATCTTCAGGAATGAAAGTGTGGGTCACTCCACCAGGCAAAGAACGACGTTCAGCTGAGGTGTTTGCTGACGGTAAAGGGAACATGGAGTGAATAATGGAGTAAGGTAGTGATAAACATGAACTCGACCATGTGACCAGTAACAGAAATGAGCACTGTAATGGTCATGAATATTTCTTCATTGTTTTGTTATGAGTATGTTTGTATATGTATGTAAAATGAAAATCCTTGTTTCCTTTCCTAACCTTTACCCTTATCATATGAACATAAGTTGTAGTAGTTTCATGTCGAGGTATTTAAGGATATCAAGTTTAAGAGTGAATATTACTCAAAGACTTTCACTTTATTCTGGAGGAATTTAGTGTGTTTCTGGTTGTACATTGGATAGTTGAGTATTGCTAGATAGAAATATGGACATATATGCACACACACATATATATGTTATTGTTTTTATTTAGAGACTAAGTATGGTTTAAGGTGATGTGTATGGCTGCCATGTGGACAAGGGGTAAACTGTGATTGTTACGCTAATGTATCAACTCAGCCAGGTAATGGTGCTCAGTTGTTTGATAAAGCAAGCACTGGGCTAACTGTAATACAAGGGCATTTCATGTACTTTATTCATCAGTGAGTCGATTGCATAGATGGCTACTTACATCTACAATCAACTAAGAATATTTCTGTCTGTAATGAATGAATTTTCATCCAATACTTGAGAGCCTTTAAAGGGGAAGTGATTTTAGCATTCAGAGAGAAAATTTCCATCTCTACTTTGGACAGCCAGCATCTCCTAAGGAACTCATCAAGGACCTTCATTGGAGCCCCTGGTTTGTATCCTGCCCTACGGAATTTGGAGTTGTGCATACCCATGGTCATGTGAGATAATTTTATAAAAATCTCATACTATTTACAGATATCTCCTTTCAGTTCTGTTTCCCTAGAGAACCCTGACCAATACAGGTGGTAGTACTTATCACCTCCCCATTTAATTCAATTGTTTGGCCTGTGCAGATGTTAGGTGGGCCTTGGGGATTGACAATGAATGATTGTCAATATAATCAGGTGGTTGCTCCAATTCTGGTAGCTTTCCAGATGTAATAGCTTTATTTGAAGAAATCGGCATGGTCCCTGGTAATTACTGTATTGATCCTGATGTGGCTAAGGCCTTTTTATCCATACCAATTTGCTGGGATCACCAGTAGCAGTTTTCTTTTATCTGACAGGGAAAACAGTAAACCATCACAGTGTTGCCTCAGGTCTATGCAATTTTTATGCTTTAGGTCAGAATATAGTCTATGGAGATTTTGATCATAACAAGATTCCACAGAGTATCAAACTGGTTCATTACATTGACAACAGTATGCTGATTGGGTCGGGTGAGCAGAAAGTTGAAAGTACTTTAGGTGCCTTTATAATATGTAAATATATGGTGGGTGATAAATCCCACTAAAATTCCAAATTTCAGGCCCACCACCTCAGTGAAGTTTCTGGGGTTTCAGTGGTTGAGAATGTTGAGCTAGGCCCACTAAAGTGAAAGACAAAGTACTTATCATAACTTTATTTTTTGTTTTTGCATGGGGGAGGGCAGGTATTTTGTCTTTTAGAGGCAACTTACACCATTTTTGACTTTACCACTTCAAATATCTACAGAGTCATCTGCACAGCTACAAGTATTATGTAGGAAGCAGAGAAAGGGAAAGTTCAGTGGCCAGTTCAGTTTGCCATCCAAACTGCTTTACCCCTTGTGCCTTATGATCTAGCAGATCCAATGGTATTCAAGGTGTTAGTGGCAAATAAGGATACCATACGGAGCCTTTGACAAGCACCGATAGCAGAATAATAGCACAGACCTCTTGGAATTTGGAGCAAACATATGCTGTCTTCTGAAGGTAACTATCATCCTTCAAGAAACAAACTCTGGCTTGCTTGTGGGCCTTAGTAGAAAATGAACATTTAACCAAAGGAAATCAGGTTGTCATGTGGCCTGAGCTTCCCATCCCAAAATGGGTGTTTACTGGCCCAACTATCCATAGAGATAGCAGAAACCTTCTAGCAACTCAACAACATAGAATTCCCCCAGGGTTGATCTGGCTAATGCTCCTGCTGAGTATGTAATCTGTCAACAAGAGATCCACATTAGCCTCTGATTTGGCATACTATCACATGACAGGCTGATTACATTTGACTTTTTCTACCATGGAAAGGGCAGAGATTTGTCCTCTCTGGGATAGGTACATGTTCTGGATATATATTTGTATCCCCTGCCTATAGTGCTTCTGTCAGCTTCACCATCCATGGAATCACAGTATGCTTATTTACCATTTTGGCATTCCATCCAGCATTGCTTCTGATAAAGGAATTTATTTCACAACAAATGAATGCACCATGCCTGTGGAATCAAGTACTCATATCAAATATCCCATAATCTAATACACAACATTGGAAGGAAGACTGTGTTTGGTACCCAGAGGATTTTCTGGCACGCCATTTAGTACTTCCATGTGAATGGGAAACAGCTTAGGACACTTAGTATCCTAATTGAAAGAAAATACCCTGAGATGATGGGGCTCTGTTTTATAGGATGCACTTTCTGCTCTGAATCAGAGACCATTGAATCGTCCCCTGTCCACCAATGCCAGAATACATGGGTTTATCCAGAGGTGGAACCGATAGTGGCTTCTTTTACTATTACACCAATAACTCACCTATAAAATTATATTGTCTTGGTCACTGAGTTTGGCTGGTTTGTAGGTCTTAGGCCTCAAGGCGGCAATGCTTCCATCAGGCCTCACAATATCTTCCAAAAACATTGAGTTGGAAGCTTAGCTTGATACTGGGCCATTTTGAGCCCCTGATGTCACTGATCAAACAGCTAAAAAAAAGGTTTACTACATTGGTTAGAGGGATTGATCCCAACTGTCAAGGAGAAATTAGTTTGCTGCTAAACAGTGGTGGCCGGAAGAATATGTCGGGACTCAGAGGATTTTCTGGCATGTCTTTAAGTACTGCTTTGCCAAATAGTAAAGGTTAATGGAAAACTACACTAACCAAAGGTTTCAAACATTCCAACAGGGAAAGAACCCCAACCAGCTGAGGTTCTGGCTTTGTTCAAGAGAAAGGTGGAATAGGTAGGAGAAGAATTAAGTTATAGATATTAACTATGGCCTTGTGTTCATTTACAGAAAGGAGGAGAACTGTAGTCGTTTTGCATATTTTCTCTTGTTATATGCACACATTTATTAGAGTATGCTATTTACTTTCTCTCACCTTTTTTTCATTACAGTTTTACACACAGGTTTTTAGAAGTTAACTTTAATTTCATCATTTAGTTAATAGGTAACTGAATATTTAATGGCCTGTGACTAAATTTGAGGTGTAATTAATATATCTAGTTATAAAAAGTGACCGTTGGGATTATGCACCTGCACATTTTAGAGAAAGGACAAGAATCCTACTTGTATAAAGTTCAGCTGTATCTTGTTAGGTGGAATCATAGAGTTATTTCATTATTGTGTGGAAGTCCATATGTGGGTATAAGGGTGCATATGGAAGCTAAGTTGCCAAGGGATGGACTTTATCATTTTATCAATTTATTGCTTCTCAGATCCAAATTCACTCCTCCTTCTTCTTACTGTGATACTGTAGCTGAACTCTGTGAATATTTCTTCTCTGTCAGCTGGGATAACTTTTTTTTTTTTTTTTTAAGTACCAGGGATTGAACCCAAGACCTCGTATATGGGAAGCAGGTGCTCAACCACTGAGCTATACCTGCTCCCCACTGGGATGATTTTAAGTTGTATCAGTAGAAAGTGCTGAAGGGACACTGCAGGAAGGAAGGGTTTATCTAGCTGGCTCTCGTGTTCCTCTTTCCCTACATGCCTCTGCAGCATTGAGCAAATGTACATGACATCAGTGGTGTTTACATGTACAGTGCTTCGCAGTGAGCCTTACCAAAATCCCTGAGGGCAGCTTCTCAGGGATGCACAGTCAGTCTCAAGCACCCCAGTGGGTGGTTTACTAGAATGCTCTGCTGACATCCCAGATGGCAGGCCTCTGCTCACCTGCCCCAGGCTGTGGCACCTTAGCAGGCTCTTACATCTTCTACTGGGCTATGGCTGCACCTTTACCATAAGTTCTGGATCTCATTCCTGGGGACTCTCTTTCAGATTGTTCTTTCCTTGGATGGTCTGCCTCAACCCTAGAGGTAGTGGCTGCTCCCTACCTATCTGCTATTCCTGTATTCTTTTGTGTTCTTTTTACTAATATTAGTAGTATTAATTATTCATTAATAACCAATGATTGTTAGTTAATAATTAATAATTACTAGTTAATTATTCTTTATATTTTGCTTTCCATGTTCAAATTACTGTGTTTTCTCTATCTTGACTGGACCCTGACTTATATACAGCAACTTTTGGTGGTTTTCCAAGAACAAAAGAAGAATCTGCCTCAAATATGTGTCAGTCTCTTCTAGAAAGGTTGGTGCTAAAATGAGTGTTTTGTTTCTAATTCTTTCATTTACATTAATGTTTTAAAATTGATGCCCAGCTTCATCCAAGTCTTTCCCTTACTGTCACTTAAAGATAGAAACTTTTCCTAAGAGTAGACATCACCACAAAGATAATGGTAAGGTGAGAGGAAGGAGAATTCATTCAAAGATGGAGGGCACCGAAAACAAGTACTTTGTTTTAGGACTCTTATTTCGTGTGAGCAGGGAATAAGTTTGAGCAAGGCATTGGGTGTTGCCATTTAAATGCTTTTCCAATCCATCTTTCTGGAACATTTGCCTAGTTTCTTGATGGGTTTCCAAGAAGAATGTAATTTTGTGGAGGCCTAAAGGAAGCGCTGGCTGGGAGGCAAAACATTCATTTTTCACTCTTGTTGCAGTGGCACTAGGTATTAGTCACAATGAGAGAATCCAGCAGAAACACTAATGAGACTCCTGAAAGGAGTCAAACAGCAGTGGTAAAAGGAAATTGGTCAGAGGAAGAGAATAGTCTGTTGTAGGCAGAAAGGCAAAGATCTTTGCTTGTGTCAATTGAAATAAGGATTATACTGCTTGGTGCTACTCTGATATATACGTGTGTGTGTGTGTGTGTGTGTGTGTATAGACCTATCTTCCTCCTTATGTCAATTACCTATAATTATGTCATGACTGAAAAAGTGGATAGCAATTAAGTCATTCCATTTGTAAGTTAGAGTATTGTTTAAGCTTCTGTGAAAGTGTTAGTTTTTCTATTTAATTAAATGTGAGACCTTGATTATAGGGATCAACACAGAAAGACGTCTGAGATATGTAATAAGATAAGTTGGCATCAAAAATGCTTTTGGAAATCTCAAGCTATTTTAATTTTCTCATGTGTCTGATACAGATGTCTTTCTTTTTTTAATTTTTTTTTTATCTTTAAAGAAGCTTTAGATTGCATTAATATTACATAAAAAATATAAAAGATTCCCATATGCCCCACTCCCTCCCACTCCCAAGCTTTCCCACATTAACAGCACTTCATTAGTGTGGTACATTTGTTACAATTGATGAGTATATTGAAGCATTGCTACTAACCATGGACTATAGTTTACATTATAGTTTACACTCTGGCACAATTTTGTAAGTTATGACAAAATATATAATGGCCTGCATCTGTCATTACAATGTTATGCAGGACAATTCCAATGTCCTGAAGATGCCCCTATTATTCCCTCTCCCATCCCTCAGAACCTCTGGTGGCCACTTCCTTTTGATCAATGATAAGAGTTCTTCCATTGCTAGAATAATAATAAGTCTATAGTAAAATAATAATGTCACTTTAGCTCATTGTTCATTCCCAAATCTTGACGATTTTAGGATGGTGATGCCCACTCTGCTTCTAATTAAGAAGGAGCTTAGATCCCATGGGGCAGATGGATGGAACTATTTTGCTTGCAGTTGTAGACACTCTCTGTTCCGGGGTGGGCATTGTCCATCATCATCTCCTTGTTAGTTGTCTTGGAAAAGAATAGATGGAACGTAGGGCATTTTTAGGGCATTAGTTGTCCAGCATGATCTTGCAATAATGGATACAGGCCACTTCAAATTTCATCAAAACCTAAAAAAAATGTGTGATCCAAAATGTAAACCATAATGTATACCATTGACCATGGTCATCAATGCTTTAATATTTTTACATCGATTGTAACAAATGTGCCATCTGCATATAAAATGTTATTAATAGGGTAGAGGGGAAAAGGGGGAGGGCATTGGGTATATGGGAATCCCCTATGTTCTCTATGTGACTTTTCTGTATCTTAAAGTTTCTTTGAAGATAAATTGAAAAAAGTAAGATGCTAGAGGAATAAATGGAAGAAAATGTCACTGTACAAGACAACAGATCTTACAGGGATGAAAGGCACAATGTCTAAAACATTTTTTATTTCAATTTTTTTTCACTTTTTGCATTTTATTGGTTATTATTTTTTTAATTATTTTTTCATTTCCTTATCAATTTAATTTGGCAATTTTGTTGGCTTCATTTTTGGAGAGGTTTTGGATCACAGAAGGGTCACAAGAGAGGTAGAAGACAGTCACTAATGCAGGGTGTCAGTGATGGGGGAATGCATGGGAAGGGTTCACTTGGGGCATTCCTCTAAGGTTTATGAATATGATTAAGAGTGCATGGGACATTGTCTTGGTGGGTGGATAGCAACACAATAACTAAAAGAAAATAACAGAAAAGAATACTGAATTCCCATCCTGTGGAGTTCTACTACATTCCCTAATGGACAGCAAGAATTTCCTGGGTACAAGGGCAGTGCTTAGTGAAGGAAGACAGACTATTATGCCAGACCCTTGATATTGATGATTATACTTATGAACCTTTTCTTGTGAAGTTGAAACTTAGCTTAGTATTATATATTGCTTAAGAGTTATCTCCTGAAAGCCTCCTTGTTGCTCAAATGTAACCTCTCTCTGAGCCAAACTCAGCGTATAAACGCATTACCTTCCCCAAGGCATGGGGCATGACTCCCAGATATAAGCCTCCCTGGCACTGAGGGATTATTACCAAGCACCAGCTAGCCATGCATTTGGAAAAAGAGACCTCAACCAAAAGGGGGAAATATTAAATACAAATGAGTTTTTAGGGCTAAGAGATTTCAAAGTGAGTTGGGAGGTCATTCCAGAAGTTACACTTATGTACATCTCAGCAGGCTCCCATTGACTGCCACCATAAACAGCCTCAAACAGCAGGGTCTCTGAGGGCTCTAAAGACATCTAGAGACTATAGGCAGGACAGACAATCTCAGGAACTCGGCACCCTGTCAGTGGGCCTTACTTCGGAATATATGCTCCCCAATGTAAAAGAGTTAGACTCATTTATAATTTCCCTACACATGGCTCTTCTGCCCCTTTTATTTGAACCTATAATTAGCACTATACTCATTAAATATATGTCCCAGAGACTTAAATCTTCGATCTGTTCATATGCTGGTTGAGCCCTGAATCTCAGCAGAGTTGCAACACCTACTCTACATTTCATTGGACTCACCCAGAATGTCTTTCTTAAAGCACTACTACAGAGAGCAACAAACCACAAATGATAGTCTTCTCCCATATATGTCTGGGCATTTATTAGTAAGCTTTCTGTATCTGTGCATGTGTGTATATTTGTGTACATATCCATGAATCTGTGTATTCATTGTCTAATAGATTGATTTTATCACAGCTTCCATGATAAAATCACATACAGCAATTTGCCAGGTTATTGTAATTTCAAAATGAAAATTTACATTTTTCAGCACAGGACAGAAGTAAAAGCAAAGCAAACTTTGGCACTAGAATTATTATTAGGTATTATTATTAGCCATTATTATCTTGTGCCAATGAATATGAAGCTTAAGTATAACTCATTATAGTAAATGAACATTTTAAAATAAAAGGGTATTATTAAGAATTACTTTAACATGGAAACTTATTTTTTCCTCTATGATACATCATAATATATCCTTCTTAACTTTCTAATGTGTGACCTTCAGTTTGAAATTAAAGATGGTTTAGAGACAAGTTTGATTCTGGGAGCAGAAATCTCACACTCATGAGCCTATCTACAGGAGTCTTTTAAATTTCTGTGTTCCTTCCAGTAATATAACTGCTTACATTTCCATTAAGCTTATTCAATTAAAAACTGTAAGAAATGTAAGAAGTAATGGTTAATCATAGGACATATGCTAGTGATACAATACATGTTTGCTTATGATTTCTTTTTCTAATTGTTTGAATTTTGTGAGCAATTATGAAGGTGCAATTATGCAATTATGAAGGTGACTGCATGCTAATTATTGTGTGGCTTTTCATGGTATAATTATTCTTTTCCACATTTTTATAATCCATATTTGGTTTCCAATTGCCTTCTCTACAATGGTCGTTTCTGATCTTTTCCAATTTCTTCAAGCTCCCAGTTCACTTTTGCTCCAGAAAGTATCAGTAAATGACTTCCCCTGCTTCTTATTTTACCTCAACTTTCTCTATGTTCTCCCCATTGTCTCTTACACTTCTTATATCTGGAGAAAGTGATAAATCCTTGCCCTACTCCTTATATAATTCCTAAAGTATTCTTGGTATGTATCACTCCTCATAATCTACCTTCCACCCTCATCATTCCACTAAAATTACTCTCAGGTGTATTTGCAGGTTCTCTTCACCTCAAAAACACTAAATCCCACAGTTCTTACCTCACCTCCCCTTCTTGAGCTCTTTAGTATTTGCTTCAGAATTTGTATTGACCCGTTCATCTTTAAACATCTCCTGCCGATGGTGCTCTCTTCTCTTAATTTACCTTCTAATTTAATGACTTTTCTCTCCCTTTCTCTGGTTAGGTCATTCTTTTCCTCAGTCTACAAATGTTGGTATTTCCCAAAGTTATATTTCTATAAAGCCTTTCACTTTGCACCGATCCTGTCATCCATTTTGTGACTTCACTTGTTCCGTTGTCTTCACCAGTGTGCTGAGGATTTGGATATCCTACATGAATAGCTATGCCATATCATATACATTTCAAACCCTATATATCCTGATATTTTTTAAATGACTCTCCTTAATTAACAGCTGTAGATTTACTTCAGTTATATTCTTTACCTCAGTCAGCAACATCACCTTCTGCCTGGTTGCCCAGGCCTTATAACCTTGAAGTTTTCTTTGCTCACTCCTTCAACAGGAACTCTCACATTTAATTGGATGCAAAGCATACTTTATTCAATTCTGCAGTTTCTCCCATATAAATATATCTTCTCATTCAACTTATACTTGGCTTGAAAAGGCTAATAAAAGATTTCCCTGGAATCAGTATATTTTCCATCCAGTTACCCATTCATATCTATATTGATTTCAAGATTGTCTCTTTAAAATGGTTTTCCTAAAGTATGTCCTGTATATCTAAGAGATGCTATGTAAAAACTTTACTTGAAAACACACACATATACACAAGTTATGTAGACAAATAAATTAGTTAAATGTTGTATGGATAAATTATAAATTGTTATTCCTTCAATTCCTTAGCTCATGAGATGTTTTAGGCTAGATTTGATCTCATTTGACCTTATTGTTCACAGTGTGAATTCTCTATTTTCACTCATTTTTCTCTTCATTATATCCATTATTCATTTATTCTCCTTTATCTTTTGATAATATATTTGTTTTTAGGGATCAGGCACTGGTATTTTCAGTCAATTCAGTAAATATGTGTTGAACTATTATGTGCAAGACAGTTTTGAAGGCTCTGTAATGGGTACAGAGTAGAACATTAAATATAGTCTGTATATTATGATAATTAAACACCAAATATGATTTATACCAGAACTTCCTAACTGGTGGATCATGACCTACCGGTATTTTATGAAGAGATAACAGGTATGTTAACATATTGATTGATCATTTTAGCCCTTGAGATACCTTTCACACTCTGGATACATCTGGGTACAAACAGCTTTGTCCATTTAATTCTGTATAAATGTTAGTTCTGTTTTCTTTAGGAGGCATATACTTTCTATCATCTCAAGTTGATCACTGCCATACAGACAGATATAAGTAATGTAAATAAAGATTTAGCAACCTAAGAAAATAATTGGCAGATATGAATGAATTGTAACATACTTGCAGAATAATCTTGTGAGCATGTAACTCAGTATAGCGTGTGGCAGAATCAATGACCTGCAGATTGTTCTCTAACCTCTGCCATCTTAATGGAATAGCAAGATTGTTTCTAGTTATCCCTGAGATATGAGGTGTAAATGGAGATTAATAATATATTTGAATTTCTCTCCAGGTATCAAATACAGACTTGTCCATTCTAAATATTATTTGAGATGATATTGATTTTTTGTTTGGTCTCTAAATGATTTATCATCTTATCAATATATTATTCAGATTGAATAATGCAAATAAAATTCAAATATGAAATAATTCAAGAGAAGTGAACTAAAGCTGATGTTTTTCTAGGTCATGGTCAATTTTGATTTTTTAGTATTTATATTTTAAGGAAAAATTGGGGTTTGTACTGTTTAAACAATGTACAGTTAGAGAAAGCTTTGAATTTTGACTTTTAAAATTTAGGATGCTTCAAATGGTAATAGAGTTATTAATTAAAGTGGAACAAAATATGGATATATTATTTCATTTTTATAAGTCCAGAGTTAGATGGTGCCAGGGTTGACTGACACTGTGGTGCTACAGAGTTACCAAAGAATTCAGTTTTCCATCTTTTCCCCTACATTCCTTGAGCATATTGGATTTCTGCCTCTGGTCAGTCCACTCATTGTCACAATATGGTTGTTGTAACTACTGTTTTTTTTTTATTTCTTATAGCCACATTTGAGGCAGGATGTGCAGTTTGTTCTTGAACATCCTTTTTCTTTCCAAGAAGTCCCTCCAACAGGCTTTTCTTTGTCTCACTCAAGAATACCTCAATTTCCTTACCTAGTCACTAGCAAGAGAAGTGAAAGTACCGTGATAACTTATAATAATGGGCATTTGTTCCTGATGCAAGGAAGGACCATGACCATGCAAACAAATTTGGGATCCTGCCAATAGAAAGAAGGCAGGAGTGGTGGTGGTTACAGTTAGACAATGTTGAATTTTCTGAAAACTGCAGATATTTACGCATTTGTGTTCTGAAATCATTAGGGGCAATAATATTAAACTTGTCCTTGGAATCCCTTTATAAAGTATGAAAAATTGATTTGGTTGCCATGTCAGAGATACATTTTTATAAATAAATTAGCCACATATCTTCAGTCTAGTAACAGTAAAGGAATTCAGCGTAGGTAGTGGTTGCAAGTTGTGAAATCAGATCACTTAAGTTTCAACAGTTACTACTACTTACCTGCATATACTTGGGAAATGTACTTATAGCCTTTCTGAGTCTTAGTTTTCTCCAGTGGATAAATGGGAATGATACAGAATCTAATCCATAGAGATGATATGGGGATTAATTTAATTAATTGGTATAAAACTGTTTAAAACATAGCAGGTGCTCAATTAATGGTAACTCTTGTTATAATTTTAGTAATGACTAAGAGAAATTAAAGAAATTTTCTATTTTTCCATGGCTAGGAAGCAATAGATGTTGACTTAATTTCTGATCATTCTGTATTCAGATTTTATAGAATAGTAAAGTATGTTCCAAAAATATTACAGAATACACACACACATATACATACAGATACACACACATAAATAAATCTGCAAAATGTGTTATGGACACCCCAGCTATCAGATTTTTCTATTTACATTTCTTCCAAAAAAGAAATAATTTAAGCTTTACTAATATTTACTGTATGATTGACACCAACATTCTCAATAAATTAATATATCAGATGATCATGACACCTGGGATAGCCAAGTGATCCTGAGAGAAGAATGGGAATTACTCATCACAAGAAAAATAATAGTCCTAGACTCACTTGGCTATATGTTTGCAGCTTATTACAACATACAGAAACTTCAGTGTGCCTAAATGAACTTATGTATTGTAATTATTTAACTTTAACGTTCATAAAATGGGCAAGTAGCTTAGAAAATTTCTGAAAAGAAATAGTGAATTGAAGAAATGCTATTAACATAAGTGTAAGTGACCATTAAAAAAACAAAAACAAGCAAAGTCAACACATCTAATCCTTGCAAAGTTATCACTTTGTCAACCACAAAACTAGGTAAAAACAGGAATAATCTAAACAATTCTGACTAGAAGTCCATGAACATGCTTCACAGTTAAGTATACTATTAGAAATATGGATTCCTATCTCCTCTTGTTAAAATACTATATAGCTATAGCCTAAATATATATCTTAACTTTGAATTTGGTCAGCAATAATAATAGTATGTGCAGAAAATGCAAATTACATGCATGCAAATGCATGCAATTTACATGTGCTAGAGGGGAGTGTTCAATTTTAATACTGATATTTTTTTTCTAAAAAAAAAAAAAAAAGGAGGTTGGAGAATACTATACTAAGTCAGCATTTCCTAAATCTCTTCCTTGAAATGCTCTGGAAAAGAGGTTTCATAGTTAAATATTTGAACCTGCAAAATTTTATAGTGATAATTTTTTTTCTCATAGTAGTATCAGATTAATTTCCTAATTATATATTATACAAGCTAATATTAAAATCAGTTTACATTCTTGGATACCAGTGAATCTAAAAGCAAGACTTGGCCACATATAATCTCCTAATAGATACACTAAATTGAAATTGACACCAATGAGAAAGTGGAATATTGCAATAAAAGTGAAAACTTGTCCCTCCTCAAAATTGTATCATATTTCTGTGTAAATAAATATTTCACACCTTATACAAAAATAAACTCAAAATGGATAAAAAATCTAATTATAAAAGCAAGAACCATAAATCTTCTGGAAGAAAATGTAGGAAAATATCTTCAAGATCTGGTGGTGTGTGGTAGGTTCTTAAAGGAGATAAGAGGAGGACTGAGATGGACTACTGGTGCTTAATGTATGTAGAAGTTTAACTTGACTGTAAAAGTGGAATTGGATAGAGTTGATGATAGCACATTATAGTGAGTAACAGCAGGTTTATAAATTGGAATGTGGCTGAAAAGGGTAGTCTAGGGATGTAAATTCCAATTGACAGAAAGCTAGAGAACAATCTAGAGACTGAATAACACAGTAAATCAAGAGGTGAATGAGAATAGTGTTGATGGTACAGATGTAAGAGTGTCCTTTGTGAGCTAGAGCAGATGTACACCACTATTGCAGGGTGGTGGGAATGTGGAGAAGCATGGGAAATGTAGCTATGGACCTGGTAATAGTCTGATGATATTATCTCATAATCTCATAAACAAATGTTCCACCACAGTGTGGTGTGTTGATAGAGGGGTGTTGTATGGGAATTCTGCACATGTGCATGGTTGCTTTGTAAGTTTACAACTTCTGTCAAAAAATATATTAAAAAAATAATAGTGTAGGTTGGGGGAAAATACACCAAATTTAAGATACTTTGGTTAATAGCGATATTTTGAGGGTGCTCTTTAATCATTAGTTAAAAAATATTTCACAATAATGCAAGTATTGGTGGTAGGGTGAGGTATGAGAGCCCTGTAAAATGTTATGCAAGTTTGTTTTGTAAGTTCACAACTATTACTATACACTTATTGTTTATATATATTTATGTATGAGTGATATACTTCAATAAATTTAAAAAATGAAAAAAAAAAAAAAAAAAAAAACAAGGAAAGGTGAGCCTGGCTTAGGGTTACTTTTCTCCTTGTGGTGTTTTCATATTCTGAAAAAGGCAACCGATAGGCTGAGACACCAAGCAGAGATTTTGACAGATTCACAGGGTAAGGTGGAAATATCTGGAAGCTAAAATTTGCCAAGGCAAGGATTGGGACCCTGAAATGCTATATAGTCTAGGAATAAGTTTGTAGTAGAGGTAAAGTCAGTCTACTAGGGATTGAAGTCAAGCATTGAATAATATAAATGTAGGCTTAGATCAAGGTTATTTGGCTTTCAAACACTACTACAGTGCTCCAAAAAGCAAAAAGCAAAAGAAATATTCTTTAGGGGAAAAATATTGTTATCTTAGACTTCAAATTGTCACTTCAATTTTCCATATACAGCAACTGGCATCCAAACAAAAATAACCAGGCCTATGAGAAGATAGGAAAACATGACAGAAAACCAAGGAAACAATAGAAATGACTCACAAAGATTCCAGAAAATGGAAATATCAAACATAACTGTTTAAAAAAAAATGATTACTGATATTTTCTGGAAAAGGAAAGATAAGATTTATATTTCCAGCAGAGATGTGGAAAACAGAAAGAAATGGAAATTCTGGATGCTGAAAAATATAACCAAAATTAAAAATTCAATGGTTGCATTTCACAACAGAATAGATAAAGCTGAAGAAAGATTTTGTAAATTGGAATTTAGGTCAAAAGAAAATATTCAGAGAGAAGGATTGAAAATATGTAAAAGAGTAAAAAGAAAACCTAAGGTGTAATTGGAATCTCAGAAGGAGCGAGCAGAAATAAGTGGCAGGAACAATTCTTAAAGGAATAAGATTTGAGAAATTTTGAAAATGAATGAGATAATCAGACCACAGATGAAACCCAAGTAGAATAACTAAATAAATAGCAGTTAGCAATATCATAGTAAAACTGATGAGAAGCACAAACAAAGAAAAAATCATAAAAGTAGTCAAATGTAAAAGAGTTATTAGATTTAAGGGAGCAGGAATAAGATAAACAGTTTTTTGTTTAGTTTTGTTTTTTGTTTTTAACCTGCACCTTTTTTTTTTTTGCATTTGCTTACATAAAAGTTATATATATATATTTACATATTTTAAAAGATGTAAGATAAACAGTTTTCATTATCTGTCAATAGAAAAAAGTAGAAAATGAAATATCTTCTAAGTATTAAGAAAAATGACTGAATTTGGAATTCTATGCACATGAAAAAAATCCCTCAAAATGAGGACGAAATATAGCTGTAGTTTTCAAACAAGTGAAAATTAAGGGAATTTGTCACCAGTACACTTACACTAAAAATAGATCTGTTCTTCAGGCAGAAAGAAAAATGATCACTGATAGAGGCTTATAAATGCGAGAAGGAATGAAGAGCAAAGAAAAGTGTAGATATATGAATAAATTCAAATGAATACTTTGCAGAAAAATGGTAACACAGCAGGTCTGAAACTGCTATCTCTAGAAAGATCTGATTTCAAGGTTGATCCCTGGCTGGCATTTGGGAACTTGACTGGTAAACAGTTCCCTACACTGATATAAACTTTTCCTAAATGATAAAGATGGCTCACTATGCCTGGGATGTTTGTACAAACAATAAGGCTCATTCTGAACACCAGCTTTCTTTCTGGGTGTCTGGAATTTTGGAAGCTGTTAGGCAGAGCATAACCACATAAGTAGAACCCAATAAAAATTTTAGTCACTGAGTCTCTAATGGGCTTCCCTGAGAAGAAACATCATACACATGTTGCTGATTTAACATCAGAAAACAATTTAATGTAACTTCTCAGATTAAGAGATTAAAGGAAAAAATCAAAGGATGATCTTAATGTGGGCAGAAGAGTACATCAGGATAAACAGAGACTTACACAGAAACAAAAAATTACAGATAATACTAAGAAACAGGAAAACATGGCCCAGACTAATGAATAAACTATAAAACAGAAGAAGAGGAAGAACTTGGAACAACTAAGAAAGGATGTCAAAACAAATATCATGAATCAACTTAATGAAGTGAAGGAAGAGACAAAAGATATTAAGAAGACAGTGATGCAACATACTGAAAAAAATTGTAAACTTACATAGAAAGTAATCTGATGGTGAAGAATGACACAATGCAAGAAATAAAAAATATGCTGGAAGCACATAACAGCAGATTTTAACAGGCAGAGTAAAGAATAAGTGAAATAAGTGAATAAGTGAAATAAGTGTCAAAGACAGTATATTAGAAATAAGAAAGATAGTAGAAAAGATAGATAAGAAAATAGAATAAATCCAGCAGGGAATCAGGGGTTTGAATGACAACATGAAATACACAAGCATATGCTTTATAGGAATCTTAAAGGAAGAAAAGAAGGGAAAGGGGGAAGAAGGAGTATTGGAGGAAATAATGGCTGAAAATTTCCCAACTCTATTGAGGACATAGCTGTTCATGGTCAGGAAGCATAGCACACATGAAACAGTATAAATCCTAACTTGCCTACCCCAAGGCATACACTTATTAGATTGTCCAATGCTCAGTACAAAGAAGAAAGTACTGAAAGCAGCAAGAGAAAAGAGATCCATCACATACAAGGGAAACACAATAAGATTAACTGCTGATTTCTCAACTGAAACCATGGAAGCAAAAAGTCAGTGGCATGGCATAGTTAAGGTGCTAAAAGAAAAGAATCTGTCAGGCAAGAATTCTGAATCCTGGAAGGGTGGCATTCAAAAATGAGGGAGGGTTCAAAATTAAGATAAAGAGAAATTAACACTGTTTGTCAACCAGAAAACTGCCCTTCAAAAATGTTACAGGGAGATCTGCAGGTTGAAAGGGAAAAGGAGACGGTTTGAGGAGATTTTAGGAAGGAGGATAATTGGTAAAAATAACTAAAAATATAAAAAGAGAAGTAAAAACAACCTATGACATACATTACTTACTAATGTAAGTAACCCCTTGACAATAATAACATTGAATGATAATGGATTAAACTCTCCAATCAAGAGACACAGATTGCCAGAATGGATAAGGAAATATGACTCATCTTCATGTTGTCTACAAGAAACTCACCTTAAGCCCAGGGATGCAAGGAGGTTGCAAATAAATAGTTGGAAATCTGTTTTACTTGCAAACAATAACCAGGAAATGGCAGGAGCAGCTATATTAATATCAGACAAAATAGACTTTAAATGCAAAACTATTTTAAGAGAAAAAGAAGTACACTGTATATTAATAAAAGGGGTAATTTATCAAGATGAAAAAGCAATCATAAACATTTATGCACCTAACCATGGTGCCTCAAAATACATGAAGCAAACATTGGAAAACATAAGTGGAGAAATAGATGAGTCTACAATTATAGTGGGGAAATTTAACACACTGTTATTGCCATTAGACAGAACATCTTGAAAGAGGGCTCATAAAGAAATAGAGACCGCAAATAATATGTTAGAGGATCTTGACCTAATATACATTTACATAACATTACATGCAAATACAGCGAGATATATATTCTTCTCAAGCACACATAGATTATACTCCAGGATAGACCACATGCTATCCCACAGAACAACTTTCAAATGAATTCAGAAAGATTGAAATTATAAAAAGTAATTAACCTGACTGCAATGGGATGAAGCTGGAAACAGTAAGTGGCAGAGAACCAGAATAGAAGGAAACTTCCTCAAAATAATAAAGGGTATATATGAAAAATGCACAGCTAACATCATATTCAATAGCTAAATGCTGAAAGCTCTTCCTATAAAGTCTGGAACAAGATAAGGATGTACTCCGTCACCGCTCTTATTTAACATTGTGCTAGAAGTACTAGCTCAAGGAATTAGAAAAGAAAAAGATATTAAAGGCATCCAAATTGGAAAGGAATAAGTAATAATTTCACTATTTGTAGATGACATTATTCTATGCATAGAAAGCCCAAGATATTTACAACAAAGCTTCTAGAACTGATAAATGAGTTCAGTAAAATGGCAAGTCAACACACAAAAATCAGTGGCATTTCTGTACATTAATAATGAGCAGTGTGAGGAGGAAATCAATTTAAAAATTCCATTTACAATAGCGACTAAATGAATCTAATACCTAAGAATAAACTTAACTAAAGATATGAAGGACTTGTATGCAGAAAATTACACAATGTTGTTAAGAGGAATAAAAAAGAACTAAATAATGGAAGAATATTCCCTGTTCATGGATTGGAAGAATAAACCTTCATTAATATGTCTGTCTAACCTAAATTGATTTACAGATTTAATGTAAACACAATATAAATTAAAACTGTTTTTTACTGATTTGGAAAAGCTAACTATGAAATTTATTTGGAAGGGCAAAGGGCCCCAAATAGCCAAAGACATACTGAAAAAGCAAAACAAAATTGGAGGAATCACACTGCCTGACTTTAAAACATACTACAATGCTACAGTGGTCAAAATTGTATGGTATTGTCACAAGGATAGATATACTGACCAATGGAACAAAAATGAGAGTTCTCATATAGATCCTTGCACATATGGGCAACTGATATTTGACAAGGCCACCAAGCCCACTCAAATGGCAGAAAATGGCCTCTTCAAAAAATGATGCTTGGAAAACTGGATATTCTTATCCAAATGACTGAGAGTGTATTACCATCCCATGCTCTATACAGAAATTAACTCAAAATGGATCAAAGATCTAAATATAAAAGCCAAGACATAAAGCTCCTAGAAGATAATATAAGGGAACAGCTATATGATCTTTTAGTAGGAAATGTTTTCACAAACTTTAAAACCAAAACCAGAGCAATGAAAGAAAAATGGACAAATGGGACTGCCACAAAAAAAACAAAACAAAACAAAACTTTTGCACTTCAACAGAGTTTGTCAAGCAAGGGGAAAGGCAGCATAGTCAATGGGAGAAAATATTTGGTAACCATCTATCCATTAGGGGCCAAATATCCAGCATATATAAAGAAATCCTACATCATGAAAATAAAAAAGACAACCCATTTAAAAAATGGGCAAGAGATTTGAATAAACACTTCTCTAAAGAAGAAATACAAATGACTAAAAAGCACTTGAAAAGATGCTCAACATAACAAGCTACTAGGGAAAATGGAATCAAAACTGCAATGAGATATTATCTTAAACCCATTAAACTGGTGGTTATTTTCAAAAATCTCACTTTGAAGTCTCTTAGCCATATAAACTCATTTGTCTTTATCTTTTCCCCCTTTTATTCAAAGTCTTTTTCCAGTTGCATCACCAGCTGGTGCTTGGTGGTAATCCTTCAATGCCAGGTAAGCTCTTCCCTGGGAGGCATGTCCCAGGCTGGGGTTAGGTAATGCATTTATATACTGAGTTTGGCTTAGAGAGAGGTCACATTTGAACAACAAGGAAGCTCCCAATAGGTTACTCTTAGGCACCCTACAACACCAGGTTAAGTTGCAATTTTAAGAGCAAAGTCTCATAACCATAGTTGTCAATATCAAGGGCCCATCAATGGACCATCCTTCTTCACTAGTCATTGAACCTGTACTTGTGGGATTGTTGCTGTTCCATTAGAGAATGTGGCAGCACTCCTTTGGATGGGAGTTCAATATTCTTTCAGTTGTTGTGTGAATCACTACCCACTGTAGCAATGCCCCCATGAACATTTCAACATATTTATATAACTTATATGTGTGTTCAGGTGAACTTTCTCCCATATATCTCCCAACACTGACACCCCACATCCATGACCCTTCTGTGCCACAGTTGTAACCCTTTTGTGATCTAAAACCTCTTCAAAAATGAAGCCAAGAATATTGCCAAATACAATGAAAAGTTTAAAAAAAGAGATTGGGATATTAAAAATAATGAAAAAGATTTTTAAAATTTTTAAAAATTAAAATAATTTTTTTTGACATTTTGCCTCTCATTACTGTGATATCTGTCAGGAGGTCATCAGAGAAGTAATGATTATGCACATCTCAGCAGGATATCATAGTCTGCCAAAGTGGATGCTACCCCAAATATTGGTGCTCTTGAGAATTCTGGAGACACCCAGGTCCTATGGTCATGGCAGATAGCTCAGGAGTTTGGTGCCTTGTCAATGGGCCCTACTTTGGAGATTGTGCTTCCGAGTGTGACAGAGTTGGATTCAGTTGTGACTTCTGTACACATGCTTCCCCTTCTGACCCTTTTGTTTGAACCTATAGTTGATGTTGGAGTTGGTAGGTATATGTCCAAGAAACTTGAATCTATGGGCTGCCTATGCGCCAGCTGGACCCTGAGCCTCAGTGGATTTGCGACACCTAATTTCCAGTTTGTTAAACTTAACCAGGATAACTAACAAGGAGGTGAGAATGGACAACCACCACACCTGGGAACCCAGAGAGCCTACAACTTCAAGCAAGAAAGTTGCATCCATCAGCCATATGGGATCAAAGCCCCCTCTCAATTATAAGTGGAGTGGACATCACCATCCCAGAATCCTCAGGACTGGAGAGCAAAATTTGGACTAGAGTGGACTTACTGGTATTGTACTATAGACTTATTGTGATTCTAGCAATAGAAGAAACTATATCATTTATGTGGAGACAGTGGCCACTGGAGGTGCTGAAGTCATGGAAAGGGAGGAAGAGGTGTAATAAGGGGGTATTTTCAGGACTTGAAATTGTCCTGAATCACTACCATAACCTATAGAATTGAGTGGGAGAGAGTGTAAACTACAATGTAAATTTTGGTCCATGCTTAGTGGCAACGTCCCAAAATGTGTTCACCAATTGCAATGAATGCACCACACTAATGAAATAAGTTGTTAATGTGGGGAAAAGTGGGAGGTGTGGGGAGTGAGGCCTATGGGAATCTCTTATATTTTTTTAAGTAGCATTTTATGTAATCTAAGTATCTTTTTTTAAATTTTATTTTGTACATTTAATAATTGAAAACAGAAACAGAAACTAAAAAGTAAACACAGATGAATAAATATATACATTTCTCAATTAAATGTAATGGATACATGCAAATTTTTTTCTAAGTATCTTTTAAAAATAAATTTTAAAAATATAAATAATACAAATATATATATATATATATATATATATAAATATAAATAAAAAACAAAACAAAAGAAAAAAAACTTCTCTACAAGTGTTGGAGAGGATGTGGTTTGTATTAATCAACCAAAAGTGGTGCTGATGCAAAGTAATAGAACTCTGTTGGCTTTTATTAGGGGTATTTATTTGGGTTAGAAACTTACAGTCACAAGGCCCTAAGGAGTTCAACTGAATGTACCATAAGAGGTACTTTCTCACCCAAAGTCATTGGCCACATGCTGGAGCAAGATGGTGGATGATGTCTGTGAGGTTTCACACTCCCTGCTTCCCCTTAAGGCTCCATGGTCCTAGCTTCTTCCAATCTCAGTTTTATTCTGGCGTAAGGCTCCTTTCTTCTTTCCCCATGGCTCATTTCGTTCTGGGCTCAGCTGCTCAGGTCTTTTCACAAGATTAGCTGTAGACTATCAGGCTCATCTCTCTTCCTGGGACCTCTGTCATGACTAATGAGCTGTCTCTATTCCTCTGTGCTCTTCTCTTTGTGTTTACTTCTGTTTGAGCATCTGTTTTATCCCCAAGAGGGCTATGACTCGATGCTGAGTCACACTCTAATGATGTGGTTGGACAGAGCCCTAATCTTAACGTAGTTTAATCAGGCATCTCAGTTGAATTTCATATCATCAAAGGGTGATCATGTCAGAGGAACCAACCAGTTTACAAACATAATTTATATTTCTTTTTGGAATTTTTAAAAAATATCAAAATGTTACATGGAGGAAAGGGAACACTTATCCACTGCTAGTGGGAATGTAGAATGGTACAGTGATTGTGGAGTCCAGCTTGGTGGTTCCTCAGAAAGCTAATTATAGAACTGCCATTTGATCCAGCAATCCCACTTCTGGGTATATATGCAGAAGAAATAAAAGCAGGGACACAAACAGGTATATGCACACCAATATTCATAGCAGCATTATTCACAATTGCCAAAAGTTGAAAGCAGAACAAATGTCCATCAACAGATGAATGGGTAAGCACACTGTGGTATATACATACAACGGACTATTACTCAGCTAAAAGAAGGAATGCGGTATTAATACATGGGATAGATGAATCTTGAAGACCTTATGTTGATTGATGTAAACCAGGCAATAAAGGACAAAATATTATATGACCTTACTGATATGACTTAAGCAAATTGAGCAGACCCAAAGCACTAGTCAGGAAGATAATTTATCAGGAGACAGAAAGGTAGTAGAGGGTGGTGATCTGATGCCCATATGGGCAAAATCTATGATAAGTGGAATAGTGTGGTTGAGCAGTGGATGGGCATGAAAGTGTTGCAGTGATGTGATTGGGTTCAGTGGTGCTGGTCTGTGGTGGAAGTGAGTGGAGGTTGGGCTGGACTCTGCATGGAACTTGAGGAAAGTTGGGGTAAGGAGCAAGTGAACTGTGGGAATTTGCAGGTCTATGGTTCAAATTACAATGCTGAGAATGTTTAGGTAAATCTGACAGTGGAGGATTACTGGTATAGGCCATTGGGTGTGCGATGAAAGGGGACATGCTTCTCTGAAATATGTAAGTGTTCATCTTGTTATACTGTGTTATCTCAGTTGGTGGAGACTGACAAAATAAACAAGAAAATAGTAAACTCCCATTCTGGAGAGTCCTGCTATTTTCTCTACTAGGTGGACATGAATCCTTTGAGAAGATAGACTGTTCCAAATAAAAGAAAACAAACCAATATGTAAAGCCCTCAATATTATTGCAAGTAACTATGACTCTTATTCTTCAAAAATTGAAATTTAGTTGTTACCATGTGTTCCAAGGGGAGGAAGAAAGAAGAATAGAATATAGATGAAACATAGGGCATTTTGGGGCCATTAGAATTGTTCTGCGTGATCTTGCAATAATGGATAGAGTTTATTTAAAAAGTTGTCAAAACATATAAAAGTGTACAGTCCAAAATGTAAACCATAATTTAAACCATTGACCATGCTTAATAGCAATGTTGCAATATTTGTACATCTGCTGTAACAAAAGTACCCTGTGCATGTAAAATATTACTAATACATGATAGTGGAAAAGGGGGAAGGCATTGATTATATTAGAATCTCCTATAGTTTCTTTGTGACTTTTCTGTAAACTAAAGCTTTTTTAAAGAGGAAAAAAAGACATTGGAGAAATATACAGAAGAAAATGTCACTGTATATACAAAAAATCAGATTTTACAGTGATGAAAGACACAATGTTTAAAACTTTTTTATATTATTGCAATTTTATTATTTTTGTAATTTATTCATTTTAAACTATTATTTCATTTCCTTATTAATATTCTTTTGTTATTTTGTTGGCTACATTTTTGGAGTGGTTTTGGATCACAGGAGGGCCACAACTGTGAAAGGGGAGGATCACTGTTGTGGGTTGTCAATTATGGGGGATATATGGGTAGAGGTGCACTTGGGGCATGCCTCTAAAGCATATGAATATGTTCAAGTGTTCATGGGGTGTTTCAGTGGGTGGATACCCACACAATAATGGAAAGGATATTGAATTCCCATCTTGCGTAGTTCTGTTGTATTCTTTAATAGCATGGTAAGACTCCCCCAAGTACATGGGTAATGTCTAGTGAATGAAGAGACACCATTATGCCAGGCCCTTGATATTGAAGTTTGTGCTTATGAACATTTCCTTGTGAAATTGAAACTTAGACTAGTATTAGATATTGCCTAAGATTTACCTCCTGAAGCCTCTTTTTTGCTGAAATGTGGCCTCTCTCTAAGCTAAACTCACCATATACATGTCCCAGCATGGGACATAACTCCCAAGGATGCATCTCCCTGGCACCAAGTGAGTATTACCCAGCTCCAACTGGCAATGCATCTGGAAACAGACCTTGACCAAAAGGGGGAAATATTAAATACAAACGAGTTTCTAGGGCTAACAGATTTCAAAGTGACTCAGGAGTCCTTTCTAGAGATTAAACTTGGGCATGTCTCAGCAGGATCTCATTGACTGACACAGGAAAAAATGCCCCAAACACTGGGCTCCTGAGGACTGTAGAAATATCTGTACACTATAGGCAAGGCAGATAACTCCAGGAATTTAGCACCCTGTCAGTGGGCCTTACTTTAGAATTTATGCTCCTCAATGTATCAGAGTAGGACCCATTTATAGATTTCCTATGTATGAGTCTTCTGCCCCTTTTATCTGAACCTATAATTAACACTATACTTGTTAAATATATGTCCCATAGTCTTAAATCTTTGGATATGCCAGTTGAGCCCTGAATCTCAGCAGAATTGCAACCATTATGTTTCAATTCATTACACTCACCCAGGACAAAAACAAGGAGATGATGATGGACAATGCTCACCCCAAGGAACAGAGAGAGTCTGAAACTGCAAGCAAGATAGTTGCATCCATCTGTCCCATGGGACCTAAGCCCCCTCTCAGTTAGAAACAAAGGGAGCATCAATCATCCCCAAATCCTCAAGATTAGGGAATGAATAATGGGCTAAATTAGACTTATTATTATTCTATTATAGTCTTATTATTATTCTAGCAATGGAAGAACTTTTATTATTGATATAAAGGCAATGGCATCCAGAGGTTCTGAAGGGAGGGAAATGGAAAAATTGGTGTAATATAGGGGCATTATCAGGACATTGGAATTGTCCTGCATGACATTGCAGTGACAGAAATAGGCCAGTATATATTTTGTTATAACCTAAAAAATTGTGCAGGGCAGAGTGTAAACTCTAATGTAAACTAAAGTCCATGGTTAGTAGCAGTGCTTTAATATGTATTCATCAATTGTAACAAATGTACCATACTAATGAAAGATGTTGTTAATGTGGGAAACTGTGGAAGGGGGAGGGGTTGGGTCATATAGGAAGCCCTATATTATTCATGTAACATTTATGTAATCTAAAGCTTCATTTAAAAAAAAGACACTGGAAGAGCATAAAGAACACATTGAAAACCTCAAAAGGAAAGTAACAGAGCTTATGGGAATGAAAAACAAAGGATGAGATAAAAAAACACATTATATAAAATAAACATTATGCTAAGTGATGGTTAGACACAATGCATGATTCCATTCATATAAAATGCAATTAATCAATTTATAAAGAACATATTAGATTTGTGCTTATGTAGGACTGGAGTAATGAAATTGTTCTAAACTTTTGTGGTGATGAATTCACAACATTTTAATTATACTAAAATCCATTGATTATAAACTTTGAATAAATCATATGGTATGTGAATATATCTCAATAAAACTACTTAGTAAATAAATAAATGTGCAAGGATATCCAGAAATAGCAGATATGTACAGCAGAGGAAGCATAGAGAGATTTAGAGGTGAAGAATTTTGTTGATTCCTTGTTTGTCTGTTCTTTGTTTATTATTATTCTTGAAATAATGAAAATGCCCTAGTAATGATTTAAGCGATGAATGCACAAGTATGTGATTATACCAAATACTATTGATTGTACACTTTGGTTAAATTGCATATTTTGTTAATATATATCAATATAATTGATTCATTTAAAAAAAATTATGTTCACAGGTCAGTCCACAACACAACGCTGTGATGAAAATGAGAGCCACTGAGTGTACACTATGGATGGTTTGTTTGTACAAGGCAGGGGGCTATATAACAAAGTGAATCCTCTGATGAAAGATGGACCATGGTTAACTGTATCAAAATGAGAATGTTCTCTCATGAAATATAATACATATACAATATTAATACATGGTGTTAATAATAGGTTAGTTTGTGGGGAAAATACTCCAAATAGACGCTATGGACTATTGATAGCAGCAACATTATGACAATATTCTTTCATGATTTGTAACATTGTGTCACAACAATGTAAAGTGGTGGTAAAGAGATGTATGGGAATCCTGCATGTTATGCATGATTGGTTTTTTAACTCACAACTTCTCAAATAAACAAGAACTAATTTTGTAGCTAAAAATTTAAATTTTGAAGAAGATTTTTAACCCATAATTAATCAATACATATTTCAAATTAAGTGCAAGAATGAAGAATATTTAGAAGCTATATCTCTACCTTTTTGAGGATTATGCTTCCATAATACTTTATGTTTTAATAGTGTTTTAGAGTTTATCAACTATGTACCCATCTATTCTCATTTGTGCTTCACAAATGAAAGTAAGATAGGCTAGGAAAATGATGGTGAAACCCTGAGGCCTGTGGTATGGGTTCAAATGCAATTTTCATTCTTTATATCATACCACACACTTTCAGCTCATTTCCGTCGCAAAAAACAAAGCATTCTATTGACCCTGTGTGCTATTTTCTCAGGCTGTAGGTGACAGATTAAAAGTTTCATTAGATGTGGTCATGGCAAACATGCCAACAGGCTATAACCAAAAGCAATTGTTTCCTTCAGGCATGAAGTCTGCAGTGGTCCTGTAAGAAAGTAGGTACAGGCATAACCTCCTCTGGAGTGGATACAGAGTTCTGGCAATGTCAGTGTGTCAGCACCACCCCTGGGTCTGACACTTGATGATTTGAGAGACATTAAGTTTAGACTAATCCAAAGAAACACCCCAGAATATAGAAATGGGTTTGTTGTAGCCTAAGCATTATGGTTAATTTTAAAGAAGATTGAACAATTCCATTTGCTAAGTCAGGTTGTGGGGTCTGGTTGGCAATCTTACATTTTAGGTTTCTGAACCAAGACAGGTTGGGCTTGGGTCCAAGAGCCCACCTAAGTCATTTGTAGCAGGTCATGGTGTTTGTATGGTCTCAGAAAGAGCAAGGAAGGTAAATCCCAATGATGTAATGGTTTGATGTGGCCAGTTGAATGCCTTCTCCATAGTTTGATCCTTTATAACTTACCTAATATTTTTCTATAGATCCTCTTCCCCTGAAACCAGATCCTAGCATTTGTGTGATTCATGCAAAATCTATTACATGCTATCCCAAGGTTTGTGTTTTCTCCAAACTGCATTTTAATAACATTTGATTGCTGTTAGGAGCAACAGATATTTTTCTAGCTTATGCTATATTACTTTTTTCTCCCAAAAATAATTTCATGCATTTTGCTGAAGAGTAATATATATACAAATTTGAATGAAAATATCATAAGAAGAGTATTCTAGTTCTTTCATTTTATCATTGTTAAAGAATATTTTATTACTTTCTATAACCAAACCCATGTAGATAGGACCCTTTTCTTTTTTAACCCCAAAGAATACCACTAAATATCACCACAAAAATGTGTAGTTCATTGGAAGAAGTACTCAGAATCAGAAGTCTCCTCTGAGTTTACATTTAGCTGTGTGACTTCAAGCAAACCATTCTAAACCCTCTGTGCCCCAGTTTCCTCATTTATTAAAAGAGAACTTATCAATAAAAGGGATATGATCTCCAGCTCTGATTCCATGACTTTTATCCACAAAACTTGGGTAATAGGGTCAAATTCTAGAACTGTTGTGCCCAATAACATAGCCACTAACCACATGTGGCTACTGAGCCTTTGAAATATGGCTAGTCCAAGTTGAGATGTTCTATAAATGTAAAATATATACCAGATTTCCAAGAAATAATATTAAAATATACTATTTATATATGAAATATAAATTCACAATTTTACATTGATTATGTATTAAAATGATAATACATTTAGGCATACTGGCTTAAATTAAACATATCAAAATTAATTTCTTCTATTCTTTTTTGCTTTTTTCATCACCAGAAAATCTATATAAGGAAATGTACAAATTAAGAAGAAACTTTCAAGGGGATCTAGCAAGATGGCATCAGTTTAAGTGGGCATTCACCATCTCTTTTGCAAAAAACAGCTGAGAAGAGGCACGATCCTGCTTAAGTGAGCTGTTTTGGGAATCCACAGAGTAGGAGGCTTCAGGGCAACGATCTGGAGGGAACTGGACAAAGATATAAAAAGCCCAAGGGAAAACTATGGGTTTTTTGCCCTGGTGGCTGGAAACAGCGGGCAGCTAAGCCACACCCTCAAGGCTAAAACCTACAAGCCCCTACTCCCACCAGCCACTGAGTGGGAGCGAGCTGTCTCTGGAAGTAAGAGTGTTCTGGCAAAGGTTAGAAAGGGGTTTCCTTTCTGTGGGTTTGGTTACCCGGACCCCATTGAACTTTAAGGAGTATATCAGCTGGCAAGAGGCGCCCTGGGAAGATGGGGGAGGCAAATATGCTTAGGCAGCCTGGTTTGTCTAGTTGACCTTTTAATTCATTCTAAACCTTTTAATTCACTCTAGCTATTTTTCTCTATTCAGTTTTTTATTTCATTGTTTATCTGGGAAAGAAGAACTTAGGTTGGTAGAGGGTAGAGACAGGTAATTGACTAGTCCTATGATGAAAATTATCAAAATTCCAACTCCCCTAAGGGAAGCAGGCAGTAAGAAGTGCTTAATAACCTTCCAAGGACCTATTTATTGTACCCTGGAAGGAGGGGCAGGTCTGGAAGAGGGTTGAGATTCATTTCTATGTGACGAGTTTAGATAACAGTGTCCCATTTGAATTTCAGAAGGGAATTCAACCTGACCAGGAGAGGTAAGAGAGGATCTGCACACAGAAGCTATCATGTCCTACTGCATGGGAGAGAAAGCAATAAGAATAGAAAGGGGACAATGACAGACAGGCTGCTAATCAGCAGGAATCTACCCAACTGCAAAGAGTCAGACCTGCCCTAGGGAAAGTGACTGGATAGCTCTCTAGCTAACTGATCCAATGAGAACATTTAGCTCAGTGGAGGAGTGTCCACTTTGAATATATGAAGTCCCTGGTTTGATTCCTGGGTCTCCTTAGAGTAATGATCTACCTGGTTATCAAACAGCCAGCTGATACTTTAGGGCAGGGAAAACATAGACATTATTTTTGTATTAGCTTTTCTTGGGTCTCTTACTTTTCTTAAAAATAAAGTTTCCTTTTTAAACTTTTTTAAAATTAGGTGCTGCTGTCTTCTTTCTTGTTTACTGTGTTTCTGCCTTCCTGTTTCCCCTCTTTGTGTATTCCAGTTTTGCCTACTTATGCTATTTCTTTACTTGCCTTCATCTTCCTATCTTCTGCTTTCTGTTTTTGTTCTTACATTACACCTCTCTTTTTCTAGTCTTCAACTTTTCTTCTTTTCATTTCTACCTCCTCTATTCTCTGTTTTCTTTCTTTTTAAACTATTTTGCTTGTTGTCTTTTCTTTTCTCTTTCCCTTACTTCTTATCATTCAGGCCTTTTAATTCATTCTAGCTATTTTTCTCTATTCAGTTTTTCATTTCTTTGTTTGCACCCCACTTCTTTATTCTTATCCCTCTGCACTTCTTACATAAGTTAATTATTCATTTTCCTAGGTCTTATAAGGTTCCTCTTTTACAGGTTACTATTATTGTTACTATTATCCTTTTTCTCTTCTTACTTCTTTCCCTTTCCCTGGCCCTAATCTTTTCCATTCAAGGGAACATAGACAACAACAAGGAAATAGAAAAAGAGGAAAAAAGTGTCAAAGAGAAAACTTACCACATACACAAAAACAGCAACTAAATAAAACCCTAGAGTAGAGACACTAATCAACTGCATAAACCCATCAAGATAAAGAGATGTATGCCCAAACACCAAAAAAAATTATAAAACTTACAGGAAGAAATGGACCAGTCCAATGAACAAATGAAAAACCAGGATGAGATGCAGAACATGGAGCAAGTAACCAGAGTTGACTAAAAAATATCATTAATCAACTTAATGAAGTGAAGGAAGAGATTAAGGATATTAAGACACTGGAAGAACATACTGACAAAATTGTAAACTTACCTAAAAATGTAACGGATATGATGGTAATGGCACAATCCAAGAAAGCAAGAATACACTGGAAGTACATAACAGTAGATTTGAACAGGCAGAGGAAAGAATTAGCGATATAGAAAACAGTACATCTGAAATCAAACATAGAGTAGAATAGATGGATAAAAAGATAGAAGAAATCCAGCAGCAACTTAAGGATTTCAATGGCAAAACAAAAGGCACAAACATATGCATTATAGGCATCCCAGAGGGAGAAGAGAAGGGAGAGGGGACAGTAGTAGTGGTGTAGGAAATAATAGCTGAAAAATTCCCAAACACATTGAGGGAGATGAATGTACATGTCCAGGAAGTGCAGTGAATTCCAAACAGTATAAAATCCAAAAAGCCTACTCCAAGACATGTGCTTGTGAAATTGTCCAATGATCAAGACAAAGAGAGAATACTGAAAGCAGCAAGGGAAAAGAAAACTATCACATACAAGGAAAGTTCAAAAAGACTAAATGCTTATCTCTAATCTGAAATCATGGAGGCAAAATGGCAGTGGCATGACATAAGGTGCTAAAAGAGAAAAAAAAAGACTTCCAGCCAAAAATTCTCTAGCCAGCACAGCTGGCATTAAAAAATGGAGAATTCAAAATCTTCACAGATAAACAGAAATTAGGAGAGCATGCCAATAAGAAAACTGTCCTTCAAGAAATACTAAAGGGAGTTCTGCAGATTGAAATGAAAACAAACAAACAAACAAAAAAAAAAAACAGGAGAGAAAGAAACAAAGATGGACACTATATATGAGTAAAACGGGTAAAGTTTCAAGAAGAAAGAACAATCATAAACATTTATGCACGTAACCAGGTTGCCTCAAAATACACCAGGCAAACACTGGAAAAACTAAATGGAGAAATAGATGTCTTTACATTCATTCATAGTGGAGTACTTTAATACACCATTATCACCATTAGACAGAACATATCAACAGAGAATCAAGAAAGAAACAGACATTGAATAATACATTAGAGGATCTGAACTGAATAGATATATACAGAACACTACACCCAAATACAGCAGTATATACTTTCTTCTCTGGTGTTCATTCTCTAAGACAGATCACATGCTAGGCCACAGAACAACTCCCAATAAATTCAGAAAGATGGAAATTATACGAAGTGATTTCTCTGAATACAATGGAATGAAGCTGGAAATCAGTAAGGGACAGAGAACCAGATTAGGTACAAGGATATGGAAGTTAAACAAAACACTCTTAGACTAACAGTGGGTCAAAGGGGAAATTACAAAAGAAATCAGTAACTACCTTGAAATGAATGAAAATGACAACACAACTTATCAAAATATATTTTTTCTTGAAACTTTACCCGTTTTACTCATATATAGTGTCCATCTTTGTTTCTTACAATAGTTTTGCTTTTAAAGTGTATTAGAATAGCTATTTCTGCCCTTTTTCAGTTGTTTTTGCTTGTAAAATTGTTTTCCAGCCATTCACTTTCAGTCTCCTTTAATCCGTGGGTCTAAGGTGGGTTTCTTGTAGATAGCTTATAGATGGGCCATATTTCCTTATCCATTCTGCCAATCTGTGTCTCTTGACTGCTGAGTTTAATGCATTAACATTCAGGGATATTACTGTCAAGGAATTACTTACATTAGCCATATTTTATTTGGGTTTATGTATGCCATATGTTTTTTTTTTTTTATCTTTTTTTTATTATTATTTTTTCTTATACTCTCCTCCAATTCTTTCTGATCAGAGGGGAAAATTCATAGACATAAATACATATATCAAAAAAAGAAGAAATAGCTAAATTTGATGAGTTAACTGCATACCTAGAGATATTAGAAAAAAGAACAACAAACCAACCCCAAAGGAAGTGAGGGAAAGAGAAAAGAAAAGACAATAAGCAATAGTTTGAAAAGAAAGAAAACAGAGTATAGAGGAGATAGAAATGAAAACAAGAAAAATTGAAGACTAAAAAAAGAGAGGTGTAATGTAAGAACAAAAACAGAAAGCAGAATATAGGAAGATGAAGGCAAGTAAAGAAATAGCATAAGTGGGCAAAACTGGTATACAAAAAGAGGGGAAGATTAGAGCATAAGTAATTGAAAAAGAAAAGAAAAAAGCACTAGGAAAAATAAACAAAACCAAAAGGTGGTTCTTTAAGAAGATCAATAAAATTGACAAAGCCTTAGCTAGACAAATAAAGAAAAAAAGAGAGAAGATGCAAATACATAAAATAAGAAATGAGTAAGTGAATACCACCACTGACCCCACAGAAATAAAGACTATCATCAGAGAATACTTTTTAAAAATTGTATACCAACAAGAAGAAAAATTTAGAGGAAATGGACAAATTCCTAGAAACACACAAGCAGCCTACATTTATGAAAGAAAAAAGTGATGAACTCAACAGACCAATCAGGAGTAACAAGATTTAATTAGACTTCAAAACCCTCCCAATTAAGAAGATCCCAGGACCAGACTTCACAGCTGAATTCTACCAAACATTCCTGAAAGAACTAACACCAATCCTGCTTAAACTCTTCCAAAAAATAGAAGTAGAAGGAGCATTGCCTAACTCATTCTATGATGCCAGCATTACCCTAATACCAAAGCAAACAAAGATGCCACAAGAAAGGAAAATTACAGACCAATCTCTCTAATAAACCAGATGCTAAATCCCCCTCCCCAAAATACTTGCTAATCATTTTCAAGAACACATGAAAAAAATTATATACCAAGACCAAGTGGGTTTCATCCCTGGTGTGCAAGGATGGTTCAACAAAAGACAATCAATCAATGTAATCCACCACATAAACAGATGGAAGAAAAAAAATAACATGATCACCTCCATAGATGTAGAAATATCATTTGACAAAATACAACACCCTTTCCTTATAAAAACACTACAAAGGATAAGAATAGAAGGAAACTTGCTCAAAACATGATAAGAACATCATATACAATGGTGAAGCCCTAAAAGCTTTCCCTCTAAAATCAGGAACGAGACAAGGAAGTCCACTATCACTGCTTTGTGTTAGAAGAACTTGCTTGAACACTGAGGCAAGAAAAAGATATAAAAGAATCCAAATTGGAAAGGAAGAAGCAAAAATTTCCTTATTTGCAGATGATATGATCCAATACATGGAAAGCCCTGAGAAACCTACAGCAACACTTCTAGAGCTTAGGAATGAGTTCAGTAAAGTTGCAGGCTATGAGATCAATGCACAAAAATCAGTATCATTTCTGTATATCAATAATGAGCATTCCGAGAAGGAAAACAAGAAAAAAAAAAAAAAAACCATTTACAATAGCAACTAAATGAATAAAAAACCTAAAACCTATGAATAAATTTAACTAAAGATGTAAATGAGTTATACACAGAAATCTACAAAACACTATTAAAAGAAATCAAAGAAGACAAGTAGATGGAAAAATATTCCCTATTCACGGATGTGAAGACTAAACATCATTAAGATATCTATCCTACCCAGACTGATGTACAGATTTAATCCAATCCCAATAAAAATCAACACAGTATTTCTTACCCAATTGGAAACAGTGACTATGAAACTTATTTGGAATGGCAAGAGGTGCTGAATAGCCAAAGACATACTGAAAAAGAAAAATGAACTCAGAGGAATCACACTACCTGACTTTAAAACATACTACAAAGATACAGTGGTCAAAACTTTACAGTACTGGCATGAGGATTAGACATACTGACCAATGGAACCAAATTGAGAGTTCTGATATAGATACTCACATATACAGTCAACTGATATTCAACAAGGCCCCAAGCTCACTCAACTGGGAGAGAATGGTCTCTTCAATGAATGGTGCTTGGGGAACTGGATATCTAGATCTAAAAGAATGAGAATGGAACACCATCTCATATTTTAAACAAAAATCAACTGAAGATGGATCAAAGATCTAAATATAAGAACCAAGACCATAAAAACCTTGGAAGATAATTTTTGGAAGCATCTACAGGACCATGTAATAGGAAATGATTTCATGAATTCACACCCAAAGCACAAGCAGTGAAAGAAAAAATAGGTAAATGGGACCTCCTCAAAATTAAAACCTTTTGCACCTCAGAGGAGTTTGCCAAGAAAGTGAATAGACAGCCTTCCCAATGGAAGAAAATATTTGGTAACCATATATCTGATAGGAGCCTAATATCCAGCATATATAAAGAAATTCTATATCTCAAAAATAAAAAGTCAAAAGCTCATTTTAAAAATGTGCAAGTGATTTGAGTATACACTTCTCCAAAGAAGAAATCCAAATAACTAAAAACATATGAAAAGATGCTTAACATCATGAGCTATTATAGAAATGCAAATCAAAACTACAATGAGATATCATCTTACACCCATTAGACTGGAAGCCATTGAAGAAACAGAGGACTATGAGTGTTGGGGAGGATATGGAGGAGCGGAAACCCTCATCCACTGCTGGTGGGAATGTAGAATGATCCAGCCATTGTAGATGACATTTTGACACTTTCTCAAAACTAACTATAGATTTGCCATATGATAAAGCAATTCCACGGCTTGGTATATATAAAGAATTGAAAACAAGGACATAAATAGATATATGCAAACCAATGTCTTAGTGCCATTATTCATTGTCAAAAGTTGGAGTTAACCCAAATGCCTATCAATAAATGAATGGATAAATAAAATGTGGTATTTACATTCAATGGAATATTACTCAGCTGTAAGAAAGAATACAGTACTAACATGCATGATAACATGAATGAATCTTGAGAGCCTTATGTTGAGTAAAGCAAGCCAGGTACTGAAGAACAAATATTACATGACCTCTCTGATATGAATTAAGCAAATAGAGCAGACTCAGACAGCTAGAGTCTGGAAGATAGGTTTACAAGACTAGAAAGGGAGAAGGTTGTGAGCCAACGCCCACATGGGTGAAATCTATGATAATGTGGAAGTGAGTAATTGTGCAGTGATGGGATATGACAGGGGTGTAGTGATAATATTGGGTTGGGTGGTGCACACTTGACAGGGGGGTAGGGTGGTGAGGATCGTTTGGAGGGTCCTTGGAATGGGGAAGGGTTGGGAGAGGGAGCAGCTGAACACAGTGGATTGGTGAGTATGAAGGTGAAACTACAATGTTGAGAAAGATCTTTTGGAAATATGATGAGGAAGGGTTATTGGTTAAAGGTGTTGGATAGGGGCGGGACATTCGAGGCAGGGCGTTTCTGGGGCTGTCTTCAAGAAAATGTGCGAGGGATCATTTTGTCATAGTGTGTTTTATCAGTGGGTGGAGACCCACATAATGAGTGGGAAGGATTTGGACTCCCATCCTGGGGAGGCCTGATATGTTCTCAGAGGAGTGGCTGTCTCCCAAGAGCAAGAGTAGTTCCTAATAGGGGCAGCCAAACCAGTATGACAAGCCCTCAATATTTTTTAAGTAACTATGAATCTTGTCCTTTAAGGAGTGAGGCCTGGTGGTTGCCGTGGGTCCCAAGGAGAGGGGGAGGGAGGAATAGAATAGATGGAATAGGGAGTATTTAGGGGACAATGGAAGTGTTCTGCATGATCTTGCAATGATGGATAGAGGCCATGTCAACTTTCATCAAAAATTTATAAAAGTGTATGGTCTAAAACATAAACCATAATGTAAACCATTGACCATGGTTAGTAGCTAAGTTTCAATATTTGTACATTGTTTGTAACAAATGTACCATCCACATATAAAAAGGTTATTAATATTGGAAGGAGGAAAACGGGGACGATGTTGGGTATATGGGAGTCCCCTATATTCTGTATATGACTTGACTTTGACCCAAAACTTCTTTGAAGACAAAATGAAAAAAAGTAAAACACTGGAGAAGAAATGGAAGAAATTACCACTGTACATACAGGACAACAGATATTACAATGATGAAAGGCAAAACATTGAAAAAATTTTTTAATATTTTTCATTATTTTTTAATATCCCAATTTTTAAATTTTTATATTATTTTAGTTTTGTTTTTTCTAAATTATTATGTATTTTATTGCTTATGTTTATACCTATCATTATTATTTCATTTTCCTATTAATTGTATTTGTTGATATTCTTGGCTATATTTTTTTTTAAGTTTTATTTTATTTATTTATCTCCTCCCTCCCCCACCTTTCTACTTGTGCTTGCTGTCTGCTCTCTGTGTCCATTTGCTGCACGTTTTTCTGTGTCTGCTTGTCTCCTTTTGCTGCATCATCTTGCTGCGCTAGCTCTCTAGGGGTGCAGGCCATCAGCTCTCCATGGATACAGGCTAGTTTTCTTGGCTTCACTTTTGAAGCCAGTTTTGGATCACAGAAGGGTTACAACTGTGGTAGCGGAAGATCATTGGTGTGGGGTGTCAGTGATGGTGGATACATGGGACTAAGTTCACCTGGGCATACATGTAAGTTATATAAATGTGTTCAAGTGTTGATGGGGGCATTGCCAAAGTTGGTAGAGATTCACACAATAACGAGAAGAATATTGAATTCCCATCCTAGGGAGCTCTGCCACATTCTCTAATGGAAAATCAACAATTCCCCTGAGTACAGGGGCAGCGACTAGTGAAAAAAGATGATCCATTGATGGGTCCTTCATTATTCACAATTATGTTTATAGGACTTTACTTCTGAATTTGCAACTTAGCCTAGTGTTGTAGGGTGCCTAAGAGTTACCTCCTGAGAGCCTCTATCTTCCTCAAATGTGGCCTCTCTCCAAGCCAAACTCAGCAAATAAATGCATTACCTTTGCCCCAGCATGGGACAAGACTTCTGGGGATGAGACTCCCTGGCACCAAGGAATTATTACCAAGCACGTGCTGGTGATACAACTGTAAAAAGACCTTGAATAAAAGGGGGAAACGGTAAAGACAAATGAGTTTATATGGCTAAGAGACATCAAAGTGAGTCGGGAGGTCATCAGAGAGGCAACACTTATGCATGGCTCAGCAGAATCTCATAGACTGCCAAAGTAGATACTAGCCCAAATAAAGGGGTTCCTAAGGGTTGTGGAGACACCCAGGTCCTTTGATCATGGCACATAGCTCTGGAGTTTGGTGCCTGGCCAGTGGGCCCTACTTTGGAGTTAGTGCTCCCGAGTGTGATAGAGTTGTGGCTTCTCTACATATGCCTCTTCTGTCCCTTCTATTCAAAACTCTAGTTGGTGGCTCAAGAGACTTGAATCTCTGTGCAGTCCATGTGCCAGCTGGGCCCTGAGCCTCAGCAAAGTTGCAACACCTGCTCTCCAATGCATTGGACTCACTGAGGACAACTAACAAGGAGTTGAGGTTGGACAACCAGCACAAGGAACTGAGAGAATCTATAACTGCAAGCAAGAGTCTCATCCATCAGCCATATGGGATTGAAACACCCTCTCAATTAGAACTGGAGTGGGCATCATCACAGAATCCTCAGGATTGGGGAATAGAGTGGACTTACTGGTATTCTACTATGGTCTTATTGGGATTCTAGCAATGGAAGAAAATATATCATTGATGTGGCGAACTTCAATTTTATCATTGATGTGGCAACAGTGATCACTGGAGGTGCTCAAGTCAGGGAGAGGGAAAATGCAGTATAATATGGGGATATTTTCAGGACTTGGAATTGTCATGAGTGATAGTGCAATGACAGATACAGGCCATTATATATCCTGCCATAAACTATAGAATTTAGGGAAAAGAGAATGTAAAAAACAATGTAAATCCATGCTTAGTGACAATGCTCCAAAATGTTTTCAGCAATTGCAAAGAATGTACCACACTATTGAAAGAAGTGGTTAATGTGGGGAAAAGTGGGAGGTGTGGGGAAGGGGCATATGTGAATCTCTTATTTTTATTTATGTAGAATTTTATATAATCTAGGTATCTTTTTTTATTATACCATCTTTATTTTTTTAAAGATAATTAGATTACATAAATTTTACACAAAAATATAGGGATTCACCTATGCCCCACTCCCACACCTCCCACACCCTCCCAAATAAGCATCCTTCATTATTGTGGCACATTCATTCCAATTGATAAATGTTTCCTGGAGCTTTGCCATTAAGCATGGACCATAGTTCACATTGTGGTCTACACTCTCTCTCACACATTTCTACATGTTATGTGATGATATATAATGGCCTGTATCTGTCATTGCAACGTCACTCAGGGCAATTCCCAAAGTCCCAAAAAAGCTCCCATATTACACCTGTTTTTCCCTGTTTTTCCCTCTCATTACCTCCAGTGGCCCCTTGCTCTACATCAATGTTGTGATTTATTTCATTGCTAGAATCACAATATGTCTACAGTAGAATACCAGTAAGTCCACTGTAGTCCATAGCTCTTCCCCAAATCCCGAGGATTCTTGGATGCTGATGTCCACTCCACCTCTAATTGAAAGGGGTCTTATATCCCATGAAGAAGATGGATGGGACTATCCTGACTGCAGCTGCAGACTCTCTCCATTCCCTGGGATGGCCGTTGTCCATCATCACCAAGCTAGTTGTCCTGGGTGAGCTCAACGAGTTTTAGAGTAGGTGTTGCAACTCCACCGAGGTTCTGGGCCCAGCTGGCACATGGACAGGCCGGAGACTCGAGTCTCAGGACGTACACCCACAAACTCCAATATCTTTTAAAAATAAATAAAAAATATGTTTTAAAAAAGAAGTAACTTTCACATCATCTGTTTGACATGGCTTACAAGGATTACAACACCCAAAACAGTTTGACAACAATTTTTTTCATCACCATAGTTCATCAGTATATTTGACAGTTTGCTACCCCATCTGGTAACATGTGCTCTGCTGCAATTAAACAGCTACTTATATTTGAGAGAAGCAAGGATTTAAAGGAGAATGCTACATGTTATGGACAAGAATTAGTGCTCAGATTTTTAAAAGGTTACAGAAAGTAATTTACTGAATTTACAGCTAAAAATAGTCTTCAAGGACATCATTTTACTTTTTTTAATGTGGCTACTAGAAAATTTTGAATTACTAATGCATCTCACAGTATGCTTCCATTGGGCAGTACTGTGGTAGAACATTTTTAAAAGTGGATGTTATTGAAATAGAACAAAGCATAAGTATGATATTGGCCTCTAAATACCCATTATTTAAAGAAATAATATTTCTTGATCCTTGATTCTGTGCACTCATGTAACTGTGACTATCTATCCATGTACCAAATTTAAAACATTTTGATGTTAGTAACACCTGAAAATATTATCAGAAATTTTATTACATTATAGGCTGAAATCAAATAAAACTCCAGGTATGTATTCACACAATATGGTCATTAATAATTTGTAAATCCATTGAGAAACAGAATGACAAAGAAGAAAATACATAATAGAGACTTTTAGTAAATAAATGGAATTAAAGGGAAATGTTTGTTTGCAGTGTCAAAACAAGAAAAGGCTTTGTTGGTTGTCATGGTCTCTGAGGAATATCTGTAGGATCAGGGGCACAGGTGTATGGAATAGCCAATACCTGGTTATAGACCCATGTTTAATGATGCTGAGTTGCAGATCCTGCTCTGAAGAGTATCTACCACTCAGGTCATCAGTGGGGTCTGGAACTGGAGACTCTGATTTGTCCAACACAGTATTATAGCCAAAGAAGAGTTGAGGTATAGAATTATCAGAAGCCATAAAAAATGCTCTGTGGTCACTAGGTGCCACTTTTCCCTTTTAATAGTGCTTTGTTTTCATTCATAGATTAATTTTCCAAGCTACATGAGACTTATGAGCGGTGTTTATGGCTTTTGTGCAGAGAATAAGTCTGTCTCTGGAAGTTCTGATTCAAAATATACACTGTGAGTTCTTAGATTAATCTACCTTTTGTGGTTTTCTTTTTTAGGGAATAATTTCTAAGAGGAGTCTGGAAAGATCTTTCCCAAACAATGCAAGACCTTTGGCTTTGGGGACTTGAGCAGATGTGGCCCAGTTAAAACAGACCTTAGAAAGAAAACCTGTTCAACCTGGAATATGCTTTCTGAACTTATTGCAATTGATAATGTTATCTATGTGTTGCTATTCATACAATCTTGAGTGTAGATTTGTCTTTTATATAATTTTATCTCTTTTCCAGTCCATTTGCTTTTGTCTGTGTATTAGTATTTTTAAACTTTGTGGTAAATAAAGAGTAAAATTAAACTATGTTTTATAACCAAATCCATCTGGTACCCCAATGGCATGTTTTTAGATTTTTACCTATTTGAGTAGATCTCTTCTGGAGGTCTTTTAATTTATTAGACCATTTTTTTTTATGTGAAGGAGTCTTCAAAGGATAAAATGTAATACAAATGATCTGATTACTACAAAGTACATATAGACTTGGATGAGTCCATTGAGCTGTAGGGTAGGAGTTGCAGCTCCACCTAGATTTCATGCACACCTGGCACATAGGTAGGTGGGAGGCTCCAGTCTCTGGAAGTATACCTAAGAAATTCCAGCATCACATGTAGGTTTGAAAAGAAGGGACTGGTGAACCATGTGCAGGGAGGACTTATTTGAGTCTAATTCTGTCACTCTCAGGAGCACAGATTACAAAATAGAACCCACTGATAAGGCATCAGTCTCTGGGGCTATCCCCCCTTATATAAGACCAGGGTGTCTCCGGAGCTCTCAGGAACCCCACTGAGTGGGGTGATAGGCACTTAGATGTTCTATGAGCTCCTACTGAGGTGTGCGTAAGAGTTACCTCTGGGATGATCTCCCGACTCTCTTTGAAGTCTCTTAGCCACTTGAACTCATTTGTCTTTACCGTTTCCCCCTTTTATTCAAGGTCTTTTTCCAGTTGTGTTGCCAGTTGGCACTTGGGAAAAGGTTTCAATTAGCAATAATCGTGCCTCGGATAAACCTCATTGGCTACGATACTGCCACTGCAAAAGGCTGCCAGTTGGCACTTGGTATTAATCCCTCGTTGCCAGGGAGGCTCATCCCTGGGAGTCATGTCCCACGTTGGGGGGGGAAGGTAATGCAATCATATGCTGAGTTTGGCTTAGAGAGAGGCCACATTTGAGCAACAAGGAGGCTCTCAGGTGGCAACCCTTAGGCACCCCACAACTGCAGGCTAAGTCTCATTTACAAGAGCAAAAACTCACAAGGGTAGTCATCAATTAAAAAAAAAAAAAAAAAAACAACAATGGGTCATCCTATTTTGACAGGCACTGTGCCTACACTCAGAGGACTATTGCTGCTCCCTTGGAGATTGTGGCAGAGCTCTCCAGGCTAGGAATTCAGATTCCCTCATTTATTGTGTGATTATCCACCCATCGTGACCCTACCCCATCCCCCGATCCTTTGAGGATCATTTTGATCCTCATATAGCTCTTTGATGTAGTAGAAAATGTTACAAAAATTTTCACTGTATCAATGACAGTGTATCTAGTTAGGGATGACATTGGACTTCAAGTAACAGAAAGCTCAAATAAAGAGTGACAAATTAAGGGTCTATAATACACACATCAAAGACCTGAGGCTTGAGAAATCCAGGGGTGGTATGGCAGCTCAGTCACATTGTTAAGGACTCATTCTTCTTTAATTTCCCCCACTATCATCAATGTGTAGCTTAATAAACATGGTAAAAGAATAGCTACTGGACCTCCAGGCACTGAATCCATATACCAGGCAGAAAGAATAGGAAAAGAATCAAGGGTGTAGTACAAGGGGAGTGTCAGAAGTGCCTTTAAAATGCTTTTACCGAAGTTTATCAAAAAAATGGAAAAGCTCCAAATTACTAGCTTAATGAATTTTCAAAAATTAAATATTTTTCAATTAAATATTTTGCAAAAAGTTATAGATACAATCACCTCTGATAAAATATATATATATTTATATATAAAATGTGTGAGATAAGATTCATTTTAAACAAAATCCAAATTAATAATATAGATAATTGAGAGTATGTCAAGTTCAATTCAACTCACTTAAATTACCAATTAGTAAGTGAACAAGGAGATCTAAGATATGACTTTACAAACAGTAGAGAGAAGGGTAGGAAGAGCCCAAAGAAAGATCCAAGGAATTAGTTGCTTAAAAACTTTGTTCTGTGTCTGGATGCTCAGTAGCACTTTTGGGATGGTGTTTGAGGTGAAACTGCTATCAGCCAAGGACAGATTGGAAAGGAAGAAGTACATGGGTGTGTGGAGGTGGGAGTCTGAGATGATGGCTAGGATGATGAGCAGGTTCCCCATGAGTGTGACTAGGTACATGGACAGGAACAACCCAAAGAGGAGGGCTTCAGGTCCTGCTCCTCTGCAAATCCCAGGAGGAAAAAGTTTGCAAATCATGTTTGGTTTCTTGTTTCCATGGAATGGCTGGGTTTACCCAGAGTTAGGAAAAAAGGAACAAAACCATCACACAAAATAGGCATTCTCAGAAGGATAGCAATATCCAAAACTGAGTAGCTCGTGATGCCATACATTTTGTTTAATAATTGTTTCTCCTTGCTGGCAAATTTTGGTTACTTTTTCTACCTGGAATGCAATGCTATAGTGTTTGCTTAGCACCCCAAATCAATGATTCCTTCTGACCATAAAATATGGCTTCTCTTGGCCTTTTAGTTCAAGAAATTTCCCAACTCAAGGGCAGATCTTTCCAATCATGAGAAATCCCCAAATTTCTTTGCTCTACCTTTGAGTCATTTGTAAATGTTATCTTTTCGGGGCCTTTCACAATCTTATGGCTAAAAATTAGTTTCCACTCTAATGATTAATCATTGTTTGCACTTCATTTGTATGACAGTTGTTCCTATAGAAATTCAACAGAAATAGATACTCAATAAAGACTGACCCCATTTCACAGAAGAGAATCTAATGAGTATTTTCCAATATAATCTAATGCTCATAAGGTTAAAAATATTCCGCCACATGGAAGTGGCATATTCTATTTATGTACCACCATTTTTAGATATTTCATCCAGATTTTTTTAATGATAAATAATTATTTGTTAAATTTTAATATAAAATTTTTAGGTCACTTGTAGGTTTATAGGAAAGTTATACGCAAAGTAGAATTTCCATATATCCCCTGCACATACAATTTTCCCTATTTTTTCATAGTATATTTTCTCTTTAATCTATCTATAAGTCTTGTGCTCAGTGATTAAACTTCTGGTGTTTCTTTGATCACCTTCTTAAAATGATCATCTGTTTCATTATTTTTATGCTTTAAGAGTGACAAGCTGTAAAATCTTACAGTCCTTTTTAAAAATTATCTATCTTCACAAATATTTAAATGTTGCATAGAGAAAGTCACCTTGCATTCTATCACAATTTCATTCTTGGCCCCTGCTTATTCTTGTAGATGAATTCATAGTTATTTAGCCACAAGCAGGGATAATATTGTTGGAATTTTAATAAGGATTCCATTAAAGATGTAAATTAAGTAATGAAGATTTGACATTTTTTTAAAAGTTCATGTTCCAATTCCAGTAACAGGAAATATCCTCTAGGGATATAAGGACCATTTTGGTAAACTTTTCTATAGTCTTGATAATGAAAAGCATGATTATTTCTTGTTAACAGTATTTAGGTTCAATGTCATTAAGAGTCAAATTCGTCCATTTATCATATCCTTGATATTTCAATTATATTAGGAAATATTTTAAAATTTTGGTACTTATACTGTCATGATAGTTGTCTGGATTTTTCTCAAATTCCTCTACTTTCCAAATAATTTATAAATATTACCTTTTCCATATAATTTCTAATAGCCATTTCCATATTATATCTTACTGCATTAGCTTGAAATTCCAAGTAAATATAAGAATACTAGAAAGTGTTGCAATGATCTTTTTGTTTCTGACTTTAAAACAAATAACCTTAGAAGTTTTAAATTTAATTTGATGTTAACCATGATTTAGGATATATTAATTTTTGTCATGTTAACTTGAATATATTTATTTAATAGTTATCTTAGTGAGGTTTTTAAAAATTATGAAAAAGTGTTCAATTAATTATTTGGGCAAATATAAGGTTAAAATATATCTCTGTTTTCTCAAATAAATTTCAAACATGTGGAAAAGAGGAAATTGCAGTTGTTAGAAGAAAATATAGATGAATATATAGATATATAAATTTCTATGTAGATAGATGTAATCTTAAAAAATCAGAGTTGTTTCTGAATTTGAAGTCTTTGGTAGAAATAAAAGAGGTAAAGATGAAAAATTGGAACATAATATGGAAAAACTCAATGAAAAATATTCCGTTCAGAAGAATTTAAATGCAAAAATAACCTGCTTGATAGTCTTAATTATGAAACACAGAGAGATTATTTCTTTTTGGGGGATAAAATGACAGTGGATATTAACAATTCACAAAGGAGATGTACAAAAAGATATTAATGTTGGACAAAATTGGCATCATACTATTGCATGAAAATGAAATTAAAACAAAATGTCATTTTCACTGAAAGAAATTAAAATTCTTTTTTAAAAATGTAAGAATGTAAAATTCTATCTGGTGTGAAAATCTAGCACTGTCATGTACCGCTACCCGTGGATAACTGGTCTGCTGCTCTGGGATGAAGAAGCTAAATTAGAACACAGACCTTTTACTTGGAAACCCATATTTTCAAATACTCAAGGTAAAAAATCTGTAACAGGCTACTCTAATATTAAAAGTGATCATCTTTAAACAACTTAGATTGAGAAGTGAAGAATTTTCTTGTTTACTTGTTTTTTTGTTTATTATTATTATTGAAATAATAAAAATGCTCTATTAATGATTGAAGTGATGAATGGACAACAATGTGATTATACCAGATACCATGGATTGTACACTTTGGATGAATTGTATGCTTTATTAATATGTATCAATAAAATTTATTTGCTAAAAAAAAATGATCTTTAAGTAGTAATATTAATCTTGAATTTTAGATTCATTTTCTTCCAGTATATCTTTCAAACTACAAATGAGCACCTATGATTCTAGGCTCATGAAATAAAAACTTTAAAGGTTTGATGATGTTTTTGATAAAAGTTCTACAAAACAAACATAATCAAAGGAGTAGGGAGTAAATCATAAAGAAAAAATCTATAGTTAATGAACTAAAAGTAGTAAAATCCTAGAACTGAAGAAGGAATCTCAAAAGAAATTCTTTGGCAAAAGCCAACAAATAGAGAAAATTAGCCAGAAGTCTATTCATATGGAAAAATAAAGAAAGAATGAACAGAAATACATAAAATTAAGAATGAGACAACTTGCCACAGATGTAAGAAAATGCTACAGTTGATTAGATCATCTTGCATGTATCCCTATGTCAAAATTTTAAAATCTCCAATAAACCAACCCATTTTTGAAAAATACATGTGCCCAAAGTCAATTTGGGATGGAGAATAACAGATAAATCACTAATGAAGAAATTAAGTAATTGACAAATACTCACCTCCCAAAATGACCTGGCAAGGTCTTGTGGCAGGAGCAATAGAAGAACTCCACTCAAGTATTAAAGAAGAAATCAAGTCTATGACACTAATAAGATTTACCAGCATGCTGGAACATCCCACCAGTGCAATGCAATGAGAAAAAGAAACAAGAGCTATAAGTACTTGACAGACAATATTTAAACTTTTGCAGGTGACACATTGGCAGCTGAATACCAATTTTTAATGAGTAGGTCCCTAAAAGGGTAATTTATATCCAGTAAATGTGTAAAATTCAGTAGCCATTTTGAAGTGTGCAAATCAGTGGTATTTTGGACATTCACAATATTGTGCTACCATCATTTCTGTGTAGTTCCAGACATTTTTATCATCATGAGAGCTCTTTTTGTTATGTTATTAAAAACTTTTTTGTCATTATTAGCAAATTATAAATATGAGATTACAAGAGACATAAAAGTAGTCACACTCAGAGATACTGTTAAAGTTTTAGGAAACAAAGCAGAATCATTTCAAATATTAGCAAAAATATTAAACTCCTGGAATAGGGAATGGAAATCTGTAAATACTCAATAACTGAGAGCAAAAATAGTTAAAATCTATTGACACAACTATAAGACAAGTGCTGTGCTGTGTGTTACATGCATTAACTCATTAGGTTATCATCAACATAATTTCTATTTAATAATTGATAATGTATTTCAGTGGTGTAATGATTACATTAATGAACATTTATAGGTGCTCAGTAACTTTTTAGATGCTCTAGTAATTTAGTCTTCATAGTCACGGGTATCCCCATTACAAAAATGGAAACTGGGGCAGAGGAATATCAAGTAACTGAATGTTGGAAGTTGTGTGAAAGGCTCACAAGTACTGATTTCACTGAGTTCTGCTAAATGTCTCTTGATCAAATGAATGAATGAATGTATGAATGAGTGAGTGAGTGAGTGAGTGAGTGAGTTTTTATAGATAATTGATACAGGAGAATCCATGAGAGGGCAGAATGGAAGCAATTTTAATGGCTGCAGAAAAATGTTTATGATACTGTGTAAGAAATACTTAAGAGATGTTGAGACTGAAAAGAAGCCCAGTTTTCACTGAGAGACACTTAGAATTGTCTTCTAGATCAGAGAGGCAGAGAAGATGTTAGAGGGAGCTGCATGACTGTGTGCAATCTTTAAGTGGATAGACTCACTATTTTGTTTGTCCCATCAGAGGTCATGTTCTGAGAGCTCTACCTGCCTCTATACCAGTTTTCCATAGCAGATGCTCAGATGGCCTTCCTTGAGCTTCTTTTACCCTGGGTCATTTCCCTCATGAGTGATGGAACCACAATTCAGTTTCAAGGATGAGCAGGGAGATGGCATCAGGCATACTTTCCCTGTAAGAGCTCAGTAAGATTTCCTCCCTCTTGGTACCATTAAGCTGAAGATAAAAGAAGAATGGGCATATTTATCATTTCTGGGTTCTAAAAAGTTTATTTCTCCCAAATGACCATTAAAATAATTGTTGCATTCTTACATAATCTCTGAGTGATTTGGTTCCCATGTGTGAAATGGCAAAAAATAGAAAATAACTTCTTTTCTTCTAATTTTGTGCCTTGGGAGGACCTTTGATGGCACATATGTTTATCCCCTCCCTTGGGGCCCCTTCCATTTATTTCTTTATTAAATCTATTACCCATTTTTTTGACATTTATGTTCAAAACCATACTCAATATTCATCATCAAATAATATAGAGAGCCTGTGCAATAATGGCTCTTAGAACGGAAGGTTCTGAGTAAGGTTACAAGGTATTCCTGCGTAAACTTGCATGTCTTTCCAACATCTTCTGCTTACCTGGAAAGGACTTTCAAAGGTAGTCATTAAATCATTAGTTATACAAAATGTTCTTGAATAAAAGAATTAACAGTAATGCTATTCTACAATATCTGAAAGAAGACTCAAAGTAAGAAGGAGTTGATTGTTGTTTTTTTTCTTTTTTTAAACTTTATTTTTTACATTTAATAATTGAAAATATAAACAATAATTTAAATATAAAAAGAAAATACAGCTGAATAAAAACAAACTATTCTCAATTAAACGTACTGGATATATATAAATTTTTTAAATCATGCAATACGTTACACAATATATTTGGTTATAGTAACACAATCATACAGTATTTGTCCTTTTGTGTCTGGCTTGCTTCAATCAACCTAATGTCCTCCAGACTCATCCATGTTACCATATGCCTTACAACTTCATTTCTTCTTACAGCTACATAATATTCCATTGTGTGAATAACCACAGTTTGTTTATCCATTCATTGGTTGATGGACACCTGGTTTTTTTCAACTTTTGGCAATCATGATAAGGCCTCTATGAACATCAATGTGCAGAAGTCTGTTTGTGTCACTGCTATCAGTTCTTCAGAGTATATACCCAGTACTGGTGTTGCAGAGTCATGTGACAAGTCTGTATTCAACTTCTTTAGGAACTGCCAAACAGTCCTCCACAGTGGCTGTACCATTCTGCATTCCCACCAACAGTGAATAAGTGTTCTTATCTCTCCACATCCTCTCAAACACTTGTAGTTCTCTGCCTTTTGGTTAGTGTCCATTCTGATACATGTGAAATGATATCTCATTGTAGCTTTGATTTGCATTTCCCTAATCATTAGTGATGTTGAGCATTTATTTATTTGTATTTTTGCCATTTGTATTTCTTTTGGGGGCAAACATCTATTCAATTATTTTTCATTTTTAAAATATAATTTTTAAATTTATTTTTTAAAAGAAGTTTAGATTACATAAATGTTATACTAAAAATATAGAGGATTCCCATATGTCCCACTCTCTAGCCCTCCCACATTTTCCCATATCAACAACATCCTTCATTAGTATAGTACATTTGTCACAATTGATGAATACATCTTTGAGAATTGCCACTAAGTGATGATTATAGTTTCCATTGTAGTTTATACTCTCTAATGCACATTTTTGCAAGTTATTGCAAGATATACAATGGCCTGTACCTATCATTGAAATGTCATTCAAGATAATTCCCAAGTCCCAAAAATGCCCTCAAATTACACCTGATTTTCCCTTTCCCTCCCCTCAGAAAACTCAGTGACCACTGCATTCACATCCATGATAAAAGTTCTTCCAGTGCTAGGATCCCAACAACCCTACAGTAGAACAACTGTAAGTATACTCTAGTCCATCGTCCATTCCCCAATCCTGAGGATTCTGTGATGGTGATGCCCACTCCACCTCTAATTGAGAGGGGTCTTAGGTCCATGGGGTAGATGAATGGGACTTTCTTGCTTGCAGTTGCAGACACTCTCTGTTCTTTGTGATGGTCATTGTCAGTCATCTTCTCCTCATTAGTTGTCCTGGGTGAGTCAAATGAACTGGAGAGTAGGTGTTGCAAGTCTGTTGAGATTCAGGACCCAACTGGCACATAGACAGCCCAAACATTTAAGTCTCTTGGACTTAAAACTATCAACTATAGTACTAACTATAGTTTCAAATAGAGGAGCAGCAGAGCCATATGCAGGGAAAATACAACTGAGTCCAACTCTATCACACTGAGGAATGTAAATTCCAAAATACAGTTCACAGGCAGGGTGCCAAATTCTTGAGCTATCTGCCCTGGCTACAGCATCTGGATGTCTCCAGAGCCCTCAGGAGCCCTGCCATTTGAGGCAAAATTTACTTTGGCAGTCTATGAGTTCTTATTGAGGTGTGCATAAGTGTAACATCTGAAATGATCTCCTGACTCACTGTGAAGAATCTTAACCATATAAACTCACATGTCTTTACACTTTTCCCCTTTTGGTAAAGATATTCTTCAGTTGCATTGCTAGTTGGTGCTTGGTTGTAATCCCTCAGTGCCAAGGAGGCTCATCACCTATAGTCATGTCCCATGCTGGGGATAAGGTAAATGCATTTATACAATGAGTTTTGACTTAGTGAGAGGTCACATTTGAGCAACAAGGAGAATCTCAGGGTGTAATGCTTAGGAACTCTATAATACTATGCTAAGCTTCAATTTCAGAAGTAAAGTTTCATAAGTATAGTCATCACAATCAAGGGCTCATTAATGAGCCATCATCCTTCACTAGTTTTTGACCCTGTACTCAGGGGATTCTTGCTGTCCCATTAGAGAATGTGGCAGAGCTCCCCAGGATGGCAATTTTATATCTCTTTGGTTATTATGTGAATCTCCACCCAATGTGACAATGCCCCATAAACCCTTGAGTATATTCATATGCTTTATAGGTATGCCCCATGTGAACATACTCCCATGCTCCCCACACTCAGACACCCCATGCCAGTGATCTTCCCTTGCCACAGTTGTTACCCTTCTGTGATCGAAAACTTTTTCAAAATTGAAGCAAACAAAATAACCAAATTCACTTAATAGGAAAATGATATGAAAATGATAGTTTTAAAAATAGGGAATGAAGTAAAAAACATTTTTTAAAAGTTTGAAATAATGAAAAAAGTAAAAACAAAACAAAAATAAAATAAAACAAAATTACATTATGTTTTTCATCAGTATAAGATCTGTCGTCTTCTGTGTACAATGACATTTGCTTCCATTTATTTGCCCAGTGTCTTATTTTTTTCATTTTGTCTTCAAAGAAGCTTTAGGCTACAGAAAAGTCACATACAGAATATAGGTGATTACTACATACCCAAAGATCTCTCCCTTTTCCCCTTTCCCTATCATTAACATTTTACATGTGTATGGTACATTTGTTACAATTGATGTAAAAATATTGAAACATTGCTATTAACCATGGTCAATGATTCACATTGTGGCTAACATTTTGGACCGTACACTTTTATAGATTTTGATGAAGCTTGATACGGTCTGTATCCATCCTTGCAGGATCATGTAGAACAATTCCATTGCCCCCAGAATGTCCCATGTTCCATCTCTTCTATTCCTCTATCCCTCTCCCCTTGGGACTATGCTAACCACCAAGATTAATTCACTGAATGTCCAGATTCATGGTTACTTGCAACAACATTGAGCACTTAACATTCTGGCCTGTCCTCCCCTATTAGGCACTGCCTGCTCTCAAGAGACTCCGCCCCTCTTTATGAAATCATAGCAGAACTCCCCAGGATGGTAGTCCAACACCTTCCCACTCATTATATGAGTCTCCACCCATCATACAACACACTATGACAAGATGAATGCTATACACTCCCTAGAAGACTGACCCAGGTATGACTGTCCCGTGTGCCTCCACTTCCAACAACTTAAACCAGCAGCCCTCCCCTGCCGTATTTGCCAAAAGAACATTCCCAATGCTGTAGCTTCAGCCACATACTTACAAATCCCCAGAGTTCATATATTTCCACCCAATCCTCCCCTCAATTTCATGAACAGTCTAACTCACCCTTCCCACCCTACTCCCCTTACTGACCAGCACCACCCAGCCCAATAGTATTCCTTCACCAATGTTATGCTCATCCAATGAACAACTACACACTTTCACCTTATCATAAAATTTGCCCATATGGGCATTGACTCACAACCTTCTTCTCCCTTTCTGTCTCCTCTAAACCTATCTTCCAGACTCTAGATCTGTGGGCCTGCTTAATTTGATTAATTCATATCAGTAAGATCATGTAATATTTGTCCTTCAGTGCCTGGCTTCCTTCACTCTACATAAGGTCTTCAAGATTCATCCAGGTTATCCCATGTGTTAATACTATAATCCTTCTTACAGCTGAGTAATATTCCATTGTATATAGATAGTACAATTTGTTTATCCATTCATCTGTTGATGGACATTTGGGTTGTTTCCAACTTTTGGGAATAGTGAATAATGCTGCAATGATTATTGGTGTCATATATCTGTTTGTGTGCCTGCTTTCAATCCTCCTGGGTATATACCCAGTAGTGGGATTGCTGGATCATACGGCAGTTCTATAGTTAGCTTCCTGAGGAACCTTCAAACTGTCCTCCACAATTACTGCACCATTCTACATTCCTACCAGAATTGGATAATGGTTCTCATTCTTCCATATCCACTCCAACACTTGTAATCCTCTGTTCTTTAAATAGCCTCCATTCTAATGTGTGTGAGATGATATCCCATTGTAGTTTTGATTTGCATTTCCCTAATGATACTGAGAATCACCTAGTGATACTGAGAATCTTTTCATATGCATTTTAGCCATTTATATTTCTTCTTTATAGAAGTGTCTACTCATAACTCTTGCCCATTTTTAAAATGGGTTGTTTGTCTTTTTCTTTTTAAAGCATGGGATTTTTTTATGTATGCTGGATATTAGACCCCTATCAGATATATGGTTACCAAATATTTTCTCCTGTTGAGTAAGCTTCCTTTTTAATTTCTTGATGAACTCCCTTGAGGTGGAAAATTTTAATTTTGAGGAGGTCCCATTTATCTATTTTTTCATTTGTTGCTCATGCATTGGGTATAAAGTTCATGAAACCATTTCCTAATACGAGATCCTGTAGATGCTTCCCAACATTATCCTTTAGGAGATTAATGGTCTTGGCCCTTATATTTAGATCTTTGATTGATCTTGAGTTAATTTTTATATAAGGTGTGAGATGGTATTCCTCTCTCATTCTTTTGAATATGAATATCCAGTTTTCCACGAACCATTTCTGTAAGAGGCCATTCTCTCTGAGTTGAGTGGTCATGGTGGCCTTGTCGAATATCAGGTGACTATATATGTGAAGATCTATATCAGAACTCTTGATTGGTTCCATTGGTCAGTAATGCCTATCCTTGTGCCAATACCATGCAGTTTGACCCCTGTTACTTTGAGTATATTTTAAAGTCAGGTAGTGTGATTCCTGGGATTTCATTTTTCTTTTTGAGTATATCTTTGGCTATTCAGGACCCCTTGCCCTCCAAATAAACTTCATAATAAGGTTTTCCAATTCATTAAAAAATTCTGTCATAATTTTTTATTAGGATTGCATTAATCTGTAAATCATTTTAGGTACGATAGACATCTTAATGATGTTAAGTCTTCCTATCCATGAATAGGGAATATTCTTCCATTTGTTTAAGTCTTCTTTGATTTCCATTAACAGTATTGAGTAGTTTTCTGTGTATAAGTCATTTACATTTTCAGTTAAATTTATGAATTCTCAGGGCTTTCTATGTATAGGATCATGTCATCTGAAAATAGTGAAATTTTTAATTCTTCCTTTCCAATTTGGATTCCATCTTTTTCTTGACTAAGTCCTCAAGCAATTACTTCTAACACAATGATAAATAAGAGTGGTGTAAGTGAGCATCCTTGTCTTGTTCCCGATCTTAGAGGGAAACTTTTAGGACTACACCATTGAATATGATGTTAGCTGTGGTGTTTTTATATATACCCTTTATCATGTTGAGGAAGTTTCCTTCTAATTCTATATTTGCAGTGTTTTTATCAGGAAAGAAGGATATTTTGTCAAATGCTTTTTCTGTATCTATAGAGAAAATCATGTGATTTTTTTCTTTCAATCTGTTTGTGTGGTGTATGACATTGATTGATTTTCTTATGTTGAACCACCCTTGCATATGAGGGATGAAACCACTTGGTCACAGAGTATAATTAGTTTGTAGTATAGTTGAATACAATTAGCAAGTATTTTGCTGAGGATTTCAGCATCTAGGTTCATTTGAGAGATTGGTCTATAGTTTTTCTTTCTTGTGGCATCTTTGACTTTGGTATAAGGGTGATATTGGCATCATAGAATGAGTTAGGCAATGTACCTTCCATTTCTATTTTTGGAAGAGTTTAAGCAGGATAGATGTTAGTTCTTTCTGGATTATTTGGTAGAATTCACCTGTGAAGCTTTCTGATCCAGGGCTTTTCTTAGTTGGGAGGTTTTTGATGACCAATTCTATCTCATTAGTCATGATTGGTCTCTTGAGCTCATCAATGTCTTCTTTCCTCAATGTAGACTGTGAGTTTCTAGGAATTTGTCCATTTTCTCTAAGTTATCTAGCCTGTGAGCATACAATTTTTCAAAGTATCCTCTTATTATGCTCTTTGTTTCTTTTGGGTCAGTGGTGATATCCCCTTCTTCATTTTTTTTTTATTTTATGTATTTGGATATTCTCCCTTTTGTTAGTCTTGCTAAGGGTTTTTCAATTTTATTAACCTTCTTGAAGAAACAGTTCCCCCCCGCCAGGGTTTCCTTATTTTAAATTTCATTTATTTCTGCTCTAATATTTGTTATTTCCTTCTTTCTTCTTCCTATGGGGTTAGTTTATTTCTTTTTTTTTCTTATTCCACCAGGTATGAAGTTAGGTCTTTGAATTTATCTCTTCTTTTTTAATATAGGCATTTATGGCTGTGAATTTCCTTCTCAGTATAGCTTTTGCTGCAACCATAAGTTTTGATACACTGTGTTGTTTCAAGATAGTTACTGATTTCTTTTGCAATTTCCTCCTTGCTCCACTGTTTGTCTAAGAGTGTATCGTTTAACTTCCATGTCTCTGTGCTTAATCTGTTTCTCTGCCTCTTACTGATTTCCAGCTTCATTCCTTTGTGATCAGAGAAATTACTTTGTATAATTTCAGTCTTTCTGAATTCATTGAGAGTTGTTCTGTAGCCTAACATGTGATTAACCTTGGAGAATGATCCATGTGCACTCGAGAAGATTGTATATCTTCCTGTATTTGAATTTAATGTTCTGTATATGTCTATTAGGTCCAGATCCTCTAATATATTATTCAAATTCTTTGTTTCTTTATTGATTATCTGTCAAGATGTTCTGTCTAATGGTGATAATGGCTATTAAAGTCAACCACTATAATTGTAGAGGCATCTATTTTTCCACTTAGCTTTTCCAGTATTTGCTTTATGTATTTTGAGGTGTCTTGGTTAGGTGCATAAATGTTTATGATTGTTTTTTCTTCTCGATAGACTATCCTTTTTATTAATTTATAGTGTCTTTCTTTGTCTCTTATAATAGTTTTGCATTTAAAATCTATTAGTATAACTACTCACACCCTTTTTTGATTATTTTTTGCTTGTAAAATTGTTTTACAAACATTCACTTTGAACCTCCTTACAGTCCTGGGTCTAAGGTGGGTTTCTTGTAAACAGCATATAGATAGGTCATATTTCTTTATCCATTTTGCCAATCTGTGTGTCTTCCTGGTGAGTTTAATCCATTAAATGTTATTACTGTCAAGGAATTACTTACATTAACCATTTTTTCTTTGGGTTTATGTATGTCACATGTTGTTTTTATTTCTCTTTTTATCTTTTTAGTTGTTCTTACACTCTCCTCCAATACTTGTCTATCATAATTTTTCCTTTCAGCCAGCAGAACTTCCTTTAGTATTTCTTGAAGGGCAGCTTTCTTATTGACATACTATTTTAATTTCTGTTTTTCTATGAATATTTTGAACTCTCTCTCATTTTTGAATGACAGTTTTACTGGATAGAGAATTCTTGGCTGGAAGATTTTTCTTTTAGCACCTTAACTAAGTCATACCACAGCCTTCTTTCCTCCATGGCCTCAGAAGATAATTCAGCACTTAATCTTATCTAGCTTCCCTTTTATGTGATGGATCTCTTTTCTCTTGCTGCTTTCAGTATTCTCTCTTTGTCATGAGCATTGGATAATTTGACCAGTATATGTCCTGGAGTAGGCCATTAGGATTTACACTGTATGGGGTGCACTGCACTTCCTGGATGTATATGTACATGTCCTTTGATAGGGTTGGGAAGTATTCAGCCATTATTTCCTGTAATACACTTTCTGTGCCCTTTCCCTTCTCTTCTCCCTCTGGGATGCATATAATGCATATGTTTGTGCATTTCACATTGTCATTCAAATCCCTAAATCCCTGCTGGATTTTTTTCTGTCTTTTTATCTATTTGTTCTACTTCAGATGTACTGTCGTCCACAATGCTGATTCTTTCCTCTGCCTGTTTAAATCTGCTCTTATGTGCTTCCAGTGTATTTTTCATTTCTTGCATTGTGCCAATCATCAACATCATATTCTTTGTCTTTATGTGTGTTTATAATTTCTTCAGTGTGTTCTCCCAGTGTCTTCTTAATATCCTTAATCTCTCTCTTCACGTCATTAAGTTGATTCATGGTATTTGTTTGGACACCTCTGAATAGTTCTTCCATGCTTTGTATGTATTCCTGGTTTTTACTTTGTTCATTGGACTGGGCCATGCCCTCCTGTTTCTTAGTATAGCTTGTGAATTTTTTTAGTGTGCAAGTATTTGTTTATCTTGATGTGTTTATTCAGTTGATTAGCTTCTCTCTCTAAGGTTTAATTTTGTTTTTATTTTTGTGTGTGTGGTAAGGTTTCACTTTGACACTTTGTTCCTCTTATTCTATTTTCTTGCTGTTGTGTATGCTCCTTTGAAAAACAATAAGGACCAGAGAAAAGGAGAGAGATTTGAAGGGGAAAAGAATAATAGTAATAACAGTAGTAAAGTTAGAAGAGGAATCATACAAGACCTAGGAAAATGAATATTTAACATGAGTAAGAAGTAAAGAGGAATATGATTTATAAAGTGGGATTGAAACAATGCAACAAGATACAGAATAGAGAAAAATATATAGAGTGAATTCAAAGGCTGGAATCATGAGAAGAGAGGAAAAACATAAAGAAAAGAGAGAAAGAAAAAAAGTAAAAATGAAAGAAAACAGAGAAAAAAGATGAGAGAGGGAGGTAAAAACAAGAAAAATTCAAGATCAAACAAAAAGAGGTGGAATGAAAGAACAACACCAGAATACAGAACATAGAACCATGAAAGAGTTAAAGGAAATAGCCTAGGTGATAAAAATCAGTAAAGGCAAACAATTAAACAAACAAGGAAACAAAGGAAGAGGAAACACAACAAAAGAGAAGCAATACAGCAGAAACTCATTTTAAAAAATGAGAAAAAAGAAAAACAACAAAATAAACATGGAAAAACAGCCTTCCTTCTTAGTTCCCTAAGGATCTTCTTAGGCTGCTGATATTCATCAATCAATCACCCAGCAGCCTACCCTCTGCAGGTTTTGAATCAGGTTTTAGTGAGTAAAATAAGGAAAATTTAAAAAAGGAAACTTAAAAAAAAAAAAAAAAAGACTTCCAAGGAAAGCTTATATAAAAGAATGTCTATATGTTCCCTGTCATAAAGTTTCAGCTGTACACCTGATAACGTGGTGCACCACTTCTCTAAGAAGAGCTGGGAATCAATCCAGGGACCTTGTATATGTCAGATAGGAATTATGCCACTGAGTTAAACTGCTTCCTTAGGTTAGACTTTCAGAAGGCTATCCACCCACTTTCCCTTGGGCAGGTTAGATTCTTTGCAGTTTGCCAGAGTGCTGCTGATTAGGTTCCTGTCCCTGCCTCCTCTCTAATCAGATTCCTCTGGGCAGCTAAGGATGACAGCCTGCCTGAGGAGATCCCCATTCCCTTTCTCTGTGGAGTTTGGGTTTCTTCCTATATTAAATGGGCACTCATCTGGCCAAACTCACCACAAAGAAACCACTCTCCATCCTCCCAAACCCTTCTTGCTCCCAGGGAATCCACCCTCACAACCCTCAGAGCAGGGAGTCAGTGGCTACACCTAGGCTATTTGCCTTGAAAGTGGGGTATATGTGCCAATTCCAGTCAGAGGGGTGAGAAACTAATGGTTTTCCCTTTGCTTCCCTAACTCTCCAGCACACTCCTAGATGACTCAGAGCACCCTCCCATTCTATATATATCCAAATCAACTGACAGGGAGGGAGGCCTCCACTCTTCTCTTAGATGCAATTCACCAGGAGATTTACCCTGACTCAATATCTTGGGGGTGGAGAGGGGAGCATTTCCCTGGAGCTGGGAGTTTCAATAACTCAGCACTTGTTTTTTTTTTTTTTTTTTTTTTTTTTTTGTCTTCTTCATCTCCCTGTCCCACACTCTCCTGGGTGCTGTGAAGTAGTGTCTTGGTTTGCTGTATCCCAAACTATGTCCCCAAGACAGACTTTAACCCTTTCTCCATTGTTTTAGTGAGAGCTATGCCTTATCTGCCTAACCCAATGGCTATGTTCCTACAATCCCCCTATATCTTTACATCCTCTCCAACACTTGTACTTCTCTGTCTTTTAGATAGGTGTGAAATGATATCTCATTGTAGTTTTGATTTGCATTTCCCTAATCATTAGTGATGTTGAGCACTTATTCATGTGGTTTTTTTTGTTTGTTTGTTTATTTTTTGTTTTTTTTTTTTGCCATTTATATGTCCTTTTTAGTCAAATGTCTATTCAACTATTTTTCCCATTTTTAATTGGGTCATTTTTCTTTTTATTGTTGAGCTGTAGCATCTCTTTATATATCTTGGATATTAAACCTTTATCTGATATGTGATTTCTAAGTATATTCTTATATTGAGTCGGTTGTCTTTTCACCCCTTTGACAAAGTCTTGTGAGGTACAAAAGTGTTGAATTTTGAGGAGTTCTCATTTCTGTATTTTTTATTTTGTTACATGTGCTTTGAGTGTAAAGTCCAAGACTACCACCTACTACAAGGTCTTGAAGATGTTTCCCTACATTTTCATCTAGTAGTTTTATGGTCCTGGCTTTTATATTTAGGTCTTTGATCCATTTTGAGTTGATTTTTGTATAGGGAGTGAGATAGGGATCCTCTATCATACTTTTGGTTATAGATATCCAGTTCTCCCAACATCATTTGTTGAAGAGACTGTTTTGTCCTGTTAATGTGGAATTGGTAGGTTTGTCAAAAACTAGTTGGCCATAAAGCTGAACACTTATTTCTGGACTCTCAATTCTAATCCACTGCTGGATGTGTTTATCTTTATGATAGTACCATGCTGTTTTGACCATTGTGGCTTTGTAATATATTTCAAGGTTAGGCAATGAAATTCCTCCCATGTCATTCTTTTTAGAATGCTTTTGGCTATTCGGGTACACTTTCCCTTCCAAATGAATTTGGTAATTGCCTTTTCTATTTCTGTAAAGCAGGCTGTTGGAATTTTGATTAGTATTATATTAAATCTATAAATCAGTTTGCATAGCATTGATATCTTCACAATATTTAGTCTTCCATTCCATGAACACTGAATGTCTTTCCATTTGTTTTCATCTTCATTGATTTCTTTTAGCATTGTTTTGCAGTTTTCTGCATATAGGCCCTGTATTTTTTTATTAAGATTATTCTTAGATATTTGAGTCTTTTTGTTGCTTTTGCAAATGGAATTTCCCCCCTGATTTCCTCCTCAGATTGTTCAATACTAGTGTACAAAAACATTATTAACTTTTACATGTTGATCTTGTATCCTGCCACTTTGTTGAACTCTTTTATTAGTTCAAGTAGCTTTGTCATGGATACTTTAGGATTTTCTAAATATAAGAAAGTTCATGTCATCCACAAATAGTGAAAATTTTACTTCCTCTTTTCCTATTTGGATGACTTTAATTTTTTTTCTTCTTTAATTGCCTTAGTTAGAGCTTCTAGTACAATATCGAATAACAATGATGACATTGGGCATCCTTGTCTTGTTTCCGATATTAGAGGGAAAACTTTCTATTTTTCCACATTGAGTACAATGTTGGCTGTGGGTTTTTCACATTTATCTTTTATCATATTGAGGAATTTTCCTTCTAGTCCTATCTTTTGAAATGTTTTATCAGAAAATGATGCTGGATTTTGTCAAATGCCTTTTCTGTATTGATTGAGATAATCATGTGGTTTTGTTTTTTCATTCAAGTTGTTAGTGTGGTGTATTATGTTGGTTGATTTTCTTATGTTGAATCAGCCTTGCATACTAGGAATAAATCCCACTTGGTCATGATGTATAAGTCTTTTGATATGCTGTTGGATTCGATTTATAAGTATTGTTGAGAATTTTTGCATCTATGTTCATTAGAGAGATTGGTCTGTAATTTTCTTTACTTGTAGTATCTTTATCTGGCTTTGGTATTAGGGTGATATTGGCTTCACAAAATGTTTTGGGTAATTTTCCCTCCTCTTCATTTTTGGAAGAGTTTGAACAGGATTGGTGTTAATTCTTTTTTAAATGCTTGTTAGAATTCTCCTGTGAAGCCATCTGTTCCTGGACTTTTCTTTTCTGGGAGATTTTTGATAACTGATTCAATATCCTTCAGTGTGACTAGTTTGTTAAGTTCCTTTATTTCTTGCAGAGTCAATGTTGGTTGTTTGTGCATTTCTATGAATTTGTCTCTTTCATCTAGGTTGTCTAGTGTGTTGACATACAGTTTCTCATAATATCCTCTTATGATCCTTTTATTTCTTTGGGGTCAGTCATTACTTCACTCCTTTCATTTCTAATTGTATTTGTTAGCACCTTTTCTATTTTTTTCTTTGTTAGTCTACCTAGCAGTTTGTCAATTTTCTTGATCTCAAATAACCTGCTTTTGGTTTTGCTGATTTTGTATATTGTTTTTCTATTTTTGTTCTCAATTTCATTTATTCCTGCTCTAATTTTTATAATTTCTTTCCTTCTGCTTGCTTTGGGATTAGTTTCCAGTTCTTTTTCTGGTTTCTCTAGTTGTTCTGTTCAGTATTTGAGTTTTTGCTCTTTCTTCTTTTTTCATGTAGACGTTTAGGGATATAAATTTCCCTCTCAAGACTGCCTTTGCTGTATCCCATAAGTTTTGATATGTTGTGTTCTCATTTTCAATTGTCTCAATATATTTACTGATTTTACTTGCAATTTCTTCTTTGATCCACTGATTATTTAGGAATGTGTTGTTTAGCCTCCATGGATTTGTGAATTTATTTTTTCCTGTGTATAATTGATTCCCAGTTTCGTTCTATTATGTTCTGAGAAGGTTCTTTGTATAATTATAATCTTTTCATATTTATTGATAGCTGTATTGTGCCCTAACATGTGTTCTATCTTGGAGAAAGATCCATGGGCACATGACAAGAATGTATAATCTGATGAGTTTGGATGCAGCATTCTGTATATGTCTGTTAGGTCTAACTCATTTATCATATTGTTCAAGATCTCTGTTTCCTTGTTGATCATCTGTCTGGTTGTTCTATGTAATGATGTTAGTGGTGTATTGAAGTCTCCAATCATTATTGTAGAGATGTCTATTTCTCCCTTAAGTTTTTTCAGAGTCTCTCTCATGTATTTTGGGGCACTCTGGTTAGGTGCCTAGGTATTTATGACTGTTATATCCTCCTGATGGATTGTCCCTTTTATTAACATATAATGGCTTTCTGTATCCTTTATAACTTTTTTGTATTTAACGTCTCTTTTATCCAATATTAATATAGCTACCCCTGCTCTTTTTTGGTTATAATATGTATGGAGTATCTTTTTCCAAACTTTCACTTTCAACAAGTTTGTATCCTTGGGTCTAAGATGACTTTCTTGTAAGCAGCATGTAAATGGCTCATGTTTTTTTTTGTTTTTGTTTTTGTTTTTCCCATTCTGTCAACCTGAATCTTTTGATTGGGAAGTTTAATCCATTCACATTCAATGTTATTACTGTATATCCATTTTTTGCATCCACCATTTTATTCTTTGGTTTCCATAAGTCATATATTTTTGTCTATCCTTTTAATCTTTTGGTTATTCTTTCTGCTATTTTTTCTTCTATACTCTCGTTCAGGCTCTTCCTTCTTGTCTTTTTCTTTCACATCCTAAGGCTTCCTTTAATATTTCCTGCAAAGGTGGATTCTTTTTTATGAACTCTCTTAGTTTCTGTTTGTTTGTGAATATTTTTATACTCACCTTCATATTTGAAGGACAGTTTGCTGGATAAAGAAATCTCAGTAGGCAGTTTTTCTCTTTCAGTTTCCTAATTGTATCATACCACTGTGTTCTCACCTCCATGGTTTCTGCTGAGAAGTCTGTGCTAAGTCGTACTGGGTGTCCCTTGCAGTTTGAAATGCTCTTTGCTTTATGTGATGGGGTTTTTCCATCATCATTGTTTTTCATGTTGTCCTGGATGAGTCCAATGAACTGTAGAGAAGGTATTGGTTGCAAATCTGCTGAGATTCAGGGCTCAACCAGCATATAAATAGACCTAAGATTTAAGTCTCTGGGACATATATTTAATGAGTATAGTGGTATTTATAGGTTCAAGCAAAATGTGTAGAAAAATCATGTGTAAGGAAATTATAAATGGGTCTAATTCTGTTTCATTGGGTAAATAGGTAATCATATATTCCAAGACAAGGCCCACTGATAGGGAGCTGATATCATGGAGTTGTGTGCCTTCCCTATAGTGTCTGGATGTTTCTAGAGCCCTCAGGAGCAGTCCTGCTTGGGGCACTGTTTCCTGCAGCAGTTAGTGAGAGCCTCTTGTGATGGGCATAACTGTAACCTTTGGAATTACCTCCAAATTAATTTTTTTTGGACTGTTTTTTTTGTTTTGTTTTGTTTTTTATTGTGGGTAAAAATCAAATTATTCACAATACATACCATTATTTCTAAAATGATATATAAATATATATGCATATATGTGTATTTGCTTACAAAAATGTTATATATATATATATATACATATATTTTAAGAGGTGCTTAGATTACCTAGATATTACACAGAAATTACAGGGATTCCCATGGTCCCCACCTCCCATACCTCCCACAACATCCCACACAAACATCCTTCATCAATGTGGCACATTACCCGTAATGGATATACACATCCTGGGGCCTTGCCACCAAGCATAGACCACAGTTCACATCGTAGACCACACTCTCTGTAAACAATTGACAATGTTTAGCATATACCATCCAAACTCACTTTTAATCTCTTAGACATAAAAAATCTTTTGTATTTAATTTTTCCTGCTTTTGGTCAAGGTCTTTTTCCCAAATGTGTCTCTGGCTCGCACATGGTAATAATTCCTCAGAGCCACTGAGTTCCATCCCTGGGAGTCATGTCCCATGGTGGGACAAATGTAGTGAGCCTATATGCTGAGTTTGGCTTCAAGAGAGGCATGGTTTGAGTAAAATGGAGTTTTTCTGGAGGTAATTCTTAGGCAATAAATATTATTATACTTGGTTTCAATTTTACAAGAATAATATTCATAAGTACAAGCATTAATATCAAGTGCTTGGCATATTGGTCTGTTTTCTTTTATGGGGCACAGCCTATATACTCTAGAGATTTTTGCCATCTATTAGAGAATGTAACAGGACTCCACCAAATGGAAATTTAATATTTCCTTGTTTATTGTGTGGGTTTCTGAGAAAACACCCCATAAGCACATCAATGCATTCAGTTTCCATATAGGCATGATCAAGGTGTACCCTTCTGCACACAAGCCTCACCACTGACACCCTGCACCAGTGATCCTCTCCTGCCATATGTGCCAAAAAACACTCTCATAATTGTGTTCTCAACCACATTCCTCTACCATCTCAGAGTTCACCTGTTCTTTCCTTTACCTCTCCCCCCACCTCTATGGATAGCCCAACCCACTCCCTCAACCCCACTCACACTCACTTTCCAACATTATGGACCTCTTCACATTGCTGCACCACCATGATACCCACCTAACTTATCATTGATTCTACTCAGTTTGAGCATCGGATCACCACTCTCTACTCAGTTTCTATCTTCATGGTGATGGTTTTGATCTTCCTTCCATGAAATCATTGTGTTGGCCAGTTCAGGTCACCTTTCATTTGCAAGTAGACAACAGAGAAGAAACACTTGCATTGAAAAGAAGAAAGAATTAGTGGCCTTAGATGCCTTCATTTGACAGGACATAGCCTTTTCCTGAATGGTTGAGGAGAGATGGGGGCACATGGAGGGTCTAGAGTTATGAGCAGGGAGCTTATGAATTGATGTTCAGTGATCTATATCAGCCTCCTTTGAGGGTGAAGATGGGTTTCAAGGTCACTTTATCCCCCCTAAAGCATATTTTTGGATTTTTCCTTATTCTGGTAATTCTATTTTAGAGGTCTTCTAATTTTTCAATGCATTCCTATATATGCAGCAATCACTGAAGATGAAAGTGCAATATCATTGTGTGACTATTACAAAATACATATGTCATCTAATTATTTTTGTATTTTCTTGCAGCGCATTTCTTAGTGGGAATTGTTACAATAATTCTAAAATGTATCAAGTACAATGTATCTAATTATGAATAGAATTCACCTGGTAGTAAAAGAAAACCTAGCAAAGTAGTGGTATTAAGAAATTTTGGTTTGTTCATCCACACATCACATGTCTAGGGTTAGTCAGTCCATGGAAAGCATGGCAGTTCAGGAAGGATTTTAGGGACGGGATCTCCTTTTATTTTTGAATAGCTGTTGCACTTAGACACATGAAAGCCATATCATATTCATGAATAATGGACTTCAAAGATTTAATACAAAGGGATGTATAGTATGAGATATTTTTTAAAATCCTATTTCCTACTGTAACATATATAAGAAAAAGTGGCATATCACAAGGTCATCAGATTTTTAAAAATGATATAATCCATGGAACCAGAACCAAAACCAGAAAGAGAACAAGACCAGTTCCCAAGGACCTTGTTTGAGCCCAAGATGATTTATACACTAAATGTAATATTATTCAGCAGCAAAAATGATGGAACTTTTGATGCATGCCTCAACATGGATGAACATTGAATACATCATGTTGAGAGGAATAAATCAGACAGAAAATAAAACATATGTTAAAGTCTTGCTTATATGAAATAGGAAGAAGAAGGAAATTTCACAGAGGTAGATATTAGTTTATGGACTGAGTTGTGAAATAAAGTCATTAAATTACTTAATGTGTACCATGTTTCTGTTTGTGGTGATGAAACAGTTCAGGTAAATGGTTTTTTTTACCACATATTGTAAATGTAAGTATTTCCATTGAATTGTACACTTGAATATGGTTAAATGCAAATTTTGAACTGTACGTATTTTACTAGATTGTGAAGTTTAAATATATATATATAGCTTTTTGTTTCTTGTTCAGTCTTAAATTATTGGAAATATTAACAGATCTATTAATAAAATAAAATGAGTACCAGTCAAGGATATGTGGGCAAAAAAATGAAAAAAATCTTCATGTTGCTATTCTCATGCCCTGGTGTGTAAGAAGGTCTAAATATATTTCTTTATTGAGCAAGCACTTTATAAACGAAGGACAAAATAACAGGTAGTAATTTTAGTTATAAGCATGACACTCCTAATTGTTTTGGCAAAGCCTCATCAAGCAAAATAGTATAGTAGCCATGTTTTTATATCTAATGAATATAGTTTTCCTTTTTATTGAAGAAGAGAATAACAAATTTCTGGAGGTAATGACAAGGGCTGTGTTTTCACTCAATGTCAGAGCTTTGGATATTTAAGTGACCTGGTCTAGGTGGGCACCTCAGTCTTAAACTTTGGAAAAACTTTAAGTTAACAGATGGTGCAATTTGTTAGGAGATTGCATCTGTGGAAGTCAGGGGAGTTCATGGAGGAGAAATCATAAAAATGGGATTCTCCTGACTCAGAATTGGACTATTTGGAACACAGCATCAGTCTTAAAAATTTCCCTTTCTGTCCAGACCAGTGTCCCACAGGGAAATGATGGTCCCTGGGTAGAAGTAACAAGGAAAAATGCTAATGAACTTCTGTAAGAAAGCTGAAAATATTTCTTTTGCTGTGGTCCTGCATCCTGTGCAACCCTGGGCTTAGAGAGATTTGAATGTTGGATTGGATTTATCATGTTTACAGACCCAAGGAATGTTCAGCAGACACACATTTTACCACAATTTTAAGAAATAAATTATGAATCTCCATCAACCCTATCCCTGAAGGACCATGTGTTCATTTTTTTCTGTATATAAGATATTAGTGTAAGAATTGCTGTCACTGAACTTTGATCCTTAAACTCAATGGGAATGTTTGGATCCAGTTTGGCAGAAGCAAGTGGCAGCACTTAATCTCCAAAGACAAGGTGGATGTGGCTACCATAATGGATAGCAGTCATAGCTGTTATCAGAGTAGTCTGACTCACAGAGGCCTGTGTTACTTTGAGTATGGATATTTCCAAGAGAAGGAGCCATGAATCTGGTGCTACAAAGGAGAAAAATAACTCTCAGTGAGAAGGCAATTTTTTGCAAGTGTATGAGCAAGGAACTGGAAGGATCTACCCAAAACCAGTTCAAAGTGAAAATAGGAGCTAGGATTTTTATAGGCAAGGAAAAATGAGGAGGGTTCCAGGATCAAGTGAGGACTGAGTGATGCATTCCTGTCATATCAGTGAGGACACTGGATTTTTTAAAAAGATTTTCATGGCGAAAATGTGGACAAATTATGTCCACATATGTTATGTCAATTATGCCAACCTCCTGCTTGCTGTCCCAGTTCACAGGCTGATGACAGTTACATATTTACTGGGCTATAAGGTGAATCTGTAGCCATTCTGTGATTTTGTTTTGAGATGTTATCTTATTCCTGATATTCTTGGAAGTAAAATTGGGAGAGTCTGGTTATTGTCCTTCTAAGAACTAAGATCAAAAAGTAAGTTATTGGAGGAGGGGCCAAGATGGCGTTAGTGTAGGAGGGCACACACTGCAAGCTCTCAGAACAAGGCGGATTGAGGACCGGGTCCTGCCCAGGGGTCTGTGCTGTGCACGCGTGGAGTGAGAAGCTTGGGACATCTATCTGCGGGGATCGGTGGTGTGGACGGAACGGTGAGATTCGCGAGTTTTGAGGCTGCCGGTGGAGGTTGGCACGGGTGACTGAGACCCACGGTTAGGGAAAAATAAAATTAAATTAAATAAAACGGCCATTTGGAGCCGTGGACGGGGCGAAAAAGTTTTATTTTCTGGGGATCTGGCTGCCTGGCGCCCCTTGGACCTTGTGTGAACAGA